>JAJJWW010006877.1:0-62920 GCA_023531295.1 Papaver armeniacum
ACTAATACAAGACTCAAGCCCAAAAGATGCCTTTTTGATGTTGTAAGGCCCAACTGATTAGGTGGGTTTCACCTTTGATGGAACGGGTTCGGATTTGCACGGCCCGAGGTTGTGGGAAGCTTAGGTGGGCTTGACTTATGTTCAGCCCAGGTTATGGGTTTCAGGGTTTATGCACAAGTTGTTAAGGGTTCAGCCCAGTTTTGTGCAGATGCACAGCACTGGTCAGGCCAAGCAAAGATTGAGTTGCACAGAGAAAGGAAAACACAAGGAAACCTGAGCAGTTTATGCACAGGCTGATGCACAAATTGGCAAATGAGCACAACACAGTGCGAGTGCGGCTCGGACACAGGGTAGCACAAGCTCACAAAAATGACACCTAATTTGCAGAACTAAGCACAACGAAGTGCTTGAAATTGCTGGTAGAGATTACACAGCACAGTACAGTTTATGCAGAGGTTGGCAGCTCAAGCAAAGCTTGTACACAGCACAGCTTAGTCACAACACAATTGTTGGCAGGTGCACTAGCAAGACAGAAATTGTGAATGGTGCACAGGGTGATAGGTTGTGCTCACTCAATGGTGAAGCATGTGCTGGGTTGTGTATTTGAAAACCAAGTAATTGCTATCACTATTTCAGCTATTCAACACTCATTCAAACACTACAGGGTCACACAGAGATTGCATAAATTGGTGCACAGATGCACAAAAGCAAGGTGCACAGATGTAAATAGCAGCAGATGCACAATTTCAAGATAATTGCAAGGTATACAACTTCACAGCATTAACAGGTTAATCAGCAAATACACAATGCTTGCATTTTACATATACTACAAAGTGTCAACAAGTTTCAGATCAGCAAGATGACAGCACATGAATAAGGCTAGCATTTTACACATGCTCAGGGTGCAGGACAGATGAATTCAACTCACTCAGTTGATGTCAGATGGCTTAATTGTTCAGCAAGTGACAAATCACAGGGGTATGAGCATGTTTTCAAGGCTTACAGGTTTGCACAAATGAGGTTGACAGCATGCTCAGCAAATGACTACTATTGATATTGTTACACAGATGCACAAATTAGCAAATGCACAAGGTGTCAACAGGTTAGATCATGCAAGGGGTCTGTGGCATTAAGTCACTCAGCTGACTTCACTTGGGTTTTCAGCTAGCTTGGCTTTCCAAGTGGTAGCTCAAACTTGCTGACAGGGGCTAGCAAGTTAGCAGATTTATCATGCATTCAGGGTTCACATACATATATTTATCACACACATAGCAGAGTTAGAGGATGATACCACCAGTATTAAACTGGGTTTAGGCACTCCACAGGTTCAGCAGCCTTGTCTTCTCCTCTTCCTTGGTTGCACAGCAGCACAGCTTGTACCTGTTAGCTCAACGAGAAAGGTTTGATTCTCAATATTGCACAATTTAAAGCAAGAGAGCACTACAGACATGCAACGGATTAAGTTACAGAGAAGCAAATGATATGCTTGAAATTAAAGCTAACTAAGATGCAAAATTTATGGACAGATGGATTAGCCAAGCTATGAAGACAACAACAAGAAAATTGAACTAAGAGAAAACATCAAGATACAAGTATATGTAGATGAAACTTTGAAACAAAATTTACAGCTAAGAAATTACAGGCACTCTAATCTAAACAAACCTTATGTTAATCACAAAGGAAAGTTTACTACTATAGTTACAAACAAACTAGTTGCAGGGTGCAAATACTTAAACCAGATATGAGATGTAATGGGAAAGAAAACAAAAGAACAGCTAATAAAGCAAAACTAGAATGCCAGCTAAACAGATGGATGATTAACAGCAAAAATACACCGAGGATGACTATAAACAACGATTTCAGAGCATATATATACAATGATGGGTTGAAAAACAGAGAGATAAGCACTAATGAACACACAACACACTACCAATTCCCCGGCAGCGGCGCCAAAAACTTGGTAGGCTTGGGATTGTGTTTATGTTATAGCCTACTTGTAATACTGCAAGTGCACAGTGTCTATTGGAGACAATGGCAAGCACAGGTCGAACCACGGAGAAATGGAGTGTGTGTTTATGATCTAAAGGCTTCTTAACTGATTTCAAGGAAGTGTAACACAAGTCAGGGTTGTTTGTGGTTGTCGATACGACGAGTTGGAATTCTTTGTGACTCTAAACTAAGGTAATGAAGAGCAAAGATGTTGTAACAGTGGGTTGAGAGCACTAGGGTGATTGAATTCACCTCCTAAACCTATACTAAGGTAATACAACACAAGTTCTAGTCTTACACTCCCCTTGGAGGTTTTATGTGGAAATTATGCCAATTGACTTCACAAATTATCCCCTAGTATAGAGTGTCTTCTTACAACACACTCTATCACAGGCTAATTTGCTCAACAATTGGCTAATAACCCTATTACAATTCACAACAGTAAGAAGAGAAACTTGACAATGAATTAACTTTTTATAAGCATTAGTGGTTTCATCTACACCCTAGCAGAGGTGATTAGAACATTATGCAAAATAATAAAGCTTCAAAAATAAATTGCAAACTCAAAACTAAACCCTATTACAGACTGTCTTTTCTCTCACCTCAAGAACACCATTTATAACTCACAAACATTTCAAAATAACAATTACACACTGACCCAAACCTCTATCTTGCTCTGAATCCACCATGCCTTGAGTTGTTCGAGAAAACCCTAATTTCAACCATCTCAACCCTAGCTTCTAGGGTATGGGAGAAGCTATAGATGGAGATGGGTGAGACGAGGGTGGCGGAGAAGGTGGTTGATGGAGTTGTTGGTGATGGCGTCAGGGACTGGAGATGATGGTGATGGCTCTGGAACTGGTATGGGTGAACGAAGGTGGAGGTAGGGTGTTCTCTGGTTTTGAGGAGAAGAAAGAGAAGAGAAGATGAGAAATGGGTAGGTTCGATGGGGGGTAGGTATAGGGAATTTTGGTGTTGAGCGAGAGCATCGAGTGATGATGGGAGGGGCGGAGCGACCGTAGGATGCATTAGATAGAAATCTCAATGGCTCGGGGCGAATCGGGCTGTGGACTCGGGTTGTGGGCCGAGTTTTGTATTGCTCTAGCCCATGTCTTGTAAGTTGGGTTGCTTCTTGTTGGGTTGCAACTGACGCGCGCGCAGGCTTTGGCTTTTTGTTCCATAGACGCTTGCCTCCACTTTTCTGCTCTTTTGGCTCCTCAGTTTCTCCGAGCTTTATTTTCTACCTAAAAACACAAAATTAATTAGTACAAATATTTATTCTTGAAAACAAAGAAAATACAGAATCTGGGATAATATCTGATTTCTGAGCACAAAAGATGAGTTAAATGCCAATAAAAAGGTGTATAAATATGCAATATTTGGCACTCATCAAATACCCCCAAACCTGAATTTTACTTCTCCTCAAGTGAAACAGAAATTAAGAAATCCTAACTATACCACTGTCGCTGGTCTCTCGAATGCATTTAGCGTATGACTAAGCCTTTAAACCCCTAGGTGTCCCTAGTGGACGAGTTGTAGTCTCGTGAGGGTTTACCAGAGGTGTACCCACAAAACCTTCTCCAACTTCAGAGTGTAAAAGAGTCTCAAGCATCCAAGGAGCTATGAGGACATAGAGTTTATGCATGCTAGTAACACAAAGTTAGAACTACCGGAGAACGCATTCTCATCCTTAAGTCTTTGAGCGAGAAGTAACCATACCATATGAAAGAATTCGGATTCGATTGTGATCATAAGCCTCCACTTCTCGCCTCACCATTAGGGTTTTATGATAATTGCACTCAAAAAGATCGCTTTTTAGTCTCTCATGTGTGCAAGCGAGGAATAAAGAGAGAAATCCTGCACACGTTGAAGGTAAGAAGGATAACCTTCCGAAATAATTTACGGAGACTCCACGAGTTGTGGACAAAAAGAATCTTTTTCGATGATCTCTAAGAAAGGAAATCAACCATTAGCAAGGATGGGAGTACTCACTTACCTTCTCACCCGATCGGCAATTAATATCACTCTCTCAACATTCATAGAAACGTCTTCAATCTTCGGTCTTCGGTCTTCGGTCTTCAAATGTTGATGATGAACTTCTGAACTTCACAAAAACTCATCATTCTACAGCTCCATGAGGAAATATTGATCGTACCACGAATGGGCCTGTCCATCTAGAACGCAATTTACCTGGAAAAAGATGCAAACGTGAGTTGTACAACAGAACTTTCTGGCCAGACGTGAATGACTTGCTGACCGGTTGTCAGCCGACACAAATATAATTACACTTTCTTACTACTCAAAATATATAATGAAACAAAGGGCAAGAAAGGATCGTTCCCACAGAGAGGTCTTGGTTGTCAATATGTTTCGGTTTCCTATAAGTAACACGGGTTTTTCTGATTTTTATAAACGAAAACAAAAATAAAAGCAAATAAAGAAAAGTAAACAAATAAATTCAAAGATGTGAAAGCATTGGTTAAGGATTTCGTTTTCATTCACAAACATGTTTTCAACACAATAACTAGAATTGATATTTTAATCTCAACTTTTATCAAAGGCCCTAGAATACATTGATCGCAAGTATATCCCGCAAATCTCCTCATGTCATCAACAAACACATTAAAAGATGCGAATATGAATTCTACCTAAAGGAACAACCTAACGTGTAAAAGCACTAATCAAGTTTAATTCCCTAGATGCATTAGGTTCTATGAAATCAGGACAATCAAAGCAATCGAACGTGTAAAAGCACTAATCCGATTTAACAAAGGTTATGGTTCACATGTGACTACTAGGATGTATCACTACAAGCAATAATCACAATTATGCTATTTGTAATCAGGAATCTATCACTTTTGCGTATAATAAATCCTAATCTAGCAAGAGAGATGAAAAGAAACTCAATCGATTCGCGACTCGACTAAATAAAATTCAACTCATATAACAATATTGATGGTGAATCATAAACGATAATATGGAGACAAAACTAATTTATTGAACAAAAAATCATGTTTGGAAATCCAACTAATCCATAACCAAAAGAAAACTCTAGCTCATATTCATGGAGTTCATAACAAGAAGAAAGAGAAAAGACTTCATGGTGTAAACCCTAGAAAACAAAGTAGAGGCCAAAAAGATAAAAGATTAGGTAAACGTCTTCTCTTTTTATATGTTTCTCTCTTTCCATAAAGGATACTCCTTCCAATATTAGGTCTTCTCAACACCCATCTCCAAGTGGTCCACCAAGCCCATGTGTGAGAAAAACCCATGTAAAATTATGTCCAAAAACCGTCGACGGAAAACTGGGATTATGGCCGGAAATTCGCCGGAAAAATGGCCGGAAAATGGTTCAGGTCACCGGCAAAATCCGCCCGGTCACCGGTCAACTGGGTCAAATCGGTCAAGGTCGACCAGAATCAAATCGGGTCAAGAACCGAGTCAACCGAGTCGAGAATGTGAGTCGGGATGTGAGACGATCACCGATCGGCTCTGAATAAACTGAGTTGTCTTGGCTCAATCCATTGCACAGGCAGAGCTGTGCTGCACAATCATTGTGTTTCTCCATTTAAACTCCAGCCATGATGGCCCTGGGCTACCAATTTTTAGTTCATGCCTGCACTTGAATTCATACCTACAGCTGCACTATTTCTCTTGCCTGCAAAGCTCCAAGTAATTCTGCATCCATTCATCCTGTGCCATCTCGATTTGCATTTCAATTCGACTTCACTGCGCAAAGCCTTCATTCCTTCATTCACGAGATCCATTCATCCCTTCTCGAGTCCACCACAATCATTCCATTCTCGAGCTGCGGTGACAACACAAGGCCTTACCCGCAATGCCATTCATTTGCGGGTACGACTTTGAACTCAAATGCTACCAATTTGAACAATCTATTCTCTATACTTCACCGTCACAACACTCCATTGTCTCGACCTCCACCAAGCTCGGCTCATTCCATTCCAAGCCCTCCATCTGTATCTCAATACCACCAGCAACAGATCCATTCTCCCACAGCTGCTTGAATCTCCACCAATGCATCTTTACCAGCACCAGTTCCATCACCTGTTCTGTAGCCTTCACAGCTCCATAACCTGCACCTTCTTACAACCCATTCTTTACCAGCATCCGTCTCCTGCAATTCAAACCTTGTAACTCATCTTGAACTCAACAAACCATCACTTCAGCTTCACTGTAGTTTATTCTCTCCCTGACTCAAGGCACACAACAGAACACATTCGGATACGGCCAATCCACAGCATCTCTTCCCATTGCAGCTGCAATCACCACCAACTTCTCATTTCCATTCATTCTTCACAACTCAGGCCAATTCCACAAATTCATCCCTGCAATCTCCCTGGCACATTTAACTTCTCAGCTCTTCAAGCATAACACTTCAAACCTAGCTGTTGCACGAGCAATTGCATCACCAGCACTCTCTCCTCCATCTGAAAAGGCTAAACCATAGCTTCCATCCTTATCACAGCACCAGCTTCACTGCCATCAGGCCATCTCATTTGCATCTCCATTTCACCCAGCAATCCATCAAACCCTGAGCATCTTTGTAGTTCACACAGAATAGGAACTGACCTGTAATTAGTCTTGGCACCACAGTTTCACAACTGCCACAGCAATAACCTCAAAACAACACTGCAGATAACCACCAATTTCTCCACCAGAACTGCACCGGCACTACTATATTCCTTCTCTTCCTTTTGATTTCGGCATCAACACAACCCACACTGTCAACTCCTCCACTGAGTATTTCCTACCAGTCTAAACAACCACCAGATACTCAAGCCATCAAACCCTAGTAAAATACATGGCAGCAACACAATTTAGTCTATCTCTTGGCTGGTTTGTTCCCATCTGATTTTAATTTCTTCCATTCATCTCTAATTTCACCACCTCAACATCAGAATTTAAGCCTTCAGAAACCCTAAATTCCACTCACCTCTATGAATCAATTACTCAATCTCACAATAAACCCTAGCTTCTGAATTCTCAATTTCTCTCAAATTAGTCATCAATTTCTTCTCCTGAGTTCGTAAACTTTTTCTCGATCTTCTCCATATCAATTCCACTACCAATGTCTTCATAATTTCCACGATTTCTCTATCTGTGATTCGATCAACAGCAACACCCACTCTTCGAAATCACTCCACAACCCTTATTAATCCACCAGCACCATTCAACAACAGCAAACCCATCTTTGGCAGTAGCAGACTCGTCCTCTCTTCATCTCTGAGGTCTCGGCTTCTTGATTAATCAACAGCAACAATAACAACGAACCCTAACTTCTCGCTAATTGCGCAAAGAACAGTCGTACTAATTTCTCCTTTCCATGATCTCAAGATCCACTCTTCAATCTCTCGATTTCTCACTTTCAGGCAAAGAATGAAGAAAGAAATGATTGAGAATGATTTTGAGAGTTGGTTTCTCGATCTAGGGTGTAGGAACTAGGGTTCGATAATCACACCCCACTCATTAGATACCCCAGTAGGTGCCCTATAACAGATGGTCACCCCTTAACTTCAACTGGATGCTTTTTATTTCTCATCCAAAAGAGAGCTGCCCCTTAACCTTGGCTCAGCTCCCAATAGCATGTGAAATGACAATTACGCCTTTTTGACTCAATTTGAATGATTTCCGCTTCTTTTCCTCCGTGCGACTCCAGAGTACCTAATAACTCAAAAACACGCGTAAAGTACATAATTCACCAGAAAAATAGCAAAGAAAGCGTAACTACTAGATAGTAAATTAGGTGTTTTAGACACCTATCAGATTCCCCCACACTTAGACTTTGCTAGTCCTCAAGCAAATCAAACAAAACAATTCTAAATTACATACAACTCCGTGTCGTCGAGGCTATGGTCACTTTTAGCATAAATAACAAGCCTTTAAACCCCTAGGTGTCCCTAGTGGACGAGTTATAGTCTTGTGAGGGTTTACTAGAGATATACCCACAAAACCTATTTTTCCAACTTACTAGTTCTCCGAAATGATAGCATCCAACGCGCTAAGAAGACATAGAGATTCTGCACACTAGTCATATGAAGTTAGACACATATATGAACACAATCTCATTCTTAAAAGTTGAGAGAGAAATAACCATCCCTTCTCGACAAAAATTCGGGTTCGGAGTGATCAAAAGTCTCGACTCTGCCTCACAAGAAAGGGTTTTATGATATTGCTCTCAATAATAAATAGCTTTTTATGGGTCACACATGTGTCCAGGTAGGAATGAAGAGAGAATCCTGCGACACGTTGAATGGTAGGAAGGCAAAAACCCTCCGAAGTATTTTGAAAACCCACATCTTTTATAATTTTTGAAAACCCATTTTTCTGACGATCTCTTCGAAAGGAAATCAACCATTTAACGAAGGTGGGAATATGCTTACTCACCTCGTTATCCGTTCGGCGTGCAGCTAGCACCACTCTCACAGCATCCATAGAAACATCTTCGGTCTTCAATCGGTGTCTTCATCTTCGTCTTCGGTCTTCAACTTTTGATGATAACTCTTGAACTTCGTAGAATCTCGACAATATGATTCTTTCCTCTAATTCCTTGTCGCTTGAAACTTCATTATAGATATTCCTTCTTTCCATTGGCTTTATTGAAAGAATACAAAACTAAAACGAACTATACAAACCCAAAATATTTTTTTTTTTTTTTTTTTTTTTTTTTTTTTTTTTTCTTTTTTTCTTTTTCTTTTTTTTTTTTTTTTTCTTTCTTTTTTTTTTTTTTTTATAGAAATAAGAAATAAAACAAATACAGAATAAAAACAAAACAAAATAATAAAAACTATTAACAAACCTAAAGTTTTCTCTTGTCTTTTTTTTTTTTTTTTTCTTTTTTTTTTTTTCTTTTTTGAGACAAGAGAAAGTAAAATAAAAAATGTAAGTACAATGCCATGGTGTAAGTACTTTACCGCTTGATTCTTCACAACTTATATGTCTTGATACCATAAACTTCTCGAACTCTCATCCTTGATAATTTTCACTCTTGTACAATAGTCTTCAACTTATAAAAATTCTGCTCCTTGTCTTGTTGCTTTACTTAAATCTGAAATCTGCTCATTTCTGTACCGTTGCTTGTAAACCTTGAACGTCTTCAACTTCCCTTCAAATTTGTGATACTCCTCTTGTTGATGATGATAGTGTTTCTATGGACCTGTTGGTGTAGAGAGAGATAAGGTGGATGGTGCTAACTGCGAACAAGATTACAAGTGGTATGTAAGTTAGCAATTCGATGTCACCATCATGGTTGATAAAAATAGCACTCAAGAGATCAAAATAGTGCTTCTATTGGTGGGAGGTTGGGTAGCTCACCATTCTACCCGGAATTAACGTACGGTGACACACACTCTAAAAGCACATATTTAGACAGGTACAAAGAATGGAAGGTCGGTTCCTCACATTATGTAACATGGGTAGTCTCCACTATATGGGACCGCTACTCTAATACCGAATTCAGTCTGCACCTTATTTGCCACTGGCATGGTTAAATCCAACTTTAACTCTCATACAATTAAGAAACCCGATCATGTTCTATGTCATCTCTAAGTTCAGTCACTATTATGAGATTCTCGATGTAATCTTAGCGACATGTATACTATGTGACTCTAAACTAACCACAAGTTGGAGTTTTCTAATTCACTATTTTACACAAAAGTTGAAAAATTTGAAAAATTTACAACGCAAATGCTTAACTACTCCCCCACACTTAAACTTTACATTGTCCTCAATGTAAATTGAATCGTCCAAAGAAAGTCAAGGTGGGAAATCTTATAACAATATGCGATAAGAAAAAGTAAAAACAAGAAAAGAAAAACTAAAAGATAAGAGATACAAAACCGGTGGGTTGCCTCCCACTTAGCGCTTGGTTTGAAGTCGTCAGCCCGACTATATCCTTGCAAGATTCATTCCCCATATACCAATAATCTGAAAAGTTGGGGATCCTTCCATAGAACCTGTTTTGCAAACACTAGCTTCACACAAATATTAGTAATAGAAAACAGAAATGAAGCTATTAACCGGTAAAAGTTTCCCCCACACTTGGAAGTGTATAAAGAATATAAGAGTCGGGTACTTCCACGGTTTCTTGTTCCAAAACCTGCATAGTATGAGAATCAAGTATCTCTAATGGAGGAAAACGAGAAACAAAGTCATTCAACAATATTCTCGAAGCACATACATTCAAACCAATAAGAGGTAAAGGAGAAGAAACATTAGGCAACGGGTTAGACAAACCTATCACAATCTCTTGTATCACAGAATCCTCTTCATCCTTAAAAAACTCAAGTGAATTATTCACCTCTTGTATATCATGGTCCTCTATCAAACCTTGCAACCATTCTTCGTCCGTTTCTGCCTTAAACAAAGTTTCGACATAAACATCATCATTACAATCATTTGCAAGCTCAATTGGGTCTTCCACAATATTGGTCAAACCGGTCTCATTCTCAACACACTCCTCTTTGTTGTAAGGCACATACTCTTTTGCGGATCCAAATTTTATTATAAGAAACTTTTTTAGAACACTCGAAAATGCATCATCCTCAAGCTCCACCCTTTGAATAGGCTCTTGATCATTATTAAGATCAATGCTTGAGTAATCAACACAAGTGTCGACATATTCCTCTTCGTCCTCATCTTGATCCCAAAAAGACTCCATTGTACACTCCTCGGGAATGTCACCATGAGTTGTTTCAAGCAATGCATCATAATCACCGTCACTATCATAGTCAACATAAGATTGGTCCTCGCTGAATTTAGTGTTGCTAATCTCGAACTCATCCTTTTGAATAGGTGAATGATCATTATTAAGATCAAGAGTTGAGTTAACTACACAATTATCAACGAAAGTGCCCAAGGATTGGCCTTTTTCAACATTAGCATCAATCAAATATTCATCACAAACCATATGCGCATTAGAATTATCCATATCTTCCTTGCATTGATCAATGCCTCTTCGCAAGCTAGCAATACCTTCACGAATTTCTTGGAGTTGCTCGTCTGTAGCCTCTTTTGCTTTTTGAAATTCCTCTTCTAAAAAGTTGGAAACTTTGTCTATAAAGTTAGAGACTTTTTGTTCACGAGCATAAGAATCCTCCCATCCTTGTGGTTGTTCACATACATACCCTCCATAAGGTTGTTGAGGAAAAACATAAGGTTCCATGGAATATTGGTCATAACCAATGAATTGGTTTTGATTATATCCCTGGAGTTGGTAGTTGTCATATTGTTGAGGTTGTTGAAAACCATATCCATCCATGTAGTATGCTCCTTCCATGAGAAACAAGCACCTGAAATAAAATTCTCAAACCAAGGTTAAAACCCAAAAAATAAGAAAAATAAAACAAAAACTAAAAACAAAAATAAGAAACCAAAAACAAGTGACAACCATTTGCCTCCCCGGCAACGCCAATTTAAAATTTGACCGGTTGTCAGCCGACACAAATATAATTACACTTTCTTACTACTCAAAATATATAATGAAGCAAAGGGCAAGAAATGATCGTTCCCACAGAGAGGTCTTGGTTGTCAATATGTTTCGGTTTCCTATAAGTAACACGGGGTTTTATGATTTTTATAAACGAAAACAAAAATAAAAGCAAATAAAGAAAAGTAAACAAATAAATTCAAAGATGTGAAAGCATTGGTTAAGGATTTCGTTTTCATTCACAAACATGTTTTCAACACAATAACTAGAATTGATATTTTAATCTCAACTTTTATCAAAGGCCCTAGAATACCTTGATCGCAAGTATATCCCGCAAATCTCCTCATGTCATCAACAAACACATTAAAAGATGCGAATATGAATTCTACCTAAAGGAACAACCTAACGTGTAAAAGCACTAATCAAGTTTAATTCCCTAGATGCATTAGGTTCTATGAAATCAGGCCAATCAAAGCAATCGAACGTGTAAAAGTACTAATCCGATTTAACAAAGGTTATGGTTCACATGTGACTACTAGGATGTATCACTACAAGCAATAATCACAATTATGCTATTTGTAATCAGGAATCTATCACTTTTGCGTATAATAAATCCTAATCTAGCAAGAGAGATGAAAAGAAACTCAATCGATTCGCGACTCGACTAAATAGCATTCAACTCATATAACAATATTGATGGTGAATTATAAACGATAATATGGAGACAAAACTAATTTATTGAACAAAAACTCATGTTTGGAAATCCAACTAATCCATAACCAAAAGAAAACTCTAGCTCATATTCATGGAGTTCATAACAAGAAGAAAGAGAAAAGACTTCATGGTGTAAACCCTAGAAAACAAAGTAGAGGCCAAAAAGATAGATAAAAGATAAAAGATTAGGTAAACGTCTTCTCTTTTTATATGTTTCTCTCTTTCCATAAAGGATACTCCTTCCAATATTAGGTCTTCTCAAATCTCCAAGTGGTCCACCAAGCCCATGTGTGAGAAAAACCCATGTAAAATTATGTCCAAAAAACGTCGCCGGAAAACTGGGATTATGGCCGGAAATTCGCCGGAAAAATGGCCGGAAAATGGTTCAGGTCACCGGCAAAATCCGCCCGGTCACCGCTCAACTGGGTCAAATCGGTCAAGGTCAGACCGAATCAAATCGGGTCAAGAACCGAGTCAACTGAGTCAGAATGTGAGTCAGGATGTGAGACAGTCACTGACTGGCCTGAATAAACTGAGTTGTCTTGGCTCAATCCATTGCACAGGCAGAGCTGTGCTGCACAATCATTGTGCTTCTCCATTTAAACTCCAGCCATGATGGCCCTGGGCTACCAATTTTTAGTTCATGCCTGCACTTGAATTCATACCTACAGCTGCACTATTTATCTTGCCTGCAAAGTTCCAAGTTTTCAGTTCTGCATCCATTCATCCTGTGCCATCTCTGCAGTTGCATTTCAATTCAGCTTCACCTGCAAAGCCTTCATTCCTTCATTCACAGATCCATTCATCCCTTCTCAGTCCACCACAATCATTCCATTCTCAGGCCTGCAGTGACAACACAAGGCATTACCTGCAATGCCATTCATTTGCAGGTACGACTTTGAACTCAAATGCTACCAGCTGAACAATCTATTCTCTATACTTCACTGTCACAACACTCCATTGTCTCGACCTCCACCAAGCTCAGCTCATTCCATTCCAAGCCCTCCATCTGTATCTCAATACCACCAGCAACAGATCCATTCTCCCACAGCTGCTTGAATCTCCACCAATGCATCTTTACCAGCACCAGTTCCATCACCTGTTCTGTAGCCTTCACAACTCCATAACCTGCACCTTCTTACAACCCATTCTTTACCAGCATCCGTATCCTGCAATTCAAACCTTGTAACTCATCTTGAACTCAACAAACCATCACTTCAGCTTCACTGTAGTTTATTCTCTCCCTGACTCAAGGCACACAACCAGCAGCACATTCAGATACAGCAATCCACAGCATCTCTTCCCATTGCAGCTGCAATCACCACCAACTTCTCATTTCCATTCATTCTTCACAACTCAGGCCAATTCCACAAATTCATCCCTGCAATCTCCCTGGCACATTTAACTTCTCAGCTCTTCAAGCATAACACTTCAAACCTAGCTGTTGCACGAGCAATTGCATCACCAGCACTCTCTCCTCCATCTGAAAAGGCTAAACCATAGCTTCCATCCTTATCACAGCACCAGCTTCACTGCCATCAGGCCATCTCATTTGCATCTCCATTTCACCTAGCAATCCATCAAACCCTGAGCATCACCTGTAGTTCACATAGAATAGGAACTGACCTGTAATTAGTCTTGGCACCACAGTTTCACAACTGCCACAGCAATAACCTCAAAACAACACTGCAGATAACCACCAATTTCTCCACCAGAACTGCACCTGCACTACTATATTCCTTCTCTTCCTTTTGATTTCGGCATCAACACAACCCACACTGTCAACTCCTCCACTGAGTATTTCCTACCAGTCTAAACAACCACCAGATACTCAAGCCATCAAACCCTTGTAAAATACATGGCAGCAACACAATTTAGTCTATCTCTTGGCTGGTTTGTTCCCATCTGATTTTAATTTCTTCCATTCATCTCTAATTTCACCACCTCAACATCAGAATTTAAGCCTTCAGAAACCCTAAATTTCACTCACCTCTGTGAATCAATTACTCAATCTCACAATAAACGCTAGCTTCTGAATTCTCAATTTCTCTCAAATTAGTCATCAATTTCTTCTCCTGAGTTCGTAAACTTTTTCTTGATCTTCTCCATATCAACTACACTACCAATTTCTTCCTAATTTCCACGATTTCTCTATCTGTGATTCGATCAACAGCAACACCCACTCTTCGAAATCACTCCACAACCCTTATTAATCCACCAGCACCATTCAACAACAGCAAACCCATCTATGGCAGTAGCAGACTCGTCCTCTCTTCATCTCTGAGGTCTCGGCTTCTTGATTAATCAACAGCAACAATAACAACGAACCCTAACTTTCTGCTAATTGCAGCAACAGGTCGTACTAATTTCTCCTTTCCATGATCTCAAGATCCACTCTTCAATCTCTCGATTTCTCACTTTCAGGCAAAGAATGAAGAAAGAAATGATTGAGAATGATTTTGAGAGTTGGTTTCTCGATCTAGGGTGTAGGAACTAGGGTTCGATAATCACACCCCACTCATTAGATACCCCAGTAGGTGCCCTATAATAGATGGTCACCCCTTAACTTCAGCTGGATGCTTTTTATTTCTCATCCAAAAGAGAGCTGCCCCTTAACCTTGGCTCAGCTCCCAATAGCATGTGAAATGACAATTACGCCTTTTTGACTCAATTTGAATGATTTCCGCTTCTTTTCCTCCGTGCGACTCCAGAGTACCTAATAACTCAAAAACACGCGTAAAGTACATAATTCACCAGAAAAATAGCAAAGAAAGCGTAACTACTAGATAGTAAATTAGGTGTTTTAGACACCTATCAGATTCCCCCACACTTAGACTTTGCTAGTCCTCGAGCAAATCAAACAAAACAATTCTAAATTACATACAACTCCGTGTCGTCGAGGCTACGGTCACTTTTAGCATAAATAACAAGCCTTTAAACCCCTAGGTAGTGGACGAGTTATAGTCTCGTGAGGGTTTACTAGAGATATACCCACAAAACCTATTTTTCCAACTTACTAGTTCTCCGAAATGATAGCATCCAACGCGCTAAGAAGACATAGAGATTCTGCACACTAGTCATAAGAAGTTAGACACATAAATGAACACAATCTCATTCTTAAAAGTTGAGAGAGAAATAACCATCCCTTCTCGACAAAAATTCGGGTTCGGAGTGATCAAAAGTCTCGACTCTGCCTCACAAGAAAGGGTTTTATGATATTGCTCTCAATAATAAACAGCTTTTATGGGTCACACATGTGTCCAGGTAGGAATGAAGAGAGAATCCTGTGACACGTTGAATGGTAGGAAGGCAAAAACCCTCCGAAGTCTTTTGAAAACCCATATCTTTTATAATTTTTGAAAATTTTTCTGACGATCTCTACGAAAGGAAATCAACCATTTAACGAAGGTGGGAATATGCTTACTCACCTCGTTATCCGTTCGGCGTGCAGCTAGCACCACTCTCACAGCATCCATAGAAACATCTTCGGTCTTCAATCGGTGTCTTCATCTTCGTCTTCGGTCTTCAACTTTTGATGATAACTCTTGAACTTCGTAGAATCTCGACAATATGATTCTTTCCTCTAATTCCTTGTCGCTTGAAACTTCATTATAGATATTCCTTCTTTCCATTGGCTTTATTGAAAGAATACAAAACTAAAAACGAACTATACAAACCCAAAATATTTTTTTTCTCTTTTTTTTTTCTTTTTCTGTTTTTCTTTTTTTTCTTTTTTTTTTCTTTTTCTTTTTTTTTTCTTTTTTATAGAAATAAGAAATAAAACAAATACAAAATAAAAACAAAACAAAATAATAAAAACTATTAACAAACCTAAAATTTTCTCTTGTCTTTTTTTTTTTTTTTTTTTTTTTCTAATTTTCGTTTTTTTTTTTTAAATTTTTTTTTTTTTTAAATTTTTTTTTTTTGTTTTTTTTGAGACAAGAGAAAGTAAAATAAAAAATGTAAGTACAATGCCATGGTGTAAGTACTTTACCGCTTGATTCTTCACAACTTATATGTCTTGATACCATAAACTTCTCGAACTCTCATCCTTGATAATTTTCACTCTTGTACAATAGTCTTCAACTTATAAAAATTCTGCTCCTTGTCTTGTTGCTTTACTTAAATCTGAAATCTGCTCATTTTTGTACCGTTGCTTGTAAACCTTGAACGTCTTCAACTTCCCTTCAAATTTGTGATACTCCTCTTGTTGATGATGATAGTGTTTCTATGGACCTGTTGGTGTAGAGAGAGATAAGGTGGATGGTGCTAACTGCGAACAAGACTACAAGTGGTATGTAAGTTACCAATTCGATGTCACCATCATGGTTGATAAAAATAGCACTCAAGAGATCAAAATAGTGCTTCTATTGGTGGGAGGTTGGGTAGCTCACCATTCTACCCGGAATTAACGTACGGTGACACACACTCTAAAAGCACATATTTAGACAGGTACAAAGAATTGAAGGTCGGTTCCTCACATTATGTAACATGGGTAGTCTCCACTATATGGGACCACTACTCTAATACCGAATTCAGTCTGCACCTTATTTGCCACTGGCATGGTTAAATCCAACTTTAACTCTCATACAATTAAGAAACCCGATCATGTTCTCTGTCATCTCTAAGTTCAGTCACTATTATGAGATTCTCGATGTAATCTTAGCGACATGTATACTATGTGACTCTAAACTAACCACAAGTTGGAGTTTTCTTATTCACTATTTTACACAAAAGTTGAAAAATTTGAAAAATTTACAACGCAAATGCTTAACCACTCTCCCACACTTAAACTTTACATTGTCCTCAATGTAAATTGAATCGTCCAAAGAAAGTCAAGGTGGGAAATCTTATAACAATATGCGATAAGAAAAAGTAAAAACAAGAAAAGAAAAACTAAAAGATAAGAGATACAAAACCGGTGGGTTGCCTCCCACTTAGCGCTTGGTTTGAAGTCGTCAGCCCGACTATATCCTTGCAAGATTCATTCCCCATATACCAATAACCTGAAAAGTTGGGGATCCTTCCATAGAACCTGTTTTGCAAACACTAGCTTCACACAAATATTAGTAATAGAAAACAGAAATGAAGCTATTAACTGGTAAAAGTTTCCCCCACACTTATACTTGTCCACACTTGGAAGTGTATAAAGAATATAGGAGTCGGGTACTTCCACGGTTTCTTGTTCCAAAACCTGCATAGTATGAGAATCAAGTATCTCTAATGGAGGAAAACGAGAAACAAAGTCATTCAACAATATTCTCGAAGCACATACATTCAAACCAATAAGAGGTAAAGGAGAAGAAACATTAGGCAACGGGTTAGACAAACCTATCACAATCTCTTGTATCACAGAATCCTCTTCATCCTTAAAAAACTCAAGTGAATTATTCACCTCTTGTATATCATGGTCCTCTATCAAACCTTGCAACCATTCTTCGTCCGTTTCTGCCTTAAACAAAGTTTCGACATAAACATCATCATTACAATCATTTGCAAGCTCAATTGGGTCTTCCACAATATTGGTCAAACCGGTCTCATTCTCAACACACTCCTCTTTGTTTTAAGGCACATACTCTTTTGCGGATCCAAATTTTATTATAAGAAACTTTTTTAGAACACTCGAAAATGCATCATCCTCAAGCTCCACCCTTTGAATAGGCTCTTGATCATTATTAAGATCAATGCTTGAGTAATCTACACAAGTGTCGACATATTCCTCTTCGTCCTCATCTTGATCCCAAAAAGACTCCATTGTACACTCCTCGGGGATGTCACCATGAGTTGTTTCAAGCAATGCATCATAATCACCGTCACTATCATAGTCAACATAAGATTGGTCCTCGCTGAATTTAGTGTTGCTAATCTCGAACTCATCCTTTTGAATAGGTGAATGATCATTATTAAGATCAAGAGTTGAGTTAACTACACAATTATCAACGAAAGTGCCCAAGGATTGGCCTTTTTCAACATTAGCATCAATCAAATATTCATCACAAACCATATGCGCATTAGAATTATCCATATCTTCGTTGCATTGATCAATGCCTCTTCGCAAGCTAGCAATAACTTCACGAAGTTCTTGGAGTTGCTCGTCTGTAGACTCTTTTGCTTTTTGAAATTCCTCTTGTAAAAAGTTGGAAACTTTGTCTATAAAGTTAGAGACTTTTTGTTCACGAGCATAAGAATCCTCCCATCCTTGTGGTTGTTCACATACATACCCTCCATAAGGTTGTTGAGGAAAACCATAAGGTTCCATGGAATATTGGTCATAACCAATGAATTGGTTTTGATTATATCCCTGGAGTTGGTAGTTGTCATATTGTTGAGGTTGTTGAAAACCGTATCCATCCATGTAGTATGCTCCTTCCATGAGAAACAAGCACCTGAAATAAAATTCTCAAACCAAGGTTAAAACCCAAAAATAAGAAAAATAAAACAAAAACTAAAAACAAAAATAAGAAACCAAAAACAAGTGACAACCGCTGCCTCCCCGGCAACGGCGCCAAAATTTGACCGGTTGTCAGCCGACACAAATATAATTACACTTTCTTACTACTCAAAATATATAATGAAGCAAAGGGCAAGAAAGGATCGTTCCCACAGAGAGGTCTTGGTTGTCAATATGTTTCGGTTTCCTATAAGTAACACGGGGTTTTATGATTTTTATAAACGAAAACAAAAATAAAAGCAAATAAAGAAAAGTAAACAAATAAATTCAAAAATGTGAAAGCATTGGTTAAGGATTTCGTTTTCATTCACAAACATGTTTTCAACACAATAACTAGAATTGATATTTTAATCTCAACTTTTATCAAAGGCCCTAGAATACCTTGATCGCAAGTATATCCCGCAAATCTCCTCATGTCATCAACAAACACATTAAAAGATGCGAATATGAATTCTACCTAAAGGAACAACCTAACGTGTAAAAGCACTAATCAAGTTTAATTCCCTAGATGCATTAGGTTCTATGAAATCAGGCCAATCAAAGCAATCGAACGTGTAAAAGCACTAATCCGATTTAACAAAGGTTATGGTTCACATGTGACTACTAGGATGTATCACTACAAGCAATAATCACAATTATGCTATTTGTAATCAGGAATCTATCACTTTTGCGTATAATAAATCCTAATCTAGCAAGAGAGATGAAAATAAACTCAATCGATTCGCGACTCGACTAAATAGCATTCAACTCATATAACAATATTGATGGTGAATCATAAACGATAATATGGAGACAAAACTAATTTATTGAACAAAAACTCATGTTTGGAAATCCAACTAATCCATAACCAAAAGAAAACTCTAGCTCATATTCATGGAGTTCATAACAAGAAGAAAGAGAAAAGACTTCATGGTGTAAACCCTAGAAAACAAAGTAGAGGCCAAAAAGATAGATAAAAGATTAGGTAAACGTCTTCTCTTTTTATATGTTTCTCTCTTTCCATAAAGGATACTCCTTCCAATATTAGGTCTTCTCAACACCCATCTCCAAGTGGTCCACCAAGCCCATGTGTGAGAAAAACCCATGTAAAATTATGTCCAAAAACCGTCGCCGGAAAACTGGGATTATGGCCGGAAATTCGCCGGAAAAATGGCCGGAAAACGGTTCAGGTCACCGGCAAAATCCGCCCGGTCACCGGTCAACTGGGTCAAATCGGTCAAGGTCAGACCGAATCAAATCGGGTCAAGAACCGAGTCACCTGAGTCAGAATGTGAGTCAGGATGTGAGACAGTCACTGACTGGCCTGAATAAACTGAGTTGTCTTGGCTCAATCCATTGCACAGGCAGAGCTGTGCTGCACAATCATTGTGTTTCTCCATTTAAACTCCAGCCATGATGGCCCTGGGCTACCAATTTTTAGTTCATGCCTGCACTTGAATTCATACCTACAGCTGCACTATTTCTCTTGCCTGCAAAGCTCCAAGTAGTTCTGCATCCATTCATCCTGTGCCATCTCTGCAGTTGCATTTCAATTCAGCTTCACCTGCAAAGCCTTCATTCCTTCATTCACAGATCCATTCATCCCTTCTCAGTCCACCACAATCATTCCATTCTCAGGCCTGCAGTGACAACACAAGGCCTTACCTGCAATGCCATTCATTTGCAGGTACGACTTTGAACTCAAATGCTACCAGCTGAACAATCTATTCTCTATACTTCACCGTCACAACACTCCATTGTCTCGACCTCCACCAAGCTCAGCTCATTCCATTCCAAGCCCTCCATCTGTATCTCAATACCACCAGCAACAGATCCATTCTCCAACAGCTGCTTGAATCTCCACCAATGCATCTTTACCAACACCAGTTCCATCACCTGTTCTGTAGCCTTCACAGCTCCATAACCTGCACCTTCTTACAACCCATTCTTTACCAGCATCCGTATCCTGCAATTCAAACCTTGTAACTCATCTTGAACTCAACAAACCATCACTTCAGCTTCACTGTAGTTTATTCTCTCCCTGACTCAAGGCACACAACCAGCAGCACATTCAGATACAGCAATCCACAGCATCTCTTCCCATTGCAGCTGCAATCACCACCAACTTCTCATTTCCATTCATTCTTCACAACTCAGGCCAATTCCACAAATTTATCCCTGCAATCTCCCTGGCACATTTAACTTCTCAGCTCTTCAAGCATAACACTTCAAACCTAGCTGTTGCACCAGCAATTGCATCGCCAGCACTCTCTCCTCCATCTGAAAAGGCTAAACCATAGCTTCCATCCTTATCACAGCACCAGCTTCACTGCCATCAGGCCATCTCATTTGCATCTCTATTTCACCCAGCAATCCATCAAACCCTGAGCATCACCTGTAGTTCACACAGAATAGGAACTGACCTGTAATTAGTCTTGGCACCACAGTTTCACAACTGCCACAGCAATAACCTCAAAACAACACTGCAGATAACCACCAATTTCTCCACCAGAACTGCACCTGCACTACTAGATTCCTTCTCTTCCTTTTGATTTCGGCATCAACACAACCCACACTGTCAACTCCTCCACTGAGTATTTCCTACCAGTCTAAACAACCACCAGATACTCAAGCCATCAAACCCTTGTAAAATACATGGCAGCAACACAATTTAGTCTATCTCTTGGCTGGTTTGTTCCCATCTGATTTCAATTTCTTCCATTCATCTCTAATTTCACCACCTCAACATCAGAATTTAAGCCTTCAGAAACCCTAAATTTCACTCACCTCTGTGAATCAATTACTCAATCTCACAATAAACCCTATCTTCTGAATTCTCAATTTCTCTCAAATTAGTCATCAATTTCTTATCCTGAGTTCGTAAACTTTTTCTCGATCTTCTCCATATCAATTCCACTACCAATTTCTTCCTAATTTCCACGATTTCTCTATCTGTGATTCGATCAACAGCAACACCCACTCTTCGAAATCACTCCACAACCCTTATTAATCCACCAGCACCATTCAACAACAAAGAACCCATCTTTTGCGAGTGAGACTCGTCCTCTCTTCATCTCTGAGGTCTCGGCTTCTTGATTAATCAACAGCAACAATAACAACGAACCCTAACTTTCTGCTAATTGCAGCAACAAGTCGTACTAATTTCTCCTTTCCATGATCTCAAGATCCACTCTTCAATCTCTCGATTTCTCACTTTCAGGCAAAGAATGAAGAAAGAAATGATTGAGAATGATTTTGAGAGTTGGTTTCTCGATCTAGGGTGTAGGAACTAGGGTTCGATAATCACACCCCACTCATTAGATACCCCAGTAGGTGCCCTATAACAGATGGTCACCCCTTAACTTCAGCTGGCTGCTTTTTATTTCTCATCCAAAAGAGAGCTGCCCCTTAACCTTGGCTCAGCTCCCAATAGCATGTGAAATGACAATTACGCATTTTTGACTCAATTTGAATGATTTCCGCTTCTTTTCCTCCGTGCGACTCCAGAGTACCTAATAACTCAAAAACACGCGAAAAGTACATAATTCACCAGAAAAATAACAAAGAAAGTGTAACTACTAGATAGTAAATTAGGTGTTTTAGACACCTATCACTTGCGCAAAATGCGCTTGTCATGGAACACCTTCATTCTATCTTTGTACATCTTTGCACTGTCATAAGCATCATTTCTCAGTTCTTCCAATTCATTCAGTTGGAGTTTCTGTTGAGTACCTGCCTTATAAATAGAAAAGTTAAGTTTCTTTATAACCCAATATGCACGATGTTCTAATTCAACAGGTAAATGACAATGCTTTCCGTACACAAGTCTGTAAGGAGACATGCCAATAGGGGTTTTATATGTTGTTCTATAAGCCCATAAAGCATCATTCAATCTCAAAGACCAATCTTTTCTAGACGGGTTAACCGTCTTTTCAAGAATATGCTTAATCTCCCTATTAGAAACCTCTACTTGGCCACTGGTTTGTGGATGGTATGGGGTTGCGACTTTATGAGTTATGCCATATTTGCGAACTAATGACTCAAAAGACCTATTGCAAAAGTGTGAACCACCGTCACTGATGATAGCTCTAGGGGTGCCAAAACGAGAAAATATGTTTTCTTTTAAAAATGGAAGTACCACCTTGTGGTCATTTGTTTTGGTTGCAATCGCTTCTACCCACTTAGAAACATAATCAACTGCGACAAGGATATACAATTTACCTTCAGAATTAGGAAATGGTCCCATGAAATCAATTCCCCACACATCAAACAGTTCAACAATCAAAATAGGGTGCAATGGCATCATGTTTCTTTAGAAATACTTCCTAGTTTCTGACAACGTTCACAGGCAATACAATAAGCATGACAGTCTTTGAACAACAATGGCCAATAAAATCCACTCTCCAAGACTTTTGAAGCTGTCTTCTTGGCACTGAAATGGCCTCCACATGCTTGGTCATGACAAAAAGATATCACATCTTTCTGTTCACCGTTGGGGATACATTTCCTAATGATTTGGTCTGGGCAGTACTTAAACAGGTATGGGTCATCCCAAAAGAAGTATTTAACTTTAGACAAGAACTTAGAACGGTCTTGTCTAGACCAATGCAAAGGCATTCTTCCCGTAACAAGATAGTTCACAATGTCAGCAAACCAAGGAAACTCAGATACAAGCATTAATTGTTCATCGGGAAAAGACTCTCTAATAAGCAAGGAATCATCAAAAGACTCAACATTTAATCTAGACAAATGATCAGCAACAACATTTTCTGAACCTTTCTTATCTCGAATTTCGAGATCAAATTCCTGCAATAACAATATCCATCGGATGAGACGAGCTTTAGCATCTTTCTTAGAAAGAAGAAATTTTAGAGCAGCATGATCAGTGTATATGATGACTTTAGATCCTATCAAGTATGACCTAAACTTATCCAATGCAAAAACAACAATAAGCAATTCTTTATCAGTAGTTGAGTAGTTAAGTTGGGCATCATTAAGAGTTTTTCTAGCATAGTATATCACATATGGAAGTCTATCAACACGCTGTCCTAAAACAGCACCAACAGCAAAATCGGACGCGTCACACATGATTTCAAATGGCAATTTCCAGTCAGGTGGTCGGACTATAGGGGCTGAAATTAGAAGAGTTTTGAGTTCTTCCCATGCACGCACACAAGCATCATAAAAAACAAAAGCAACATCTTTACCAAGTAGATTACAAAGTGGTCTAGAGATTTTACTGAAGTCTTTAATGAATCTACGATAGAATCCAGCATGGCCTAGAAATGATCTAACCTCCCTCACAGAGCGAGGTTGCGGCAAGTGCTGAATAAGGTCAACTTTAGCTTTGTCGACTTCAATGCCTTTTTCAGAGATGATATGTCCTAGAACTATGCCCGAGGCTACCATGAAATGACACTTTTCCCAGTTCAACACCAGATTTTTATCTTTACATCTAATCAGCACAAGAGTGAGATGTCTTAAACATTCATCAAAAGAAGATCCAAACACAGAGAAATCATCCATAAAAATCTCAAGGAAATCATCTATCATGTCATAAAAAATGCTCATCATACAGCGTTGAAATGTGGCGGGTGCATTACATAACCCAAAGGGCATGCGACGATAAGCAAATGTACCATAAGGGTATGTAAATGTAGTCTTTTCCTGGTCCTCGGGTGCTATGTGAATCTGGTTGTAACCAGAATAGCCGTCCAAGAAACAGTAATAACTATGCCCAGACAACTTTTCTAACATTTGATCTATGAAAGGGAGAGGGAAATGATCTTTCCTTGTAACTGCATTCAACTTCCTATAATCAATGCAAACTCGCCACCCTGTGGTTACTCGAGTAGGAACTAACTCATCTTTATCAGTTTGAACAACAGTAATTCCTGACTTTTTCGGCACAACCTGAATGGGACTAACCCATTTGCTATCTGAAATCGGGTATATGATACCCGCATCAAGAAGCTTAAGGATCTCACCTCTAACAACTTCTTTCATATTAGGATTTAGTCGCCTCTGCATTTCCCTATATGTTTTAGCATTATCTTCAAGGTTTATGTGATGCATACAAACTGTGGGACTAATACCCTTAATATCTGAGATTGTCCATCCTAATGCTTCTTTATGCTTTCTAAGTACTTCTAAAAGCTTACTCTCCTGTTCTACATCTAAAGCAGACGAAATGATTACAGGAAAAGTATTAGAAGAACCTAAAAATGCATATTTAAGAGTATCAGGCAATGGTTTCAGTTAGAGTTTTGGTGGCTCAACAAGAGACGGGACAGACTTGGATTCAGAGAGTGGAAGTGGCTCCACTCTAGCTTTCCATTTAGTCGTGTCCATGAGGGGTGCAGATTCAAGCAAATAATTCACCTCACTTATGTATTCATCATCAAACGGATCCAAGTTGAAATTATTCAAGCAAGCATGCAAAGGATCAACAAATATGTTACTAGATAGCGAATCCTGAACCAAACTTTCAATCATGTTGATTTCATGCACATCATCATCATCATCAAGATCTAAATGTTGCTGGCTAGCATTAAAAACATTCAACTCCACAGTCATGTTACCAAATGACAAATTCAACACTCCATTACGACAATTAATAATTGCATTGGACGTCGCCAAGAAAGGACGTCCTAAAATGATAGGAATGTGACAGTCTGGGTTTTGCACAGGTTGAGTATCCAATACAATGAAGTCCACAGGGAAATAGAACTTATGAACCTTAATCAAAACATCTTCTACCACACCACGAGGAATTTTGACTGACCTGTCCGCCAATTGCAGAGTTATAGGTGTTGCTTTCAACTCTCCAAGGCATAACTGCACATATACCGAATATGGCAGTAGGTTCACACTAGCCCCTAAGTCTAGTAACGCCTTATTGACCGTATGGTCACCTATCTTGCATGTGATTATGGGACAACCTGGGTCTCTAAACTTAGGTGGAGTCTTGTTTTGAATGATAGAACTTACCTGTTCAGCAAGAAAGGCACGCTTATGCACATTAAGCTTTCGCTTTGTGTGCACAGATCTTTCAAGAACTTAGCGTAAGTAGGGATCTGCTTAATTGCCTCGAGAAATGGAATGTTAATATTGACTCGCCTGAACAATTCCAATATCTCGTTATACTGTGTTCCTTTCTTTTGTTTCTCTAACCTTTGAGGAAAAGAGGTTACAGGAGCATTTGACGGCACATAAACATTCACATCATCAGATTCTTTAGATCTAGGTACATGCTCAGATTGATTTTCAACAGCTGGTGTATATACAATTGTGACTTAGACACAGACTCACTCTTTTCAGGCATGCTTACCTTGTTATCAATGACTTTACCACTACGAAGAGTAGTAACAGCATGTGCAGTCTCATTACAAGTAGATGCACTTGCCTGAAATGTGCCTTTTGGGTTTTGTTCAGGCTGACTTGGAAACTTACCCTTTTCCCTATCATTAAGCGCATCACAGATCTGACCTATCTTAAGTTCTAGACTTGTAAAACGTTAGTCGTTGGATTTCGATTTTGCAAAGATTTTGGGTTAACAGACACGACACTTTCTTCAATGTCGGATAATTTCTATTCGTAAGGATGTTGTGTGGTACGATTCTACCTAGGGGTTTCTAGGATATGAATATCCTTGTGTGTTACCCGATGCATTCGAGAGAGGTTGGAAATTGCTTGTAAAATTGTTAACTTATTGTTGTTTCTTATTTACGGGAATGCGAGAAAATCATTAACTCGCGGGAATTTTCCAACGAGAATTGAAAGATCCAGAAAAGAGCATTTCCATGAAGAATCTCTCCATCTTAGAGAAATTCCTGAAGACAGTGGAGAACTTTAACAATGAACGTTAGTATGTTTGTAAGGTATTCATTCTAAAGACCCATTGAGGGTTGCGACTAGACTTTTTAGTCGTACACTTTTCATGTGTGGATTTTCATTGCACAAAAGCCTAAATTCTTTTGAATCATAGCCTCATGACATTTGCGTGTTTGTTTGTACCCCCTAATGGAGGGCCAGAGCCTGGTTGCCCTTCAAGGAGCGAAACATTCACTATCCCATGGGTCTTGGATACCCTCTTATTTCCTGGTTGTGAAAACTTACCCTTACCTCCCTTTGACTCCTATCATTGTTAATGATTTTTCGTGTTGTTTCCAACCTTTTCTTTTGGCATTTAACTTTTCTTGTGACTTTACACATCTACTTCATGTTGACATTGGATGTGGAAATTTAATACATTGATGTTATGTTTGCGACTCCCAAGATTTCATTGGCCTTGCGCATCACATGGAGATTCCACGTGACCACACGAGGAATAAAATATCGATTGATAATCCTTGAAATTATTCCTAACCTGGTTTTTGTTTGCGGTGCCATTAAAGCCGTATATCTTGTATGTAGAGGGACAAATCCTCGTTATCGTCAGTATTGTCGATTAAGATTGATTTTGCAAAAGATCTTCTTTTGGGTTGCCACTTTTCACTTTCTTCAATGCTGGATATTTCTATTCAGAAGGATGCGTTTGTTTGATGTGTGTAAGAACAAAACTCGATCTCCTGGTGGTGGTTCCACCGTTAGGGGCTGATCATTATGGTTATAGCCTTAGCAGTTTCTTCATGATATGATGCGATTTAATCTTACCCTCTTCCTATTCGTTTATATCGGTTGTTCTCTCTTAGCATTTAATATTTACATTAGCGCGATTTTGGTTTCTTGATGTCATCCCGATTTTGTGTGTTACGGATTTTGTGTTTCTTCCGGTATTCTGTTGGAGTCATGAACTTGATTTTGTTCTGACAGGATTTTATCGTTATTTCTTCGTTTTCTCCGTTCATTCCTTGCTCTCTGTCCATTGGTGGATTTCCAAGATTTCATAATCCCATCTGGGGAGAGTTTATCATATTCATCCTTGATTCTCATTTTTCCCTATCATTTTGTACATTTCTTCTTCTAGCCATTTTTTTCTTTTCAGTGAATTCTTGAGTATCTTAAGTTCTAGACTTGTAAAGCGTTAGTCGATTGAAAGATGTAAGATCAAGATTGATTGAATTCATGAAGTGTTTTTTGGGCACTCTTAAACTTTCTCTCTCTAATGAACTGATTCCAAAGATCTCCCCCTGACTCATCCTAGCCACACTTTCTTTCTTTGGATAATTTCTATCTTTGGTAATCCATGAGTGCTTGTGCGTTGCGAAACTTACCATTAAGGATCTGACTAAGCTACCCTTTATTTTGGGAATGTCTCGCTTAAGTTCTAGACTTCAAAACGTTACCTTGTTTGTTGCGATATTACGACCCTACATCTGCCTCTTTTTCTTGATTTTGTCAAATCTTTGATGGAATACTTTCCTTGAATATCTATCTCTTCAATGTACACCTCGAAGTATCATAATTTTTTATATCTTTAAGTTTGATGAGTTTTGATTATTAATGTCTTTTCTTGACACGTTTCTTTCAATAGCTTATTCTTGACCACCCTTTTCCCGTTTTTATCTTTCATTGCATCTTTGACGCGATTTCTATCTTAAGTCCTAACCTTTAACCTCCCATCCATTCCACTTGTAAAGGTTTCGAGAAGGGTTTCCTCATCAACCATTCTAGCAAGTTTTTATCCTCCCAAAGATATGCCATGAAAATATCCTATCGGTGATAAAGATGATTTGATCTGACCTATCTTAAGTTTTCTAGACTTGTAAATCATCGTTAGTGTGTTATCGAAGATTTAAGGAGTAGCGCCGTTCGCAAGAGATTTCTATTACGAAGGGCCTTAGCTCGAGCTGCAGATCTTGAGGATAACCTTAGTCCTTCTCTTTTCCCTATCGCTTGTCTTCTATTTGTTTCATTAACTTCTCTTTGCGGGGCTCTCGCAAACGTGTGTAATGCTACTTTATTAAGAGGGCAATAGTGCTCAATGGAGATTTGTGTCTCACCTATCTTAAGTTCTAGATCTTCTTTTATGTTAAAACGTTTCTAGGATATGAATAATGTAGGGCAAGTTAAGAGAACTCCTTACGTGAGAATACCAGCGGCGAAGAGATCGTTATTAGTAGTGATGATTCCCTATGCGGTCTTCGCAATGGAGCCTTTGGATATCCACGGCTCCTCGAAAAAGGTTCGATCGAGATGAAGAATCACCAAAGAGATAACTCTTTTTGTTTTCTTTCTGCTTGGCCAATATAATTGTTCTTGGATTTTCCCCACGAGGAATTCAACCCTTTTGGTAGTTCTTCCTTATGTATAATTGGCTAACATTATTGCGTTGCGACGGGTGTGGTTCTGTTATCTATTATCATTCCCATAGCCTCATGTGTGTTGGAAACAGATCTCCGGTTGCCCCTTCCGAGGAGGCGAAACATCGGGAACTTACCGGTTGTTTCGCGGCCTCTTTCCCCTATCATTCAAGACTTAGGAGTTCTAGTATAACTTGATCCAAATATCCTTATATGTGTGGTCTTACATTTTGCAAAAGATTAAAGGTTGGGTGTGCCGGTTCCCATATTTCTCGCACATCATTACATCCTTTGCTTTGTGCATTCCAAAGATTTTGTTTAGGTTGTGTGTTCACCTGATAGGAGTGCCGATGCATGACTTGAAACTTACCCTTTTCCTATCATTAAGCGCATCACGATCTCGACCTATCTTAAGTTCTAGACTTGTAAAACGTTAGTCATTGGATTTACGATTTTGCAAAAGATTTTGGGTCACCGTCATTTCATCGACACTTTCTTCAATGTGGATAATTTCTATTCGTATGGTTCTCCGTCTTAGGATGCTGTGTGTACGATTCTACCTAGGGTTTCTAGGATATGAATATCCTTGTGTGTTACCCGATGCATTCCCTTGTACTAATCTTTGCCAATTTCTTCGTTTCTCCATTCATTCCTTGCTCTCCTTGTCCATTGTTCTCCAACTTCTGTACCTCTCATATTCTTCTCTTCTCTCTCATCTTGCCTCTTCCATCTCTTGAATCAGACTCTCCAGTATGTACACTTAGCTCTATCATAATCCGGATTTTGTGTTTCTTCCTCGGTACGTTTGCTTCACCGATGCGGAACTTGGGAGATCGGTGGTTGGTTTGATCTTCTCCATCGTTTCTCATATTCATCCTTGACGATTCTCCTGTTTCATTCCTCCTTTTCTCCAGCCAAGTCTCACTTCGGGGCCCTTGGACCATGAAAAGTTTGAGTGGTTCCTCCACCCTGGGTTGTAGGTCTGTGAATAAGGGTTATGTTCTTGCTTTTGATACAAAACATGGGCTTGTTCAGGTCTAGACTCTTGAAATGCATGCAATTGTGGACAGTTATCAACAAGATGATCAGAACTATTACATGCAGCACAAATAAAAATCTCAACTTGGTTACAAGAAGTGGAAGCAGCAGATTTTATATTTTTCTCCAGTTCTAAAGCCTCAACTCTTCTAGCCAGTGATGCTATTTTAGCATTACCCTCAAAGGCAGACTCTATCTTATGGACACTATCCCTGTTGGTTATCATCCTAGGTTCTCTAACAGACTCCCATTGCTGAGTTTTCTCGGCAACTTCATGTGGAAAGGTCCATGACTCGTCAGCACTTTTATTTGTGAACTCACCATTGCACATTGCTTCCACCATGGATCGAGTGGCAAAATCCAACCCTTCATATAGAATTGTTGAGAGTCTCCACTGTTCGAAACCATGGTGAGGACATTGAAGTAACAAGTCATTAAACCTTTCTAGATACTTGGACAATGTCTCACCATCCATTTGAACAAAACTATTGATACTCTGACGAATGGTGGTTGTCTTGTGATTTGGGAAGAAATTTTTGAAAATTCTTTCGTAAGATCATTCCAGGTTCTAATGGACTGAGGCTGCAAATCATATATCAAAGATTTGGCTTTTTCCTTTAAAGAAAAATGAAACAAACGCAATTTTAGGGACTCTTCTGTCAACTGATTGAATCTGAGAGTCCCACAGATTTCCTCAAAATCTCTCACGTGGTGGTAAGGGTTTTCAGCATCAACCCCTCGAAACACAGGGAGCATATGGATCGTGCTCGCCTTTAACTCAAAATGACCAGTAGTTTCTGGTAAAACAATACAAGAGGGCTGGCTTGTCCTCGTGGGGTACATGTAATCTTTGAGACTGCGGGGTTGGACTATCCCGTCACCCATTGTCTCAGGTTGGTCAGGTCTTTCCTCGACAGACACAGAAATCTCAACTACGTCCTCTCGCTGAATTCTAACTAGGCGATTTGTTTGGTCTCCAAAAGTCGCAATCATAGCCTAGATAGCACTTCAATCATGTTATAACAACCATTCCAACAAAGCACATCATAATTCAAAAACTCAGGGTCATATGAACGAGTATCAAGATTATGTGATCACAAAACAAACACAGTATTTTGCAGAGAAGAGCACAATGAATTAACAGTTCAGCTAGCAAGTAAACCACCTAAATGTCACAGGATTATACATAAAGTTGTTATAAGTGGCAGGGGATTGACAATGCTCAGCAAATAGTTTCGTTTGCATGCAAGGGGGTGTATTATTCAAGACAAGGGTATTAAAGTTGAGGTACGATACCGCCGGTATAAGACCGGGTTTAGGCACAACCAACAGGTTGTCTCGCAATCTTTTTCCTAGCCCTTGAGTTGCAATGCAATATCCCAGGTACCTGTTGAGCTCAAAAGAGGAATTTCAGTAACCGGAAATACGCTGGTAAAGCAAGGAAACAAAAGAAACTACCGATAGTTAACGAACTAGAGTAGCAAGACCAATACTATGTACCACACTGACAAACTAAGCTATCACTAATCGAAAGATCTGAACAAAATAAAATGGAGTTACATGAACAGACTGATTATACAGAAAAGCTAAGATTTAAACAAGTATATATACAGCCTGCAAATGATTGTAAACAGCAGATGACTTTATATGTTACACTGAGCACAGACCCAATATTATTTTTCTACGACAATGATGCAAGTGATGATAATGAAGCTGAACAGAATGAAAGTGGTCAGCAAAGACGATACAAGGATGGATGAAGTTTACAAACTAAACTACAGGATGCCACAAGAAGTTGTATGATACAGGATGCAGGTGAATTAGCTTGAAAGAAAAAGATAAGATGTTGAATGTGTTCGCAGATGGATTAATGCTAAACAGTTAGCTACAATGGAAATCTACAGAATGTTATTGAACTACAAACAGAACTACTACAAAAGATCTAATATGATGAACAAAGTACAGGGATAAGCTTATGACAATGCACTAACACAGAGTTACACTAAAAATGGAAGATGCAGATGTTTGAAAGATTAAAGTTACCACTGACAGAATGCATATTATATAGATGGATGCAGCTAAATTACATTAGCAACGACTGAAAACAAGAAAATTTCAGACACATATATACAAGGATGTTTGAAAAATCAGTAAAGTGGAGCAAAAGAAGCAACTACACCACTACCTTTATCCCCGGCAGCGGCGCCAAAAACTTGGTAGGCTAAGAAAGAAGATACCTACAATTAAACTGCAAGTGCACAGTGCCTTATTGTGTATAGTGCAAATACAGGTCGATCCACAGGGACAAGGTGAATGGAAAGTTGATTCCAAAGTCTCACTAAAACTGATTCAAATTGAGAGTAACCAAAGGAGGGGTTTGCGTAGATACTACAAAGGTTATGAATGATTATACTACATAAACAATATTAAAATGCAATTAGAAGGCACTAGGGAAGTCGAATCCACTGCTTAACCTGCACTAGATAATTCAGTTATGGATATTACTCTTGTCCTTTTAATGAATAGCGGTGAAGATTCGTGTATGCCGCTTATTCAAGGTGATCTGAAGATGGATGACTAATCACAACTAAAGTATTCATCCTAAGTAATAATTGTCTGATTAAAGCACAACTATTCAAAAGATAAATCAATTCATTTAAGCATGAGTTACAACACAACAACATAGAATTGTTCCAACTACCTAGGTTGCATATAACAAACAAGGTGAAAGTAATATGTTGTAGTACAAAGATTAAATCTACCGTTAAGCAATTAAGCACAACAAGAACCAATTCATAACCAAAATTATCTGATGTTAGATTAAGAGTTTCATCTAAGCCCTAGCAAAGATGTTTAGAACATAGCTAATATAAAAACAGATGAAGCTTTTTGATATTGATAAAAATGGAAAAACACTCCCTCCTTCAACTGAGTTCTACTAACTTATAAATAGAGATGGAGACAAGGACTGTGAACTGGTTTCTACTCTTTACCCCTCTTTCCTCCTCTCCTTTTTCACAACAAAACAACCCCTATTTATACAACAATTCTTTCCCAAAATCCCCTCCACAACCCACAGATACATAACATAAAATTAAGGGTTTTTGTTCTTGAAACTCACCACTCAGTATTACTCCTCATTCATGCACAACCACAGCCTTTATCTTCAACAATTTGACTGATGTTGTTGATTGAAATCAGATCTAATCGCCACTTGCTTAATCATCACAGCCACCCTATTTCTGAAGTTTGCAGAGAGTAACAAGGTCAAATCCCTAGCTTGATTTCTTCGGCTTTGAAAATCAAACAGCTGACCTATTCTTGTAGGAGTCAAAACCTAGGGTTAGGTTGAATTGAGTATAAAGAAATGCATAGAAAATAAGTAAGTGGTCTGATGGGGGAAGGATGTTGATGGAGGTATGGGTATGAGTACTGAAATTGACAGGGTCTTGGTTCTCGAGAGGATTGGTAGAGTTAGGGTTTGACAGGGAGAGGAAGAAGATGGAAAGTGAATGGGGTCGGGTGTTGTTAGGGATGAAGGAGAAAGATGGATTAAGGGTCTGTTTGGGTGTTGGTTGGGTTAAAGGTTTGTCTTTGGCAGATGAGAGTGGAACTTGGGCTAGGCTTCTTTTCTTTAACTCCCAACATGGGTATCACTTGGATTCCCATCCACTAATAGATCCATTAGCTTCACAAGTCTGTTGGCACCTTGGATGCCTTCTCCACTGCACTTGCCTTCTTACTATGGTTTGGTAACTAGCTTGACAGGGTCTTGTAGCTTCACCTTCTATCCCAGCACAAGTTCAGATCATTCTTTCAATTCCCCTAGAATTACAAAACAAAAGTCAGGACGATTGCTAAACATTTTATTTGCAACAAATAAGAAGTACAAGATACAAAATTTGGCATAAAAACAGGCAATTGGGTGCAACAAAATGGCATAAACACCTACAACAAGATTAGAATGTGTGCAATATTAGATGCCCATCAGTTCATCACACTGGGGACTGGAGATAACCTTACATCAATTACCTCCGGTACAATGAATTGTCGTTGGAAAAGAAAGAAACAATCAAACTCATTCAGAGAGCTAAAAGATTTTTCTTTCTTGATGGAATCTTATACAGCAAAAGCTTTGGTGGGAACTTACTGAGATGCTTAGCTGAGCATGAAATCCCAACAATTTTGAAGGAGATGCACGATGGAGAACATCAAGGAAAAATGAAATTATTTCTCCAAATCCATGAGAAATACTACTGGCCGACCATGGAAGACGATGCAGCTGCGCACGTTCAGAGGTGTCATTAATGCCAAGTTCATGGTAATCTCATCCACACTCCTTGTCTCCTATTGAATTCTGTGGATAGTCCATGGCTTTTCTATAGCTGGGGACTAGATATCATCGGGAAAATCAATCCGGCATCTTCGAAGTAGCATGAATACATCATCACTGTAACTGAGTATTTCACCAAATGGGTTGAAGCTATTCCTCTTCGAAGCACCACTGGAGTCACAATTGCAGCCTTCATCAAAGAATACATAATATGTAGATTCGGTGTTCCTAAACACATTTTCACTGATAATGGAACTCTTTTTGCCAACAAGCACGTGCCAGAATTGCTCGAGGAGTACGGCATCAAACAAGTTTTCTCCACACCATATTATCCCCAAGGAAACAGACAAGCAGAGAGCACCAAAAAAACTTTGATCTGAATTCTCAGTCGAACAATTCATGATAATCCGCGAACGTGGCATGAACAATTGCCTATGGCTTTTTGGGCTTATCGAACCGCACTAAGAAGCTCAATCGGAACTTCACCATACTCTCTCGTTTATGGAGTCGACGCCATACTCCCAGCAGAAATCAAAATTCCTTCAGCAAGGATTGCAACAGCTAGTGGAGTACAATGGGATGAAGCCAAAGTGTCCAACTCAAGAATTGATAAACTGGACATGCTTGAGTCGAGAAGGTCTAAGGTAGAAAAATACGTAGAAGCATATAAACAAAGGATCTCTAGAGCTTACAAAAAAATGGTAAGACCTCGAACATTCCAAGTAGGAGATCTGGTATTAAAGACTGCAAAACACATTCAACAAGATTTGTTTGTCTCTGAAATGGGAAGGACCATATGTAGTCATCAAAGAAGTATCCAGTGGATATTGCAAGATCTTAGCTATTGATGGGAGGGTGGAAGGAAATATAATCAATGGTAAATGGCTCAAAGCATACTACGCCTGATTCGTAGATAACAACTACCTTTTCATCATTTCAAGCATTTTTCAAAATGTAACTTATATTCCTTCAAAGAGCGTGCAAAATGCTCCTTTGTTCATTAAACATTTCATAAATGAACAAAAGTCCTTCATGTCATGATCAATTATTCTACCTAGAAAAAAAGCCTAAACCTATTCAAAAACAACTATCATAAAAAAACTCATCTAGAGCACACCGTCCAATAACGAATAATTCTTACTGGACATCATCTTCAACTTCGTTCGCAAGTTTTCGTTTCTTATCCTCAGATCTTCAATCGCTTTGTCGACCTCACTGATTCCAAAGCTAGTGCTCTCTCTTCCTCCATGATGGCAGTCGACGAGGAAATCATGTTGGCAACAACAGCAACCCTATCGATCTTGATAATCTTAATGCGACGACGAAGCCAGCCTACATTGAACTTCAAGAGCTCACAATTCGAGATCATATCATTCCAGATGTAATGCTTATTATTCTTAACATCCCGCAAGTTCGTCTTGTTCATCTCATCAATGATAGGCAACAATCCAGCAACTGTGGTCAAGAGAGTTGGAAGAAAACCCCTCCATACTTCTGTGGTGGCAATGTGTCCATATTTTCTCCAGATTTTGGTATACAACAACGCATAACACTTGGGCACGATGAAGCCGCCAACAAGTTGATTATTTGGGCAAATATTTTCCATGGGTATATCAAAAGGAAGTCCAGCAGTCGGATACTCATGAGCAAGGACCTCGACATCAACATCTACAAGGTTAATCGAATCGTCACCAACATGATCATCATCAATTGCTGCTGCTGTTTGTCTTTTCTTCTTCCCGTCCTCAACCACATGAACATCAACCATAGTTAATAGATTTTTGAATAAGCGTTCATTCGAAATAAATCTTCATCAAAACTCACAGATATTCCAGCACCCACACAGGCAGACTTGAAATGAGCAGGAATTTTGATGGTGTGTTTAGGTCTTGAATTATGTGGGGAAGAAGAAGAACATTGATCACCCAAGTTGGATTTCTTGGATCCCCACTTTAATGGAGATGCATGAGGGGATGAGCTACTGTCTGATATGGAGACGGAGGTACGATGATTAAAATTTCCTCTGTATGATGAAACTAACTCGGAAATAGAGGAGATATACACGAAGATGATAGACTCAAAGTCTTGAAGATATATACTGGATACGGTGGACACTTATCCTCTGCGAATAGTCAATTCATTTGCGAATTCTACTGAAATCCTAAGTTTCAAACAAGATTAGTACTGGAGATACGGAGGAAAATAACGTATTGGGGACTGACCGAAGCTGGACATGATCAGAAAGTATCCACACGGCTTTGTACACGTCACATGTTTTCTCAGTGCGGCACATACATATATCGTGGATGCAAGTCACGCTGGAAGGAATCATGATGGGTTTTGGCACATGCACATTGGCCCATTTCATCAATTTCAATCAAGAAGAATCAATAGCAGGGTTTCTCATTCAAAAAAAAATCCTAATTGTTCAAACGAGCAAAAGATGTCTACTACGAAGACCAAGAAAAGAAAAACATTCAAATGTTTAAACAAGATTATGAATAAGCCTAATCGTCAGAGTTATCCGATTCGTCGTCATCATCATCATCATCCCCTGAGGAATCTTCTTCAGACTCTTTCTCAGAACCACTGTCTGAATCATCAGGGAATTCTTCTTCGATATCGCCATATATCGCATCCAAGAGGTCTTCTTCATCACGTTCATCTTGAAGATCAGCCTTAACCTATCGCTCAATCTCCCTGTGCGGCGGATATGACCTACTTTTGCGTTCTGACAGCCTCCATATGAGTTCCTCTTCAACATCTGAAGCATCTGAGTCTGAAGCTACACCATCAGGACGAGATCGGAGTCTCTCCTCTGCTTCTAGCGTCTTCCGCTGAATCCTACGTCTTTTCTATCGATAATCAGCTAGTATGTCTTCCCTTTCCTTTCTCTTCAAGAACTCATCATGAGAAACTTTCGGATCAAAATGAGGCGCCTTAGCATGAGCACGTGCTTTGGCCATAGGAGTCCTGGAATCCTCATCAGAAGAGCTAGAGGAATAATCACTGCTGGAAGACACCATTATCTGCAACCAGAGACACTGGGTCATGGATATGTCAATGCCAATTTCACAATAAAATGGTAATTCTTAACTCTTACCTTTTTACGATTCCGCTAATAGTAGTGATTGTAATGCAAGAGTTAACACTCCAAGACTTGTTCGTTTCTTCGAAATGTACAAAAGATGAGCAAAACTCAGATTTTCATAAAATCATGAATATTTCTATTGCGTGAACATTCACCATAGGATTATGAAAACTAAAATAATATTTCATCATAAATAATTGTTTACTTTAAATATTACTCGAAATTAAGCTTGGATTTTCAAAAATATATATTTATAAAACGTGAATTATTCACGTAAAAATAAATTTTTATTATTTTGATGTGAGTAACAACTCACTGATAGGTGTAGAATACACCATATTTACTATCTAGAGTTTATGCTTTCTTTGCTATTTTTCTTGTAAATTATGTATTTTACGCTTGTTTTGAGTTTTATAGCTACTATGGAGTCACACGGAGGAAAAGAAGAAGAAATCACCCAATTTGAGCCAAAAGGGCAAAAAAGGTCATTTTACAGGCGATTGATATATGGAGCCCAGTTGAGGTTAAGGGGCATCTCTATTTTGGAGGATTATTAAAGACAGACTAGTTTGTGGTTAAGGGGCTGCCAACTGGCTAGCCCTTATCAAAAGTAACATCTGTTAAGGGCACCATCTCGGGGTGGTTCTTATTTGGGGTGCAAGCACTGTCTCAATTTAAAGCCCTAGCTAATTTCGAGAAATCAGTTCCTCCCCAATCATTCTACATCCGAAAGTAAGAAACAAAGCGACCATGGTCTGCCGCTAATTTGATTCAAGAAATTGAGAAACCGAAAGCCGAGAGATTGAATCGATCTTCTTTGTTGGGTCTAAGAATAGACGGAGAAGACGAATTTGTGCCGGGGCTTGAAGAAATTAGGGTTATTTGGAATCGATTGGGACCAAGAAGCGAGAGAAGAAAATGGGTTTCTGTGTTTGTTTGGTGAGATGGGTAAGTGCAGCTGAAGTGAGGAGAAATCGAAGATGGGTTTGATGCTATTATTGTTCTTGAGATGAAATTCGAGATCGATTGGAAGAGAGGATGACTGAGATTTGCAGGAGGTGATGTTGATGGCTGCAATCGACTCAGGGAAGAAGGAGATAGAGCTTTCTTTGTTACAAGGTTTTGAGCGAGAATTTGAGAAGGGGTTTTGATGTTGAGTTGCGGTAGAAGATTGATAAACCGGGGAATTTGTGGTTGTTCGATGGAAAGGAAATGGTGGTGGTCTTTTGACGCTGCTATTGAAGCTCGGGAAGATGACCCCTGCCGCCGTTGAGTACAGTGTGCAGTATTGAAAAGTGAAAAGATGGAAGTGGTGGTTTCGATGTTGGGATTGAAGCTCAAAGAGATGGATGCAGGGTGAGATGCTCTTGCAACATTTGATTGAGAGCTGAGGTTGGAATGAGTCCTGATGGTGACTGATTCAGGGAAAGAGCTGATGGGTGCAAAGAAAGAGTTGGTGTTGCATTATTACAGGGCATGGTGGTTGTGGTAATGAGTAAATCACAAGAGAAGAATGGTGAGCTGAGTTGTTCTTCTTTGTTGAGTTAGGATCACTCGATCCGCAATGTGCATTTGTTGGTGGACGAAAACAAGGAGATGGTGCAATTGATTCGGGGAATAGAATGGGTGAAGTTTCGCACGAGGAATCTTTGTATTGAATGGCTTGAAACTATAGATGAATGTTAGGCTTGTAACAGGAAAAGAGAGGCTGAACTCGGCCGGAAGCCCTGAAACAAACGAGAACTCGGCCGGTTTTACGCTCTGGCGAGTTGACTCGGTGAGTCCGAGGAGCGATCCAAAGAACCGATCCAACTCACGCGGCGAATCGGCCAACTCGAAGCTAACTCAAGTCGACTCGGTGACTGACTCGCCATCTGGCTTGACTTCCCTTGACCCGCTGACTAACCGTTGACTGACGGTTGACCCGTTTGACCGTTAGTCCTAACGGAGGACTGACGGAATATTCCGTCGAATATTCTCTTGACGGAGAAATTTCCAGGCGGCCGGCGGTGACGTTTTCCGGCCAAATTCCGGTTTTCCGGCAAGCAAAAATTCCAGAATTTTCTATGGACTTCTCTCATGGGTGTGAAGACTTGGGCTAGGAATTGTATGGAGAATTGGACTCAAATTTGGAAAGAGAAGATGAAGAGTTGAGAAAGACTTGAATTTGGAAGTTGAATTGCAAAAGGAAAAGGGTTCTATTCCTTGGAAGATTTGGAGAATATTGAAGCCTATAAATAGAGAAGTTTTCTACAACTTCTAGACATCTTTTACATATCTTCTACACACACATCTCTACACACACAACACTTTTCTTTTCTTATTCTTTGTGTGAACTCTTTAACATGAGTAGTTAATTTTATTGATTGAGGATGAATTCCTAGTTCTTAATATGATTTGAGTTTTTGTTTTTAATTCTATCTTGAAGTTTTCACAATGATTATCGTTTGTTTTTACTAATAGGAATGATCTTAATGACATTCATGATTGATTGATAGATTGTTTAGAATGCATGCTAAATTGATTTGTTAGTTTAATCTAAATCTAGTATAAGTTAGGGAATAAGTAATCGTTCTCGACACTTTACACAAGTAGAAAACACGAGACCTTGCGGAGGGATTCCGTGGAGCAATTGTGTGTAGAAACAACGCTAGAAAGTGAACCAAGCGAACCGAGTTTAACTACTAGTACTAAACCTAAATTCATAAATCTTAATGCATTCTGGGAATTACATCTTGTAAGCGGACCTCAAGGTGGTTCTTTTGAATAGAATCTGATAACTAAGCGGACCTGTTACTCAGTGAAATTAGGGATTTTGGGGCTAGCTAAGCGTACCTGCTATCCTACGGTTGGTGATAATCTGTGACTAATAACAAGTAGAAAAGAACATAACTTGATCCATTATTTCGTAACGAAGAAGGATTCCTTGATCTTGTCTCTCTTATTGCTTTCAACTTTATCTTTCAATTGTTTTGTTTATTTTCTTTTTGCTTTTTACACCCCCTTTTTGTGACAACTTTTACAACTAGAATCTCGTGCTCCTCGTGGGATCGACCTTGACTACCCTATATTACTTGTTAATTAGGTAGTAAAGTATTAATTAATTTGTTGTGGTACGACACGCATCACTCACGTAAAAAAAATAAAATCCCGTGAACATGTCATGGTTTTACATACAAAAAATAATCCTTGAACAGGTCACGGTTTTATTAAAAAAAATATATATTTTCCTTCGTATTATCATCCATCTTCTAAACGAGGGTTTATTCCGATTTTGTGAAAGCTCACATATTTTAAGGTGAAGTTTTGGTTTCCATGAAAGCTCATAAACAAAATTTTATCACTAGACACAGGTCTATATATATAAAAAAAAATCTCTCTTAAGTCAGGGATTATTACTAGTTTCTTAAACTAAAGATCGAACAAACATACGTTTTCTAAAAACAAGGGTTTTATACAAAACTCACACTCATATATGCACATATATATATAACTTCAACGTGATCAAAGCATGAACAACTCATGAAATCAGCAAAAAAAAAACTTACTTTTTCGGAGGCCGGAATATGGCCCGACGGTGGCGATCGGCGGCAACGGTCGGCGACGGCTCCGACGGAAAAAAATTTCCATGCTGATGGCGTGAGGAAAGTGAAGAGATGAAGGTGGTGGTGATCGTGGTCGTGGAAGAAAAATTAAAAAAAAAAAAAGGAATTTATTCCCTTTTATATCAAAACCTAATTCCACAAGGATTTCCTTTTTGGGTCTGGACCCGCGAATCCTAAACCGACCAAGATTCCATCATCAAATTAGCGGTTCAACACCAATTTATGCTTATTAGACGATGCTCTACCACGCCACTGGGATCTTTGTTCAAGCCGTGGTTCACTCGCGCAATCGAAAATCCGGTAACATCTTATCTTACGACTAAGTTCAATTACTTATTTCGTTCGTTGGAAAATCACCATTCAGTGCTGACTGAGGAACATGACTGCCCCTCACTAAGCAGGGGACTTAATGTAGATGGTGGATTTTCGACAAGGGATAAAATCGTAAAACCATAATTATACATGCTCCTGATACAGCAATCAGATGAGTATCGATGCTCATGTCTCTCATTGAAGCATGAAAGCTCATGCCACGAGAATCTCTGACTGAGAATACTGTCTCTCGTAGAAAACTTGCGGCCAAAATAAAAGTCTCCCATAGAAAACTTGCCGTGGATTTTTGGTCATCGTACTTTGAAAATACTTTCATGCACAGTTTTCTCCAGAGTAGTGACTTTTATGTTTTGCTTTGTTGTAGTTACTTCAAAAGCATAAGGAATTTTGTTAAGATGTCACCTGAAAGCAGTTCCGCCGCCGCATCGAGAAGTGCCAACAACTCCAAGCCGAACACAGATGATGAGTTTTTTTTTTTACGAAATCTGCTATGATTACAAGGACCCATCCCAAATTTGTGGCAACTCTTCTGACTGATTCAGAGAATGATGGAGAAGTTCAATCAGTCACTCCAAGGCGTATAATGAGGTTTTGTCTTCAGAAGAAAGAGTATCTGGCTTCTCTTATAAACTTTAAAATCTGTCATAGTCCATTGCGCTCTTATGGATGAAGTTCATGATGAGACGAGACCACGTAAGAGCTAATCTGACTGGGGCGCAAATCGTGAATGCTGTCATGGCTTGTGCAACACTTCAAATCAGGAAATACGCTACAAGCTTGATTACTTTCATCTCCAGATGGTGTCCGGAAACTCACACGGCTATATGCCTATAAGTAGATGGGGTGAGATGACTATTTCTTTGGAAAGCATAGCCCTTCTGTTGAGTCTTCCAATAATTGGGAAACTTGACATTGTCTTGACTGAGGAAGAAGAAATACACGCTGCCTTGGTCACGAAAGCAACATGATATGTTCGAAAGAATTATGAGGAAAGGTGCTTCTATAATTGGTGTTAGTGGCGCTGATGGCTTCGGTCCGTGGAACGGTGGGAATGGAACTTGGAAGGCTTGCTGGCTGCTGGATCACGGAAAGCTGGAGTGTTGGAGAGTTGGCTTGACCACGGAGTGTTAGAGCCATAGAGAGTTGGCTTGACCACGGAGTGCTGGATCCATAGAGAGTTGGCTTGACCACGGAGTGCTGGTGCCATGGAGCGTTATAGGTTGAGCGACTGGTGTTCCTCGTACTGGCGCGCTGCTGGTTCGGTCATGGAGAGGAGATATTGGCACACTACTTGTTCGGCTATGGAGCATGAGTGTGGTACGCCCAGTCATCTATTCTCGTTCATGGAGCAAGGAGGAATCCTTCTTCTATTCAAATCCTAGAAACTCTGTTCGTATGGAAAGGGGTATCGACCCTCTTCTGTTTTTTGTTGCTCGTCCGGCTCTGTGCTTTCGTTTGCAGCATTTGTATCCTTTTCGTCGTTTGTTAGCAGTGGTAGAGTGAGCATTAACGTTGAACAAGCAATCTCCAATAGTTATAATCAGCAGCAAGGCGATCCAGGAGAACTCAAGGTTGGTGCTCTCACATATAGCCACCCAACAGTACCATCGATCTTCTCCAGAATGTGTAATAATGTTCTAACTCCAGAAGAATGAGTATCTTGGAGATTGTGGTTGCGTTGTTGGTCCATCCTTGACTTTAGGTTATCTGGTGCCTGGACTTTCGGATTGCGATGATGATATGTTGTGGATGCTTGCATGGTCGAAATCTTCTGGAGAAATTGGGTGAAGTAGACGAGCTGAGAGCGTTCCGTTGCCGATGTGCTTATATCAAGTCTTTAAGGACTTCGTTCCAAGCGACATCCTTTGAACCATGTTCTGAATCTTACATGGAACGGGATGCGGTGAGCAGTCCCCAGTTATACTTCTGTTAGATCCGATGGCGTGGCCGGATATATGAATGTATCTTTTTGGCGTACTTTTGGGGTCTTTAATGCGCGTGTACGGCTTCATGTTGAGAAATTCTTGCGGCTCATAAAACTTTGACAGTGATGATGTTGAAATCGAAAATAACTTGGTTGAGGGCAGTGAAGGCATCCCATTCTGGTAGTCCCCATGTGTAATTATCCTGAACCCATTTTCTCGTGGAAGATGTGTTCCTGCTGCATTCGTTGGTAAGGTGGTGACTGTGTTTAAGCTTCTAAACATGAAGGAGGCTTCAATCCTCAAGTGTAGCCTACTTTAATTGCATCGCCATGAATCCACGCCTATAGGATTTGATACAATCTTATCATACTCTCCTGGATGTGATGCTGGGATGCTTGGAATATCACATGGACAAAACATCATGGATAACGAAGAGGTAGAAGTGAGGGAGTTATGTCGTTAATCGTGGCTCCCTCTGTCTCTTCAAGAAAAATGTTTCATCCACGTTTCTGGAATTATCTCATGAATGCTTAATTGTTGTCGGGGATGGACCGTGATGAGCAGTCCCCAGTCGCACTTCTCTTTGGTTACTGAAGTTCTTTTCTATGAGTAGGCTTGGGATCCGTCGCGGCCTCGTAAAGTGTTGCAGGTGCCTTCTAGATAGAGAGGCGATGATATTCTTACGCTACACCTTTGAAGGGTAGATGACCTTGTCATGGCTATGATTTTTGGTTGGCCATGTCTCCTGAGCTTTGACAGTGAAGGGATCCCGTGTAGAGGCTCAGTCCCCAAGTGTGGTTTACATGTTTCTATCTTTGTAGTGGTTGTTGTTATGGTAAGGCTCTAACAAACGAGCAACAACAGTTCTTGGCAGCGAGTTCGACTGAGCAATGCTCTAATAATCTCCCCCTTTGTCAATTTTAGTGACAAAACTATTAATACATATGGAATACAAAAAATCAATAAATTAACTTTTGTAGCTCCTATTCCACATACCTAATCTTAAACATTACTCGAAATCTTCGTCACTTCCAAGTACTCCAATGATCCCAAAGGTTGTAAGTTTAGCATCATCGTTGTTGAACATCCGTAGCTATAACAACAAGAAAACAAGAGTTCTCAATCATTGTTATACAGTGTCATAGTATCATTATACAGCGTCAAAGTTCAATTGTATCACAACTTTAACAACAACACTATGGTGATATGTATCACTCCCCCTTTGTCAATACTCCATCTCACATGGAAACCACTCCCCCGTACATAATGATCCGAAAACCATATGTATTTGTAGTGTGAATTACATATTAATTCTCCCCCTTTTTGTCAATAAAATTGGCAAAGGTATAAGAACGGGATCCTAATGAAATTTCTGAAATAGACATTTCATGACCAAAAGAAAGAAACACATATCATCTTATTTAGATGCAATCATAAAGCCAAGGCTAGATGCATTCATCAAGGAGTTAAAAGATACAAGACAACCCTTATAATATTCCACATCCGCACTCCCCACAAAGATTTGGAAATTAAGCACAAGTTCAAAAATAACTCTCCCCCATAATATGTCATTCGTGAAAGAACAACAAGAGCGACCTTAATTTTGAAAGAAAAGAAGGATTTCTTTTGACATAACAAATCACATACAAGTATGAATTTGAATCCAAAATACTCACTTAAATTAACCACAAGAAATTCATGATTAATTTAATCGATAATGCTCAACACAAGTGAACTTATGGAAACTCAAAAATACTCAATTAGATTAATCACAAGAGAACCCATAATTAATCTAATCCAAATACACAACCAAACTAATCACAAAAGTAATCAATTTAATTGGTCATACTCGACATAAGAGAATCTATGGAGCAATGACTAAGTTAATCATGAAAATAATCAACCCAGTCAAAAACGCTCAAACATAAGAAGACTTATGAAGTTATAACTAAATAACCAAACAAGATGATTAATTTAGTTCAAAAATGCTCGACATAAAGTACCTTACGGAACAACAACAAATCTAATCATAAAATAATCAACTTGGTCGTTTAGTGCTCAACATAAGACACATTACGGAGCCTCACAGTAATACATAAAATATGGATCAGGGAAGATCAATTACTGCAGAATACACAAGGTTTCATTCTATTTTCCATCGCCATTTGCACAATGACAAACAATAGACATAATCCTTGAAAACAAAAGATTTTAACCTATCTTCGTCAATGATTAACAATATAGGCTTAACTTTTGTATTTGTCAAAATTCCATTCATTCCTTTATCAACATATGAATATCGACTTATGAAAGACTTTACTTTTGACAAGATATGGGACAATCATGGTTCACGGACGCAAACACACATATCCCATAACAATTGCAATATATAAAACCATAAAGATTAATAGTGCAAAAATCATCTTCCAAACAAATTTAGAGTTTAAACTAATAAATCTAAACACATGAAGATGAAAACATTGGTCATAGCTATGTGTAATCACAATAATGGCTATTCCAAACTCTAGTTATTCTTCTAAACAAAACAAGAAAAATAGAAGATTTACTAGATGTTAAGACCTTCGAAGAATTCTTTATCGTCCCCGAACTCCTTGTCGTCAACAGCCATTGGGACGAAAGGTTCATTAAGGTAGGAGTTTATATCAATAAACCTTCTTGGCTGATGATGTCGAACCAGGGCCTTCTGAATCTCATGAGTCTTATACACAAAAGCCTTTATTTTTTGAATCTCCTTTCGTATCTCCTTCAACACTTCAAGAACATCAGAAAACTTCTGAGAGTTTGAAGGAACGGCTCTTGGCTTCCTCACATTCCTTCTTTTTCTTTTCAATGTCGAAGCTAACGTAGATTTCTCTTTTTCCTTCATGATTTATGGCTTGATAATCATATTAACATCCTTTCCATCAGAAGACATGGCACTTGGAGCATCCATAGGCGTATGGGTTTGTGAGAGGAAATCACAATCTCAACAAGTAGTCTTGAGATAGAAAGGAGTTGCAATGAAGGAAAAGGAATGTAGGGTTTCGAAACCTTTAACGGGTTCGTACACGTCCAACTCTCAACCCTATAAAGAGTAGAATTGTCGATCATAACCCTCTCTTTTTGTAGAAAGACAAGAAAGAGCAAAAAAAAAAAAACTTTTTCCTAAAGCCTGAGAGGTACAAAATCATTGTCTCTTTTCCAGGCTGAGTTTATGTTCACCTTGAGAGTAATGTAGCCATAAGCATCTCTGGGTGTTCCTTCATGATCCGTGATTGTTACTGGAGCATGAATGGCTTCTTGTCGTGTGATACCAGCAGCTCTGAGATTTTTCAGAGGGATAACATTGACGGCAGTGCCGACATCAATTAATGCTCGTTTGAACTCGTTTCCCTTGAGATGGACTGTGGTGAGAAGTCCCCAGTCGTACATTTCTTCGTCGGTTGTTGAAGGCGGCTCAGGAAATGTCTCTTGAATCAACAAACGCTTCCCTGACACGATGTGATTCAATGCAGCAAACATGTCTCCCCTTTGAGCCTTTGATAAGTATAGCAATTCGCAGACATGCTCGATTAAGGATTGAACTGCTTCCTTGACAGGCGGTTCGGAAAGAGTAAAGGTTCTGACTGGGAGAGGATCTCTGTGTACTCCTTCAATCCCCAAGTTGATTTCTTCCGATTCGATCTTTTCTTAAATATGCGCTTCAAAGTTCTGCAATCACTTGTGGGATGGTTGACGAACCTATGAAAGCGACAGTAACGAGGATTTTCCATGGCCTATTCAGTTGGTTCTTTCTTGACATATGGCAGTTTGATTGCACCGTCTTGAACCCGGGCATCTAGTAGTTCAATAACTTCTTCAATTGAGCAGGGGAAATCAGGTGCCTTTAGATCAACTTCTGTGTGTTGAGCAGGAATTTACGTATTATCCTTCATTTGCGTCTTTGAAGGAGTTGAAGAAGTATGTTTGCGTTGCGGCTCGGCTTTTTGTTTGCTCCCTTCTGCAACAATATTTGCGGAAGGTTGGAGGTTGCACTATTTGTTGATTAAACATCTTCTACCTCAAGTTTCTCGTGGTTCTTCAGCTTTTGTAGTCTTAGCTCTCTCCAATAAAGCAGGTGCAGTAGTTGCTGATCTCTTGGCTGCTTCATGAAGTTCTGAGAAAGTCTGGAACCTGAGATTTTCCAATAAAGCTCTGTAGACTGGAATCATTCCATTGATGCACAAGTCCACGAGTTGTTGCTCCGTGACATTTGGATCATGGTAGTCCAAAGCTTGAACTCTGAACCTTTTCACATAATCGTTAGGATGTTCGTTGCTCTTTTGAAACATCCTTCCGAGATCAGAGAGGGTGATTTGCTCTGAAACGAAGAAATACTTTCTGTAGAAAGTATTAACCATTTCTCCCCAACTTTTGATACTTCATGGTGCGATGTTGTTGTACCAGGTATATGCCTTTCCTTTCAGATACTTCAAAAATTCCTTCAGACGGACAATACGGTTGTGCTCATGTTCACCCAATGCTTCCAGAAATCGAGAAACATGTTCTCGAGCATTGCCCGTTCCATCATAAAGGGTAAATTTTGGAGAGGTGTAACCTTTTGGCAGAGGAATCCTTTATGTAGCAGCGGGGTATGGAGGTTGGTGACGGTGGACAGAAGGCGTTTTGTCTTTTCCACGATCCTCCAAAAGGCGTTCTAGGTCTTCACGAGTGATGAATCTGGATGGCTCTTTCGCTGGTGGATTGTCTGCAGTCTTAGGAACTTCCTCACCATATACTACATGGATGGGAGTGACCTCGGGATCAGCGTCTGAAGATGTTTCTTTATCTTTTTCTTTCTCCTGAGTTTTCTCTAACATCTTGTCTATAAGAGTCTTGAGATAGTTGCATAGTTCCTTCTGAGTGGCAGCCATGTCAACCTGATTTTTGGCAAGAGTCTCTTGCACCTTCATGAGATCACTTATGGTAGGCGGATTTTCTCTGATTTCTTCAGGAGACCGACCGAAGAGTGGATTGTTGATGTTACCAGTGTCGTCACTTGCAGGGGTGATCACCGGAGCACCAGTGCTTGGAGGAGTATTAGTGGCAGGTTGCGCCGGAGGAGTGGTGTTGGCGGTACCACTAGAGCTTGCGATATAGGGTCGGGTGTTTAAGCCGGATTAGTAACATAACCACACCTAAGACCGACCATCTTAATGAGAATTGAGATTGCAACCGAGAGAATGATCTCCCACTGTGGTCGCCAATCTGTAGATGGGGCAAAATGAGTTGCTGATTTCTACGGAATTGAGGAGACGACCGTGCGGAGGAAACTCCTTGAACCGAGCGAACTGTCAAACCTCACACAGATGCACTGCAAAAAAGGGAGTGCTTTGAATTCGAGAGATCAATTTGTAGGACTCCGGCCTAAACCAAGACAATGGCCGTTCCATAGTAAATTTGGTCACAAGAGAGGATGGGTCGATATGTAGGAGGGAAGATGAGAAATGTGTGAGATCAATGATGATCGAAGGTTGTAGGTGTGTTGTGTATTCTGCGTGAAGAAATAAAATAAGCTATGATTGATTGAATTTGCTCTGTTGAGAGTAATTGCTCAGGCGTTGAGATGTTAATCTCTTGTTATCTGTTTGACGAAAGATTGTCTTGTTTTCAATCATGATTCAAAAACTTATTTATATTGCTATAATTGTAAAACACCTTGATCCCATGAAGTGTGACAGTTGCTGGAGTCAAAGAGTGGGGAAGTTGAAATCGTGTTAAAACCAGTTGCTCATCGTGCGGAGACTTGGTTGATTTTCTATCCACTACTTTGCTAACTCCTTCAACTGATTTCACGACTTGCTCACATTCTCGTCGTGTGTATGAACACACGTGCCGTAAACCGCCAGACCAAAACCTAGTTAATATCCCCCCATGTAACACGATTGATGTCTCGTGATTGTAGAGTCTGCAAGGCAGACGTGTATTTAGTTAGTCAGTTGCTGACTTCATGGGACGATGAGTCCTTGTATTGCTGAGTCGAACGTGATTTCCAAATGATCTGAGACTCATGAATTGAATGTTTCTGTTGAGACAGAGGCATAATTCTCAAATAAATGTTGATAGTTAAGGTGAGAAAATATTGCTCATTCGATGGATTGTTGAATATTGATAGTTGAACCAATATCCCTTAGTCTGAGCAAATATTGCTCAATCTGAGCAAATGTTGCTCGTTTGATGAATTATTGGTAGCAGGACCAAATAAAATATTAATTTAAAATATTGGCAACTGAACCGAGTATAATTAATAAAAATGTTGATCATGGGATCAACGTAAAATTATTAGCGTTTGAATCTGAAATTATGAACCTTGGACTCGAAACCCTAATTCGATCAATTGATGATTTATTAAAAATCAACCACGGAGTGAAGGAGGGATCGGATACATGGGATGATGGGTCAACCATGTAGCGTCCAGATGCTCGAGTGAACAAATACCAAAGTCTCTTGAAGACCAGTTGGTGAAAAGATGATTAAATGCTGGTTTAATCCTTTATTAAAGTAATGCTCGTCTGAGCCTTAGGTGATAAAACCTAATTAATTATGAAGAGATGAGGGACCGACCAAGGGATCATGAAACCGTCCCTGGTCGGTCACGAGACCTATGACGATCGTTTTATGAAGTGGGACCGGCCTATTGCAAGACAAAGAGCCAACCTTGGTCGGTCAAGGTAATATGCTCGTGTCGCCAAAATGATCGTGTCTCAGTCCTGAGAATTTTGATATTTTCTAGTGTGCATTTGAGCAATCATTTGAGAAAATATGAAGAAATCAAGGTTTTTGCTCAAACTGAGGAAACTTCATAAGATGAAGGAAATAATAATAATAAAATGAAGGAATCATGAAGTGTGGGACCGGCTATGGCCAAGGCATGGTCGGCCTGCCAATAAGCCCGTCCCATGGCACTTTTTCCTAATTTTATATTATTTTTCATGATTTTAGGGAAATACCATGAAATCAAGGAGTTTGTTGAAATAAAGGAGTTTTCCTTAAAGTGAAGGAGTTTCCATGAGATGAGGGAAACAAATAAAAATAAAAATAATAAAATAAGGGCGTGTGAGACCGGACGACTAGGGCATGGCCAGCTAGGGCCCGGTCTCGTGAGTTTTCCCTAATTTATGTATTAGTTCCATGATTAGAAGGAAATATCATGAAATCAAGGAATTTCATGGAATGAAGGAAATAATAATAAAATAATAAGGAATGCAAGGTGTGGGACCGGCCACAACTGGGCATGACCGGTCGGCTTGTCGGCTTGGTCCCGCACGCCTTTCCTAATTATTATTATTTCCTTGATGTGAAGGAAACTCCATAAAACTGAGGAGTTTTCTTGAAACGAATGAATTTTTGTTTAAATGAGGGAATTTTCATGAGATCAAGGAAAATAATAAAAATATGATAAAATATAAAATTGGGCGTGGGACTGGTCACGGCACGACAGGCCGGCCGGTGGGCCCAGTCCCCCAACGCCTTGATTAATATTTTATTATTTATTATTTTCTTCCTATTTTGCATAGGTTCATCGTTCCTTCGTATTTTGGAATGCTCGTTCGTGCATTCAGGTGTTCGTTATTGCATTATTTCCGAGTACACTTGCACCATTTTAGTCGGGGCTTACTCGATAGTGGCTCATATGCCCGTACGTTAAATATTTATTGCTAACCCATGGAATTCTGCTGGGAAGAACCATGAATTGATGTAATGAAATATTATGAATGATGTAGAATATTTTTCAGGGGTTCAGTTAATGAATCTAATAATTTAGAAATAATTAATTGATGGCTCTATACTAGTACAATCTTCTAAGAGCATTAATTATTCAGGAATTGAGCGATATGAGCTTGTTGAAGCGTCATATTTCTTTTATATAGTCAGGGAAAACATTGTTACATCCTGAAGACGTTATTGCTCTATACTAGCAGACAAGCTGTCTAGGAGCCGTCCAATCTTTCGATTCTATATAGAAGTAATTATTGAAATTGCTCAGTATTCACGAGATATGCCGTTGTCTCAACTAAGAGACTACACATCTACATATACTCTGAGAGACAGTATTCTCAGTCAGAGATTCTTGTGGCATGAGCTTTCATGCTTCGATGAGAGACATGAGCCTCAATACTCGTCTGATTGCTAGATCAGGAGCATGTATAATTATGGTTTTACGATTTTAGCCCTTGTCGAAAATTCACCATCTACATTAAGTCCCCTGATTAGTGAGGGACACTCATGTTCCTCAGTCAGCATTGAATGGTGATTTTCTAGTTACAGACGAAATAAGTAAATGAACTTAGACGTAAGATAAAATGTTACCAGATTTTTGATAACACGAGCGAACCATGGCTTGAACGAAGATCCCAGTGGCATGATAGAGCATCTTCTAATGAGCCTAAATTGGTGTTGCACCGCTGATTTGGTGATGGGACCTTGGTCGGTTTAGAATTCACGGGTCCGGGCCCAAGAAAAGAAATCCTTGTAAAATTAGGTTTTGGAAATAAAATCTGATATAAAAGGGATAAACCCTTTTTTTTATTATTTCTTCTTCACGACCGACCACCACCTTTCTCCCTTCATCACCCTTACGTCCGAGCAAAGAGAGCAGGAGATATTTTTCTCCGGAGCTATTGCCGCAGTCAATCGTCGGCGTCGTCTGATCATCGTCCGGCCGTACTCCGGTCGACACCGACCACATGAGTTTTTTTTTTTTTTAGAAGTTTGATGTTTCATGAGTTGATCATGTTTAAGTTATATATACATGTGCATATATATGAGTGTGAGTTTCGTAGAAAACCCTTGTTTTAGAAATGTACGTTCGTTCGATCGTTAGTTTAAGAAACTAGTAATAATCCCTGACTTAGGAGAGATTTTTTTTATATATATAGACCTGTGTCCAGTGATAAATTTTTTTTATGAGCTTTCATGAGAACCAAAACTTTATCTAAAAAGGTTTGAGTTTTCACAAAATCGAAATAAACCTTCGTTTTAAAGACGGACGATCGTACGAAGGAAAAGAGATTTTTTTTTTCTGATAAAACCGTGGAATATCCATGAATTTTATGTGAAACTGTGACATGTTCACGAATTTTTTTTACGTGAGTTTTTGCTCACATCAAAATAATAAAATTTATTCATTTACACGAATAATTCACGTTTTATATATACATATTACATATATATTTTGAAAATCAAAGCTGATTTTGAGTAATATTTAAAGTAAACAACTATTTATGATGAAATATTGTTTAGTTTTCATAATTCTATGGTGATTGTTCACACAGTAGAAGTGTTTATGATTTTATGAAAACCTGAGTTTCGCTCGTTTTTGTAGATTTTGAAGAAACGAACGAGTTTTTGAAGTGTTAACTCTTGCATCACAATCACTACTGTTAGTGGAATCACAAAAAGGTAAGAGTTAAGAATTACCATTTTCGTAGATGTTTTGTCATATGCATAATTCCATCATCTTGTCGAAGTTTGCATCTCGTATGGATGATATACTGAAGCAGAGTTTTGTGTGTATATTACAGCTCCCAAGGATGTCTGACTCCCAAGAAAATGATGTTTCCAGAGACGATGCATGCATGGATGAGACTTCTGTCGGTGAAGAAGAAGAAGAGACACCTGGAATCAAGAATGTCCCGAATATAGATGATGCATTTTTTGAGGTTCAGCAAGAAACCGAAAAATGTCTCAAATCCCCAGCGTATCGTCTTCTAATAAATCCCAGAAGTGTTACTTAAAAGAAATTGGTGACTCCTAAGACAATGATCCGATTGTGTCTTTAACGAGGACTTTTCCTTGCATCAATCATAGAGTTTAAGCTTTCTCGACGACCTTTAGAAAAATTCTTTGGATGGGCGAGACATATACTGGGTTTCCCTCATGTCAGAGCTATATTGAATCGGGCACAAGTGACAAGGACTATTCAAGCATCTGGAGACTTGTTCATTTTTCATGATGTGCGAGGTATAGTGGCTCTACTTGCTCGTTGGTGCATTCCGACCGATACCTTCATATGCAGATGGGGAGAATTTACTATCACCTTAGAGGATGTAGTTGCTTTGTTGCATCTCCCAATCACAGGTAATCTCCCTGAGGGTCTTTCAGCTGAGGATACGGCAATTTCTAACATCTTGACAGCTACAATGGAGGAGGTTAATAAGGTGTCCGGCATCAAAGGTTGTTATGCTCACTGGTTAACGGGTTGGTGGCCAAGAGATGAGGCTCCCGATAGTCCCTTTGATGGTACGTTATCCATTGCTGCTTTCTTATGTTTATGGCTTTCCAGAGACATATTTGAAGATAATGGAAATTTTTTGAAGCCGTTTGTGATTCCCTTTTCTATCAAGATGGCTCAAGGTGAGCAACTTCCAATAGGTAGACTATTCTTGGGTTCTTTATACTCTAACTTAGACTCCTTGATTATAGACTCCAGTGTATCGAATAGCTTTATGAAGATCGAATGTTATGCCAATACGATGTTTCTTCAAGCTTTGTTGTGGGAACATTTCAAGAATTACGCACCCATTCCACATACTATCTTGCAAGGACTGAATTCTGATGCTCGTCATATTTTCTCTGAGAAAGATAATGCCAGGATTATGCGTTGGTCTACAAAGCAGCCTCGGTCTAAGACACGTCTCATTGATGTGTTAGATGATGAATCTGAGTTCTATTTTCGCCCATGGGTGTCAATTCCTTCTTATATTTCTCATCCGACAACTTTCAATACTGGAGAGAGTATGGCTTTGGCGTCTAGTGCAGATCTGGGTGATGGCGAGAGATCTTTCATGTTGAGTTGCACCCCTGGTCACTTGTTATCAGCGATATATGGAGAACTTTCAGTGGAGGAATATAAAATTGATAGAGCATCTCGTCAAATGGGTATGGACCAGTGTGTTCCGACTTTTCGAAAAAGGAAACCATCGGTCGAGCAACTTAGAATCCATTTAGACCGTACGCATGTGGAAGGAAGCGATTATTGGTTCCCTTGCTCTGAGAGAATTACGTATGTAACTCCAGGTTATGTAGACTTTTGGAATCAGCAACTTGAGCGATTACATGATTTCGTGATGGTTGGTCAGCCTCCGGTGAAAGATCCTCCTTCCGTTGAGATGATTTCTACTCGACCAAGATTGAAGCATCTCTCTGGTGGTGATAAACGAACATCGTCTCCGGGATGTTCTCAGGTATGTACCTTTGTATAATCTTCATAAAATTATGATAATTGTATTCTAAATATTGCTTCAAATTTTACCACAGGACGATCGTAATGTAAGACCTCGAATCCATGTAGACTTCTCAGAAACTGAAGCGATTATTCACGCGGAGAAGGCAGGAGCAAAAATTATAAGCTGTTACCTAATACCATGAAGTCCCCAGTTGTTCCTTTGGTGAGTTGCCAGTACTTCTTTTGATGTGACTTCTTCTCTTCCGCATTATTAGGATTAGAAAACCAATCTTTGTTATTCCGTTGCATAATTTCACTCCATCAAGTATTGACGGTCTTCAGTTCTCTACTGCTGGGCAGACGGTTTCTGACTTGAGTGATGATGAAGAGGCCGTAAGTATTTCTTTGTATATCCCATTATGATGATTTGTAGACAAAATGCTAATTGTTGAGAATATGTCCAGGAGGATGTCTCCATGGAGGTGGAGAGTACTTGTGATGTTCGTTCATCTTCGGAAAATGGCGATAAAGAAAATTCCCAGAGCTCAAAACTGAATGAAAGCGACGGTGCTCTTGGTGTTGATGCGGGCAATTCAGGTTCTTCAAACGCTTTAGATACCACCCAAGTAAGTATTTCCCTTACATTTAATCCATAGGAGCATAAAATTCTTGATTTATGAATGGGTGAATGAGAATTCATGTGAATATACGAAAAGTTTTGCCGAAATACGTCACCAGAAATTTCAGAACTCATCCCTTTAGAAAAAATGTTGTAGAATCTTCATACGATGTCGGATTTTCGCAATCTACCTATGTATCCTTATTCCCAGGAAATTTCCAAGCTTTATCATAGAAGCTTTTAGATTTTTGAGCACGTTTAGGGGGTGAAATCAACGAAATAGTAAACTTCCAAGAGAGTTCCAGAAAATTTTCAACTGTCATGTAGTCCAATGTTTTGACCACATCTTTTTTCCCGTTCATCCAATTGCTATAAAATTTTGATATGTTGTAGATAACATCCATAAGAAGAGAATGGTATATTACTCGACCTTAGATTCTTCACCAATTTCTCCCAGTTCGTCGTTTTGTACAGAGCAGTGTAAAATCTTCTCAGGCGAGCTTGTTGTAAAACGTGTTTTTATGATTTACATGTTATTTGCTGATGTCTAGCATGTAAAATGAATAAATTTGATGATGTTAGACCACTTGTATGCTGGAGTTTATGATTTCCTTTGGTTTCATATTTGGATGACTTAATCTCATGTAATCTTCGTATTAGGTGTCAAATACCGAAGTTGAGAATAAAGGAGCTAACAATAATGGCCTGATCAACACTGAGGTTATTGATGAAGAAACGACCATCTATGCACTTCAGAGTCGTGAGGGATTTACTGATAATGTTGTTAAAGAGACTGAAACTTCAATTGTTGTCACTTCAATGGCAGAAGAAACCGAACCACGAGTAGAAGAGACTGAAGAAACTGCTGCCATGATTGTAGAAGTTGCTACAGTAATTGAGAATCGTATAGTATTGCATGAATACTCGAGTGCGGGGATTGCTTTTGACCCTCCATTTGATGCATCACTCCCATATCACGAATTGGTTGGTGGATTCAGTGTTCCTATTGGATATGCCGACTTGTATGAGAAAATATGGAAGAAATTTGGTCATATCATCGTTGCTAGAGACCCCAAGCGTGCTTATTCTTTAACAATGCAAGTAGGTGTTATCTTGCGTGTTTTAAGTGATATATGTGCTAGGGCCAGAAATACTGTGACTCTAGATGTACTATTTGATTGGGAGATCAACTTGGAGAATTCTGAGAGACTTGGCTTCAACGTGAAGTGGCTTCGTAAGAAGATAAATGCTATTAATGACTCATGTGAGAATAACATACCCTTTCCCAATGATGCTGTGATGGAGAAAGAGGAAAAGATTGCTAGACTGACTGAAGAGCTGAACATGGAGAAGGCGGCCTTACAAGTCTTGAAGGATGCAGAGGAGCAAAAGTCTTTCTTTGCTGATTTTTTTTTATTTCTCTTCATAATCTCTTGAACTTCTGAACTTTTGAGAGATGTGAGGTTTTATTTTTGGTTTTGATTGGTTTTGGATAAGTAGATGATTGAGGATTTTCTTTGGGTTTGATAGAGATTTTCTTTAAGTAAACTGAATTTTGATAAATCGTTGAATTTAAATTACTGAATGCAAGTATTGCAAACATTTTGGAGGAATTGAAATACAATGAAAGAAAATTCTAAACGCCAAATATTTGGGGTGTTCGTGCCTTGATCATCTAATACCTCGAATATCCAAAACCTTAAACGTCAAAGGCTTTGAGCCAATTCTCGTGTATTACGGCCACAGTCTCCTTGCTGTCCATGTTGATTAATTTGTAGTATCCACCAGAAACATACTTAGAGATCATAAAAGGTCCTTCCCAGTTGGAGTTCTTTGTAGAATGAAAGTTACGCTTAGTTGCTTTGAGAACTAAATCTCCTTCCTGGAATTTGTTAGACTTGATCATCCGTGCCCTGAATATCTTATGTTGGTTTGAAATTCTTCGTGCAGTGGAATTCCATATAGTTGAAGTCTTCCAACCTTACGGCACATGTGGACATTCGTGCAAAGGAGAATATTTGGGATACTGTTTGTCGAATTCAGCCATTATTACAACAATGACTGTATTACTGAGGTGTTCGATTCGGAGAGGTTCTGCGTCCATCCACTTAGTGAAATATTGCTGAGGTGAGGTTATCCACTCATAGCATTTTGCAATACCTAAGTTGTTGGTGGAGTGAAGCCCTCGGACCAAATAAGCATATTTGAAAACTGATGATATGGACACATGAGGAGGAATAAGACTTGCCTGAGTACGAAATTTTTTGATAAAAGCGTTTGCATTTTCCTCAGGCTTTTGTGTTAGCTCTATCAGGGCTTTGACCTCCTTCAGATACTCGAATGGTAAAATATCTTCTTTTTCTTCTTCTGAATAAGAGGTTTCTTCAACAGAGAAATGTGCAATTGAAGGTGTTGGGGATACCTTTCCAGCATGAATCCACGTACTTCCAAGGATCATATCATATCCTGGATCTTCCCGGATTATGTAAAATTTTGTTTCTGTCCAGGCTGAGTTTATGTTCGCCTTGAGAGTAATGTGGCCATAAGCATCTCTGGGTGTTCCTTCATGATCCGTGATTGTTACTGGAGCATTAATGGCTTCTTGTCGTGTGATACCAGCAGCTCTGAGAGTTTTTAGAGGGATAACATTGACGGCAGTGCTGATATCAATTAATGCTCGTTTGAACTCGTTTCCCTTGAAATGGACTGTGGTGAGGAGTCCCCAGTCATACATTTCTTCGTCTGTTGTTGAAGGCGGCTCAGGAAATGTCTCTTGAATCAAAAAACGCTTCCCTGACACGATGTGATTCAATGCAGCAAACATGTCTCCCCTTTGAGCCTTTGATAAGTATAGCAATTCGCAGACATGCTCGATTAAGGATTGAACCGCTTCCTTGACGGGCGGTTCGAGAAAGAGTAAAGGTTATTGACAGGGGAGAGGATCTCTGTGTACTCCTTCAGTCCCCAAGTTGAGTTCTACCAATTCGATCTTTTCTTTAAATATGCGCTTCAAAGTTCTGCAATCACTTGTGGGATGGTTGACGAACCTATGAAAGCGACAGTAATGAGGATTTTCCATGGCCTCTTCAGTTGGTTCTTTCTTGGCATATGGCAGTTTGATTGCACCGTATTGAACCCAAACATCTAGTAGTTCAATAACTTCTTCAATGGAGCAGGGGAAATCAGGTGCCTCTGGATCAGCTTCTGTGTATTGAGCAGGAATTTGCGTATTATCCTTCATTTGCGTCTTTGAAAGAGTTGAAGAAGTATGTTTACGCTGCGGCTCGGATCTTCGTTTGCCCCCTTCTGCAACAACATTTGTGGAAAGTTGGAGGTTGTACTATTTGTTGATTAAATGTCTGCTACCTCGAGTTTCTCATGGTTATTATAGGATCAGAATATCGCATCACCAACACCCTTGCAAAATTCGTAAACAACACATTGCGAAAATGTCGCAGATGGATAATATAAATGACGCAATGGATGACGACAGATTGAACACGGGAAAGATGTGAAGATCTTGCGAGATTTAGGAGTGTTGCGAGATTTAATAGTTGTACACTCGCGAGAATTGGTAGGCTGGTTAAAGTGTTTTGCCTACGGTTAACTGCAAGTGCACAGTGCTTATTGGAGGCAGGGCAAGTACAGGTCGAATCCACAGGGAGATGGAGTGTGTGTAAAGTTGATCTAAGGGCTTTACTAAACTGATTTCCTAGAGAAGTATCACAAATATAAGTTTGTTGGGTGTCGATACGACTAGTTGGAGTTACTGTGACTCTATTCTAAGGCAACAAATGAACAAGATGTGTTGTAAGCAAATGGGTGAGAACACTAGGGTGATTGAATTCACCTCCTAATCCTATACTAAGGTAACACAATTCAAGTTATACTCTTACACTCCCCTTGAAGGATTCAGGCGGAAATTATGCCAATTGCATTCACTAATTCTCCCCTAGTATTGGTTGTCTTCTTACAAAGACAACCAATCACAGGCTAATTTGCTCAACAATTAGCTAATAATCCTAATACAATACAACACAGTAAGAATAGAAGCTTGAATATGAATTAACTCCATATAACATTAAGGGTTTCATCTACACCCCAGTTAAATAACTTAGAACATCATGCAGAAATTAAAGCAGAATTCAAATTAGGTTAACCAAAATAAAACCCTAAAAACTGACTGAGTTCTCTCTCATGAAGAACACTCCAATATATACCTCACAATCACTCGAACTCGCAATTAAACAAAGACCCAAACCTCTTTCCTCCCTTAATTCGTCTCTGAGTCCATTGATTTGATGTTGGAGAAAACCCTAGCTCCAACTATCTCTAACCTAACTTCTAGGGTATGGAGAAGATATGATAGAGATAACTTGAGATAGAGTGGCGGAGCAGGCGGCTACTGGTGCTGTTGGTGTTGGTGTCAGGGTAAGGAGATGGTGGAGGTGGTGAGGTGGTCTGCAACTGGTATGGTCGGTGGAAGGGGAAGAGAATGGGTTTTCTCTGATTTTTGTCGGGGGAGAAGAAAGAGAAGATGAAGATGAGAACTGGGGAGGGGTGTGTTTGGTTCGATGGGTGTAGGTGTAGGCGGCTTGGGTGTGAGGCGGGAGCAGCAAGAGATGATGTGAGGGATGCAGCGACCGTTGGATGCGGAAGGGGCAGATCTGGCGGCCCAGGATAGGATGGACTTGGATCCGGGTTATGGGCCGGACCTTGGATTGCTCAAGCCCATGTCTTGTAGATGGTTTGCTACTTGTTGGGTTGCAACTGATGCGCGCGCGGGCTTTGGATTTCTGCTCCATAAACGCTCGTCTCCAATTTTCTGCTCTTTTGGCTCCTCAATTTCTCCGAACTTTATTTACTACCTAAAAACACAAAATTAATTAGTACAAATATTTATTCTTGAAAACAGGGAAAACACAGAATTTGGGATAATATCTGATTTCTGAGCGCAAAAGATGAGTTAAATGCCAATAAAAAGATGTAGAAATATGCAATATTTGGCACTCATCAAATACCCCAAAACCTGAATTTTACTTGTCCTCAAGTGAAACAGAAATTAAGAAATCCTAACTATACCACCTGTCGCTGGTCTCTCGAATGCATTTAGCGTATGCACTAAGCCTTTAAACCCCTAGGTGTCCCTAGTGGACGAGTTGTAGTCTCGTGAGGGTTTACCAGAGGTGTACCCACAAAACCTTCTCCAACTTCGAGTGTAAAAGAGTCTCAAGCATCCAAGGAGCTATGAGGACATAGAGTTTCTGCATGCTAGTAACACGAAGTTAGAACTACCAAAGAACGCATTCTCATCCTTAAGAGTTGAGCGAGAAGTAACCATACCATATGAAATAATTCGGATTCGATAGTGATCACAAGCCTCGACTTCTGCCTCACCAATAGGGTTTTATGATAATTGCACTCAAAAAGATCGCTTTTTTAGTCTCTCATGTGTGAAGGCAGGAATGAAGAGAGAAATCCTGCACACGTTGAAGGTGAGAAGGATAACCTTCCGAAATAATTTCTGGAGACTCCACAGAGTTGTGGACAAAAAGAATCTTTTTTCTGATGATCTCTAAGAAAGGAAATCAACCATTAGCAAGGATGGGAGTACTCACTTACCTTCTCACCCGATCGGCAATTAATGTCACTCTCTCTCAGCATTCATAGAAACATCTTCAATCTTCGGTCTTCGGTCTTCAATAGCTGATGATGAACTTCTTAACTTCACAAAAACTTGACAACCATTTTTTTTTTTTTTTTTTTTTTTTTTTACACTTAAAACATGAAAATAACAATAAAACAATAAAACTCAATTTTACAAAACTTGTATTGTCTTGATTTCATAAACTTCACTAATTCTCATCTTATTTTCTTTTCTCTTCTTTGTTGCATGTAAACCTTGGACTATTTCAACTTTTCTTCAAATATTCTGATGATGCTCCGCTTGCTGACGACGATGTGTTTCTATGAATCTGTTGATGTTGTTGAGAGGGAGAGAGTGATGCTAACTGCAAATCGAACTACAAGAAGGAGTTTTCATCTTTAAACGTCACCCTCATGATTGACGAAATTAGCACTCGAGAGATCAAAAATAGTGCTGAAAGTGGCGCGAAGTTGGGTAGCTCACCATTCCTACCCGGAATTGACGTACGATGACACACACTCTAACAGATTTTTTAGAAAGTCACAAAAATTGAAGGTCGGTGCCTCGCTTGATGTAAAAATGGGTAGTCTCCACTATGGGTGATCACAATTCTACTACCGAATATCTAAACATCACCTAATTCGCCCTCCGGTATGGTTAAATCCAACTTTAACGCTCTAATCAACTAAGAAACCCGATTGTGTTCTCCAGTACTTCCAAGTTCTGTTATTTCGGTCAGACTCTCTATGTAAACATAGCTAGAAGCATGCTAGTGACTCTAAGATCTCTAAAAGTTGGAGGTTTTTATGCAAGTATTTACAAAGAGTTTGAATTTTATTTTTTATTTTTTTTCGAGAATAAAAGACTGAATAAAAGACTAAAAACTCTATATGCAAATGCACCCCCAAACCTAAATCAAACATTGTCCTCAATGTGTCAACAGATGATAAGAATTCAAAAAGTCACATACCAAGAGAACTATGTTGAGTAGAGAAAAGGGAAGAGATTACCGGATGTACAATGATGTTGCTAAACCAAAGGAGGATGAATGCTTTGAAAGCAAACAACCAGAGCGCAAGAAAAAAAGATTGGTTAGCACAAATAAGAACTATGCAAAAAGAAAAAGAAAAGGGGAAAGAGAATGGATTTTTAGTCCATATGTATGTACACAAGTGAACTAGTCTAGTCCACATAGATGGGGTCTTCTAGGTCGACGGTCTCAACACGGTGGAAGATGCTCCCGAAATGGTTTCAATCTCGACCATTGACTTTGAAGATGTTCTTGGTTGCTTGGTTTCGGTTTCAATGAGCTCCATGGGGAAAACGAGTACGTACCAAGAATGGTCGACCATCGAGAACGTAGCTTTCACGGAAACAAATGCAAACGAGTGTTGTACAATAAAACTTTTTGGCCTGGTGTGAAGGACTTGCGCAGAATGCGCTTGTCGTGAAACACTTTCATTCTTTGTTTGTACATTTTGGCACTATCATATGCATCATTTCTCAATTCTTCTAACTCATTGAGTTGAAGTTTTCTTTGGTTACCAGCTTTATCAAGATCAATATTCAACTTCTTTACAGCCCAATATGCACGGTGTTCTAACTCTGCAGGGAGATGACATGCTTTACCGTACACAAGTCTGTAGGGAGACATCCCAATGGGAGTCTTGTATGCAGTTCTATAGGCCCACAAAGCATCATTTAAGCGCAAAGACCAATCTTTCCTAGAAGGATTGACAGTCTTCTCAAGAATATGCTTAATTTCCCTATTAGAAACTTCTACTTGGCCACTGGTTTGAGGATGGTAAGGTGTTGCTACCTTATGAGTGATTCCATACTTGCACACAAGTGATTCAAAGGGTCTATTGCAAAAGTGACTACCTCCATCACTGATTATTGCTCTAGGTGTTCCAAAACGGGAGAAAAATGTTTTCCTTAAGAAAAGAAAGAACAACTTTATGATCATTTGTTTTGGATGCAATGGCCTCTACCCACTTAGAGACATAATAAACAGCAACAAGAATGTATAACTTACCTTCAGAGTTAGGAAATGGACCCATGAAATCAATACCCCACACATCAAACAGCTCAACAATCAAAATGGGTTGTAAGGGCATCATGTTTCTCTTAGAGATACTTCCTAATTTATGGCACCGGTCACAAACAACACAAAAAGCATGGCTATCCTTATGTAGTTGCAGGAAATCCCACAATACACCCCTCACTATATTTTGTTAAACTAATCCATTCAAAAGATAATAGATGAACAATTATGAATGTTTATTAATAACTTTCTTGAAT
>JAJJWW010006878.1:0-248980 GCA_023531295.1 Papaver armeniacum
CGCTAACCGGGTGTCTCATCTATGAATATCCGAATGCAGGTCTTTCATTCGATGTTCGCATGAAATGCTTATCCTCCAAATTTATCAGATGTTCTATGGATTCTGCATGGTTACTTGTGGGTTTGTACACTGGTTGTGGAGGAAGTAATTACTATATCAGCAACCAGAAACGTGGTCCGACATTGCTCCTCCCGCCTTGGTTACCGCGGCAACTGCCTTCTCTTCCCATGATTGCGGAGATGGAGAGTATTTCCTATCCGCAACGTTGCTGAACTGAACTTTGGCAAGCGGGAGAATATGGCATCTACCTAACCTACGAAGTCTAACGTGGGCTGGTTACAATGTCTTGTCATCAAGGTTGATCGAAAGTTGGTATCTCAAATGTTGTTCCCGCATGAAAGCTATCTTGAAGAGGAGAAAGCTCTGGCTGCAGAATCAGAGAAGGTGGAGCAAGTCATTGCAAGGTGACTTGGAAGAAAAGAACAGAGATATCAAAGCATCACGATGATGCTCAAGGAATTATAATCTTCTAGATGGCCCTTCTAAGCTGTACTCCTAATATAATGGACGTTTATGTCGTAGAGTTTTAACATCTTTATGGAATAAATTGCACTGGGTTTTGATTATGAAACAGGTTTTTCATTGATACATCTCTCCGAATATAGTTGATGATTCTAACACGTAATGAAAATAAATGCCCCGTATTGTCGACACAGCAGACAGCAAGTGGCTGCGTGTATGCCTTGAGCCATAGTTTCGCTTAATGATCGTCTAAACTTGCCTCCGTCTACCTTAATGATCTTGTAGCAGCTTTATCGTAAGCCTTGGTGATCGCGTAGGGACCTTCCCATTTCGTGAGAATTTCGGTGCAGAGCATGTCTTCATTACGGTTCGCTGTTTTCAAACTAAATTCCCACCTCAAAACGCGTGGTTTCACAATTCTTGTTGTATGCCCCGGAAATCTGATTCAGACACCCGAGCGTCTTCCGCTTTATTCCTCTAAAACCAAGAGTTTAACTCGAGCCGAGATTTCGCCGCTCCAGCACTGGGATCCTGCTGCCGCCGGTAACGGCCGATGGGATTCCGATTCTGGGAGAATGGCATCCGCCTCAGACGAGTGAGGCTGCAGACCTCCCAATGGAGCTTCGGTGATGTACGTATGCCCATAGTGCCATTGGTAATCGATCATGCCATTCTCGGATTGTCGTACTGCCTGACTGATGACTTTGATCGTCTTGCTGGTACTCTCGCTGTCTGCTCCCTTGAGGATAGCAGACGCGAGGAAGACTCGTTTAACGCCAGACTTCAGCAGAACTCCCGTACCGCTGTTGGCTGGAAGGGAGTATTATCAGCGATGATATGCCTGGGCACGCAGAAACGACAAATGATGTATTCTTTAATGAAAGCCGCAATCGTTGCCCCGTAGTCCCCTGGGAGGAAATGGCCTCACCTATCGCTAAAGGCGATTCCGTCATGTTATGATATACTCATGTCATTTCGATGACGGATTAATTCTCCCTGAGAATGCCCAAATTCTCAGCAGAATGGCCATGGCCGCTTTATAGAATGCAGAGGGATAGAAGGCGCATGAACAAGGCTCCTAAGTGAATTTGGCATGTGTGACAGCCTTCAACGAACGCTGCATCATCTCCATGGTCACAATAAAGATTTCTCAGGTATTCGAGAAAGCGCCTCTTCTCGATGTTCTCTCTTTTCGTGTGTCTCGCTTTCCAAAGATGACTGGGATTCTCCTCCAGCCAGGCACCGTAGCATATCACCTCCGGCTCTTGCATGTATAAGATCCCTTCATGGAACATGAACCACTGGCTCTCTCGCTTCATCTAATAGCCTCTTTTGACTCACAGAATTATCCATTAATGAGATACTAATGTAGTGGTTCTCTCTACCTCGCGATTCACATTAAAAATCTCCAACTGGTGTGGTGGTGTCTGGCAATCATATGGGACTTTGAAGTAGTTCGATTGAGCCTCCATCTGCTGCCGGGTGACACCTGAAAGAAGTCTTTGTGCTGCCATTACCGATGATTGGTCCACAAATTTATCAGGAATGCGATCCACCGTATTTGTGCTTCTCGTCACTCTTATATCTTGACAGGAGCCGTCTGGATCTGAGCACACAAAGATACTAAGAAGCATGGAAGTAGTTTTGCAGGGTTTTGAGACTCGATCTTTCTTGTGAGAGTGAGCTTGGAGCTCTCGAATGATCGGAGTTCGCCAATCGCTTCATTTCGTGTCTTTGTATCATGATAGCCATGTCGATTTATGGTTCTCTCTCACTGGCCAAAGCCTTCCGCCCCTTCGAACTTCAGCTTGGAAGCTGGCTGTTGCTAGGCACCTGCGTGTTTGCTGTTGTCACTTAACATGGGTTATGGTTGCACTGCAAAGAGTTTAGTAACCTCTCTGGTGGGTTTCGACCTGTGACGGCCAAAGTGGTTACTTCTTTCAATGCGTATACTCCGTTCATTTGGTTCACCAAAGAATTTGAGTCACTCTCTTATCCCAGGCGTGTGACTTCAGCTGTTTAGTCATTGAAAGCCCTATGAGGAAAGCTTCATATCTCGTGCACTGTTGGCATTCAAGTCTAACTGAAGGAGTGTGAAAATACTTCTCCTGGGCCGAGAGACTAACACTACGCCGCTCCTCCAAAGAGATTACTGCTAGGGTAGCGGAGCCACAAAGGTGCTTACTCTTCTTCCAGATGAGATGTTCGGAATTCTGTGGAGTTCTCTTCATGTAGCCCCCAGAGTACCTTCTCCGGAATGCCGCCAAAGAAGTCTCAATCGCTGACCTCGATAACTAGGCGATGCGCACGTTATGTCTAGCTCTGACATTTGAGGCCATTTTCCTATCTCCCTCACGGACCGGGCTTTGGAAAGCAAGAATTTTGCAGGATCGGATTTAGACACGAGTATCACCTCGCTGATGTGCAGTAATGCCTAAATCAATGGAATGGATTAAAGCTAGACACGCTTTTTTTCCGCCTCGGATATCGCGAGTTCAAGATCTCTCACGGTTCTGGGGCCAGAGGCGGACGCTCGACTTCGACGTCAGTTTCCCGAGCGAGTAAAGTTTACGGCGCGCCATCAAGGCGGTGTAGAGGGACTACCGGTTTCTTGTACAAGAGATTTCATGACGGGGTTGAGATGATAGTATTCGCTGATCTCCAAAAGCTTCCCCATTGGTCATGTCCAAACAAAGCTGGCTCCTCTTCAGCATGGGGGCAGAATGAGGCGGTAAGTTGGGCTAAACCAGGCATGAAACGCCGAATGTAGTTTACCTTGCCCATGAAACTCGGGAGATCTTCATACTGGGAGTATGTATTGTGAGGATAAATGGTCTTGGATTTGGCTCATTTTTATTCCTTCGCGGCCACTTGGAACTTAAATTTACCGGAGGAGACACCGAAGCACATTTTAAAGGATTCATCTTAACTTGTGGTCTTGACCTCTCAAATACTACAAGACGTTGGGTGGTCACCGAGCCCTTTGACTCTGACTACAATATCATCCATGTCTTCTACTACATGATCACGCTGTGGAAGACACAATATAAGACGCCGTATGTTGCGCCGGCATTCTTTAAAAACCGAATCGGGTATAACAGTATAGTAGAAATTGCCAAGAGGTTCGAAAGCTGTTCTAGATTTGCATCATGCTCATACATCCTTATTTACTGTAGCCAACAGCTATCCATAAAGGAAAATACGCTGTAACCATTAGTGCCTACTAACATGTCACGTAGTGGGAAAGCTGCCCTTGGGGCAGCACTTGTTCAAGTCTCTGAAATCCACGCAGCACTGAATCTGTCCGCTTTCTCTTTTAACCGGACTACATTAAGCAACTGTGCCTGATGACGAATGGGTCCTGATTGGTTTAGCAATAGCAATTTCTCGAATCTCATTCTTGATCGGTTCTTCTACTCCTCATGTCCGAATTGCCTCGGAGGTCAGCTTGATTGGCTTGGATCCGCATGACGTGTAAGTGATGGGTGACCAATTTTCATCCAGACCGGGCATTTTTCATGTCCAAAGCGGTCACATCTTGCATTCCTTGAGTAGTCGAACACCAGCTCAGACGCTCGTCCTGGGTGTGGATGTGAGCCGAATCGAGAGAGACTCTACCGAGATTCATCACCCCGACGTTAACAATCTCGAGCTCGTCAGCCGAATTGGTTCCGTCTTGTAGCTGCCGCGGGGCGTCCAATACTCTCTTCTCGTGTTCCGCTGCCTCTTGCGCATTCAATTGAAGGAGAGACTGTATGGTCTCTCCGCACTTGGCAAGGCATACGATATTGTCTTCCCCTTCCGATCACGGCTTGCCTCGAAAGAGCGCTCCCTTCGCGTGAGGATGGGCTGAAGTTTCACCGGTTGGAGATGGACGTCTCGTCGGAGAGAGGTCGTGGTATTTGGCCCCCGGGGCCGATGTAAGTCGGCCTCTCCTCCGGATTGAAGCCTAGCGGGTAGTGGAGTGCACATGATTTTGTCGGACTTCCCGCGGAGCATCTTGACTCGAACAGCTCCACTCCACATATTGGCGCCGCATGGAGACAATGGACAGGGAATACGGACGACTCCTCACGTAGCACGGCCCTTCAGCACTGGGTGATGTCAATAATATCGGTGCCGCTTGCAGAGCCGGCGATTGGCGCAGCCAAGACTTCAAATCTCGCCGTGATCAACAGGTCTCTACTGAGCAACTAAACATGATATAATGTATATAAAGTGGGTTTGATTCCTCTTTCGAAGTCCGCTATCGTGGTGGCTGTCGATAATCTGCATGGGTCAATTTTGGTCAGTCTCCAGAGTCTTGAGAGTAATTAAGGCTCAAGATGCCTCCCAGGTCGACGAGGGCCCTCCGGAACTCCTAACCCTTTGATGTGCGGTAACATGTAGGGGCCTGGTTAGACCTTCTGCCATCATGTCATCTTCCGTGAATGTACATTATTTATAGATGTTTCCGTCAGTTTCTAGACCTCTCGGACGAAGGGAGCAAGGTGTGCGCCCAGAGCTATCATCAGACTGCAAAGTAAACGTCTCCGCCTTCGATCTTCGAGAGGCAAGAGTCTGCACAAGTCTTCCACTAGAGACACAGCTTCCGCCCACTCACTGCCCGAGGAAACTGTTAACTTTGTGGGGACTAGTCCCTGTGTAAAGGTCTTCCGGCACGCTCATTTCCGATTGGCCATCTTGACAGAGGCTGGTATGCCGTTTACTGGGCTGATCAGCTCCATGTTCTCGTCCGAGTCCCAAGTATCCGGGCCACCTGCCTAGTTGGGATTCCTCCTGCTGCGCCAAAGAATACGCCATTGGGAAGAGGGGCATCCTCGTTGGAGGAACTTCGACCGATTTGGAATTTGCTGAGGGAAGTCCTAGCACCAACCATCCTTTAAATCACTAGCCAACAGATTGACATTAAGAAATTGATTTCACAACCGAGAGATTAATCTCCCACTGTGGTCGCAGCTAATTGCTGATGGGTGAAAACTCATCTCCCGCAGGCTCCTGGTAATTGGGGTGTGATGAGGAATGAACTAAACTTCAACAAATGCGACGCGCACGGTGAGTGCTTAGAGATTCGAGAGATCATACTGTGTGTCCGCCTAAACCAAGAAAATGGCCGTTCCTGCATTTGCTTCTTGCACAGAAGTGAAGGAGATGGGGTTGATCTTAGGAGGGAAGGAAGAAGGTGTTGAGATTGTGAAGATGTTGGCTTGCGTATGACTTGTAATATAGACGAGCGAGCTTGCTATTCGATGCAAGCAGCTTCGAAAGTGTTTGAATACGGCCGTGTAACATTTGCTGCCTCGATCCCAGGTTGCTCTCGCTATTCCCTGTTGCTGTTGGAAGACGTGGCGAGACCCTATTTATACAAGTCATTGAGCCTCATCTCACGCTTCGTGGGGAAGTGGAGGTAGGAATGATGGAGTAGTGGAGTTGTGTGTTTGCACACACGACCGGCCTCCTGGCCTACACTTCCCGTTCATCTCTAACCGCCCGCGACTTCCTAACACGTTCTGCAGATGATGTTGCACGCTGCACGCACGTGTAAACCGCCGGACCAATACCCTGCATGTATCCCCCAGCTTGTGACATGATTGATGTTCCGGAATGCGGATCGTGGATCCAGTCGCAAAGATGGCATGTATCGCCGAAATCGGCCGAACTCGCGGTTATTCGTAAAGCTTCCAGATACTCGCCAAGACTGCGTATTTTACAGGTGCATGCAGACACGGTGTGGCACAGCGACGGGCAATGACTCCTCACCAACCAAATAACCCCCACCGTGGCTGCATGGTGAAGTCACGGTGAGGTGATGACTGACTGACATGTCTGAGACACTCATCCGCGATCATCAGCTGAAGTGTCGTGTAGGTTTTTAAAGAGGCAGCTAAGATCACTTTCGTTTTGGCTTCGAAACCAAGCGTGAAGGATTTCAGAGAGGACCGACTATACATGCGTGTTGACGGCAACATGGTGTACACGCCCATGTCTCACCGTCTCGTGAAGATGCAATCCAGGCCACCAACTTGACCGCCAAAGAGGAGTGGTTGAGATCGGCCATGCGAAAATCTACTTGCCGCAAAGGAGTTGGAAACCTGCATGACATCCCAAGTTTAAGGCATGCTCCAAGACGACTCCATCTTGGTCGGTCTTGATCGATCATACCATGCAGGTGGTAGGCTAGTTCACACTCTATACTCGACTATCCCATGAAAACGGATCTAAGCCAACAAGGCAATTTCAAATCATCCGCCAGAAGCCGAAATGCACGAGATCAGCTTAGGATCTGGGAGATGTAACGCGTGAGCCTGGTCGGGCGTTTTGGGATTAGCCGGCATGATGGGCCTTGGCGACTGCAAGAGGAGGCAGACGTGGTCCGCCGGCGGTCATGCGCCGGGCATGACCTGGCACTTGGTTATCCAATCGTGATCCTCCATTCAGTACCGAGAAGATGGACGCGCGGTGATGACTTGGAACCCCACCTTGGGCTTTCAAAGCCGCAAACAAGATCACGCAGCAGCCTCGTGCGGACGTGATCGTGTTGTAAACTCAACCATGGCTGGTTGGCTCGACCATCGTCATGTGTGTAGCTGCCACATGGTGATCGGGGTTACATGTCTCCAGCCCTCTGAGTCTATATCTACACCCTCCATCTATACCTGCGAAGATGGATGGTTGAGACCGCTTGCGGCACATGTAATATGCCGCAAACTCCTACTCCCAGGCTTTCTCCGCCTCATAATACGCTCGGGTGGTATGGACGGCTCTCAAGCACAGCGCCAATGGTCGCACCACGCTGGGTCGGCCGCGGTGTATCTCGACACCCGTCATGGGGCGTGATGAATTGATCCGTGGTCATCCAATCATGCCTGTGGAGTTGGATGATCATGATACCAGACCACATCCGCATGCTAAGGCCGTGTGTATTCCATACCGTCAGTGATGGAATTTGACCGCGGGTCATCCAATCATGTCGTTGAGTTTTTAATCTTTCCTATCGGAGAATAAATCTCGAGCAAATCCTAAAGAAGATAGTACTCAATCACAATAGAAAACAACAAGAACAACAAGCAACTACAAAGAAAATAGTTGGGTCTGATTCACAATCCCAATGAAGTCTTTAAGTCGTTAACCTATCATGGCTTTTAGAAAAACCTAAGGTTAAAGGAGAATTGACTAGTCGCAACTAGTATCACACAGGAGGTGGGGATTAGGTTTGGGGTTGCTAGAGTTCTCCTTTATATAGTCTCTAAATCGGGTTTTGCAATCAATGTTACCTTGGTAACAAAGCATTCAATATTCACCGTTAGATGAAAACCCGATTAGATTCAAGCTAATATCTTTCAACCGTTAGATCGAACTAAGCTTGTCATACACAAATGAAATGTACCAACATTTAGATAAAGGTAACCGTACTTAAACGTGTACACTTAGTTGGTTCAATAATAGTTAACCGAGGTTAGCCATATGAACACTTTCATATCAAACTTACTCATCTTCATCACAACTAGTTTAAATGACTCAAATGAAACTAGTTAGAGAGTTGTTCAATTGTTTATATTCTCATAGAAGTATACAAGACACAATTGAAGCAAAATCGATTTTGATTCACTCGAATCGTTTCATGAACATTATAGACACGTTTTGCAAAAGATTGCATTCCTTAATATATAAATGTATTAGTTCATGAACAAACCGATTTTAGAACATAACCTACTTAAGTACGCAAACGTGTATGCATACTTAAGTAGCCTAGATCGAGTTAGTTTCGCCAAGGTACGAACGTGTACGCATACTTACAACCTAAGTTGAATTTTGGAACTTGGACTTACACCAGTACGCGTACAGGTACGCATACTTAGTTCCCGGACTTCCATTCACCAACTAGTACGCGTACGTGTACGCATACCATGGTTCCGGGGGACTTGGACCTTACACAAATGTGAATACACACACTATGTTTATATCCAATCATGGTTACATGTTCCAAACTCTCATTTCAATCATTGAAACATTCTTAAAAGACGACATTAGATGTCTCAAACAACTATTACCTCTAAAGAAATTTTCAAGTGATCGAATGATCAATACGAAACATTCTGAGTGTACACAAATGATTGCATCACACAAATCATGTAAGATGTTACAAGGCGATTTTCACATGATCATCTTTTGACTTACGTCAAGAATAAAAGATGAACTTGGTTAAAGCGAAAGCTTACCAACACATATTTCGAGAAATAGATAAGCGAGATAAACTGCTAAACGAAATATCAAATGTGTATAAATGAAGTCTATATAGCAATATGACTTTTGTCTCAAATAGGAGATAAGGTAGATAGACTTTTGAGTGATAGATGAGTTCAAGTCTCTACATACCTTTTGTTGATGAAGTTCCACAAGTTCCCTTGAGTATTTCTTCGTCTTCATTCGATGGACGCCGTGAAGTCTAAAGCTCAACTACACTTTCTATCCTAATCCGAGACTTAGCTATAAGTAAAGTAGAAATCAAGACTTATAGTTTTGGCAACTAAACTTGAAAACAAGCATGAGATAGCAATGCTTGCGAGTTCGACCGAGCAAAGGTTAACTAACAATCTCCCCTTTGTCAATTTTAGTAACAAAACTATCAATACATATGGATTACAAAATAAATAAACTTTGTAGCTTCTCATCCAAATGCTTGATCTCCTTGGTTCTTCAACATTACTCTAAATCTCCGTCACTTCCAAGTACTCTGATTCTCGAACGTGTTCAACTTAGTATCATAGTTGTTGAAGATCCGTACCTATAACAATAAGAAAATATTTGTTCTCAATCATTGTTATATAGTGTCATAGTATTATTACACAACATCAAAGTTCAATTGTATCACATCTTTGACAACAATACTATGGTGATATGTATCACTCCCCCTTAGTCAATACTTCATCTCACAAATGAAAACTACTCCCCCTTACATAATGACCCGTAAAACCATATGTATTTGTAGTGTGAATTACACATTAATTCTACCCCTTTTTGTCGATATAAATTGTCAAAGGTATGAAAACTAATGGGATCCTAATGAAATTTTCATAGAGATACTTCATGACCAAAAGATAAACACATATCAACTTTGTTTCGATGATTTCACATAGCCGAAACTTAGTGTATTCATCAAGGAGTTAATAAAGATACAAGATAACCCCTACAATATTCCACAGCCGCACTCCCACAAAGATTTGGAAATTAAGCACAAGTTCAATTAAGAAACCCCCTATAAAATGTCATTCCCAAAGGAACAACAAGAGCAACATTGTTTTTACGAGAAAACAAGGATTTCTTTGGACATTAACAAATTACATGAAACATGAATTTGTATCCTGAAAACTCAATTAAATTAACCACAAGAGAACCTATGATTAATTTAATGGAAATGCTCAACATAAGAAAACTTACGGAGCTACACATTACTTTCACATAAAGTGGATGGGGAAAGATCAATATTTAAAGATATTCAAAGATTCATTCTATTTTTCATCACTATTCTCATAATGATATCATAGACTTAATTTTGTTATCAAAAGTTCATTCGATTTTCCATCAATATTTGCATAAAGACATATAATAGACTTAACTTTTGATATATATGGGAAAATCATAGTTCACTAAGCAAACACACATATCCCATAAAGTTTTTGCAATATAGAAAACCATAAAGATTAATATCGCAAAATCATCTTCCAAATAAACTTTAGAATTTAAATAAATAAATCTAAAAACATTGCAAGATGAAAACGTTGGCAATAGCTATGTGTACTCACACAATTATTATTCCAAACCCTAGTTATCCTTCTTAAAACATAAGAATAAATTCTCATAAGAAGTTTCCTAGGGCATTAAGAACTTTGAAAATTATTTATCGTCCCCGAAATGCTTGTCGTCAACAGCCATTGGAACATAAGGTTCATGAAGATAGGAGTCAATTTCAACAAACCTTCTTGATCGATGCCAAACCAGGGCCTTCTTAATTTCAAGAGTCCTAAATACAAAACCTTTATTTGCCGCATCTCCTTTCTTATTTCCTTCAACTCTTCAAGTATACCGAAAACTTCTAAAGATATGAAGGGACTCCCCTTGGTTTTCTTACATTCCTCCTATTTATTTTCAAATTTGAGGGTAAAAGAGATCTATCTTTTTGCTTCATGATTGATGGATTAACAATCATATTAACATCTTTTCCATCGAAGTTATGATGCTTGGAGTCTCCATAGAAATATGGGTTTGTGAGAGATTCACATAACAGACTCTACAAGCAAACTTATGACAAAAAGATTTTTTTCAAAGAAGGAAAAAGGAATGTAGGGTTATGGAACCTTTATACAAACTAAGAAGATTCACGTACGCTCAATTCTCATCCCTAAAGAGGGTAAATTGTCGATTTTAATCCTTTTTAAAAAAAAAAATTAAAAAAAGAAAAGAAAAGAAAGGAAAGACAATTTCAATACCAATTTATGATATGGAACGATCAACCAAAGATTAAGTAAAACCAAACAAGCAAAAGAAAACAACCAAAGAAAAAAACCTTTTCTAAGACCCGAATGTGCTTAACTCTTGTCTCTTTGAAATCGGCACTTTAGACAAGATGCACGGCCAACACTATTATCTTTGTGTTGGGGTGAACAATGATTTGTCCACCATGAACCTTTTGGAAAGAGTTCTAACGACTTCTTCCACAGAATGCTTAGACCTTGTTATTTTCCTCGGAGAGGTCTAATTGGTTCTTTAGAAATTAACCTTTTCGGAGAGGAAATTAGTTTACATACCTCAGACGTCTTCTGAACAAGTTTAAGATTGTTTGCTAATCGATTTGCTCTCCGTTGAAGTTTGTTGACATATCTTACTTTATGCTTGTACTTGAAACAACTAGAGAGTCCGTGACCCTTAAGAGTACAATAAGAACATGTCAAATTGGAGGATGGTTAAGACATCATAGCGGAGCAAGCTGCTAGAAAAATTGTGGTACCTGAAACATTAGACGAAGGATTTCCAGTAGATAGAGAAAAATCCATTTTATCCTTCAAAATAGTTGAAGAAGTTTCTCCAGAAAAAATATCAAGATTGATGTGACAATTGCTTCAATTATCAAAATTAATATTTTCAGCAAGGAACATAACACTTGATTTTTGATCTTCATATGAATTATAATGATCAGATATTTCATCAAGAGTTGCAGCCAGACCTTTGTTCCCGGTGTATTTTCTACGATTTGGACACTCATTGGCAACATGGCTAAAACCTTTACACTTGAAGAACTGTGGCATGTCCTCGTGATCAGTATCTTCAGTATCCGTGTTTTTAGGAGGAACACGATTATGGGGTTTCACTGAAGACTTAGGTTTATCTCTAGTGAACCGTTTACTTCTCTTCAAAAGAAGATCTCTAAACTATCTTGTGATCAGAGAGACTGAATTATCAAGATCTTCATCTGACGAGTCAGTCTCAATAGGATCATCCACAGAGATGCCAACACTTTTACTTTTATCAAGTAATTTTGTGTTCTTTTGTGCTTTGAAAGCAATATCCTTTCTAGATTTGGATGTATGCTCGTGGTCAAAGATCTTTAACTTCCCAACCAGAGTATTTCTGGATAAAGTATTAAGGTTATTTCCTTCAACGATGGCATGATTCTCAAAATCGTATTTGGTTGGTAACGATCTGAGAATTTTCATCACAATGTCCTTTTCAAAATAGTCTTTCCCAACGCAAAAGATGCATTAACAATTTCAGACACTTTGTGATTAAACTCATCAAATGAATCTTCATCAGCTACACGAAGGTTTTCCCAGTCAGAATTTAGGTTTTGAAGCCTAGCTTTTTCTCAGAGGAGTTTTCTTCGAATACCGTTTATAAGATATCCCACGTATCTTTAGACCGAGTGCAACGTAGTCACATGGTGTCAAGATCTGGGGTAATGGCATGGATGATTGCATTCAATCCATCAGAATTTCGCTTTGCAGCAAGAACCTCGACATCATCATAATCACCGATATCCTTTGGAACAGTTACATCGCCTTCTTTAACGACCGAGGGATTATAGCCATTAACAACATAAACCCATGATTGAAAATCACCGGCTTGAAGAAAGGCACGCATAACAATTTTCCAAAGATAAGTAATTTGAGCCATCGAAGACTGGTGGTACGTTTATAGAGATAACACTTCTGTCCATAGAGTAAGATCGCTACAAACATAGACTTATAAGTTCTTGAACGTGTTTGCCTGCTTCGATACCAATTGAAAAAACGGGGGTCTAACAACCACACCCAATATTTCGCTTAGCAATCTGTATGGACTAACTCCAATATAATTCTGAGAGTGTCAACTAATAAAGCGATCTCAATCAAGAAATATATCAAAGAGTTGTATCTCTGTTTCTTAATGTAATCAGCAAATCAAACAAATAGAAATCCGTGAGCCTGATTATTATAAGAAACAACTTGGATGATATCAAAAACCAATATCCAAGTGTCAATCAATTCAATCAACAACCAAAGGTTGGATTCACAATTGATTGAATTTACGCACAAACTGTGATATTTCAATTATATATGCAAATATAATGCGGAAAAGAAATAACATAGACACCATAAATTTTGTTAACGAGGAAACCGCAAACGTAGAAAAACCCTAGGATCTAGTCCAAATTAAATACCACACTATATTAAGCCGCTACAGACACTAGCCTACTCCAAGTTAACTTCGGATCGGAATGTAGTTGAGCCCTAACCAATCTCACACTGATCAAGGTACGATTCGTTCTTACGCCTCTTCAACCATGCCGGATTCTCGCATACTTGATTACTTTAGCTGATCTCACCCACAACGAAGAGTTGCTACGACCCAAAGTCGAAGATTTAATAAACAAATTTGTATCACACAGAAAAGTCTATTGAATAGATAAATCTGTCTCCCACAGATATACCTACGAGTTTTGTTCCGTCTTTTGATAAATCAAGGTGAACAGGAACCAGTTGATAAACCAAACTTATATTTCCGAAGAACAGCTTAGTAATATCAATCACCTCACAATAATCTTAATCGATTAACGAAACAAGATATTGTGGAATCACAAACGATGAGACGAAGGTGTTTGTGACTAATTTTCAATCTTGCCTATTGGAGAATAAATCTCGAGCAAATCTTAAAGAAGATAGTACTCAATCACAATAGAAAAAGCAAGAACAGAACACGCAACTACAGAGAAAATAGTTGGGTCTGGATTCACAATCCCAATGAAGTCTTTAAGTCGTTAACCTACTGGGTTTTAGAAAAACCTAAGGTTAAAGAAGAATTGACTCTAGTCGCAACTAGTATCACATAGGAGGTGTGGGGATTAGGTTTCCCAGTTGCTAGAGTTCTCCTTTATATAGTCTCCAAATCAGGATTTGCAATCAAGCTACCTTGGTAACAAAGCATTCAATTTTCACCGTTAGATGAAAACCTGATTAGATTCAAGCTAATATATTTCAACCGTTAGATCGAACTTAGCTTGTCATACACAAATGAAATGTACCAACATTTAGATAAAGGTAACCGTACTTAAACGTGTACACTTGTTGGTTCAATAATAGTTAACCGAGGTTATCCATATGAACACTTTCATATCAACCTTATTCATCTTCATCACAACTAGTTCAAATGATTCAAATGAAACTAGTTAGAGAGTTGTTCAATTGTTTATATTCTCATAGAAGTATACAAGACACAATTGAAGCAAAATCGATTTTGATTCACTCAAATAGTTTCATGAACATTAGCCATGGTTTGCAAAAGATTGCATTCCTTAATATATAAATGTATTAGTTCATGAGCAAACCGATTTTAGAACATAACCTACTCAAGTACACAAACGTGTACGCATACTTAAGTAGCCGGACTGAGTTTGGTTTCGCCAGTACGCGAACGGGTACGCATACTTACAACCTCAGTTGAATTCCGGAACTTGGACTTATGCCAGTACGCGTACGGGTACACATACTTAGTTCCCGGACTTCCATTCACCAACCAGTACGCGTACGTGTACGCATACCATGGTTCCCGGACTTTGACCTTACACAAATGTGAATACACACACTATGTTTATATCCAATCATGGTTACATATTCTAAACTCTCATTTCAATCATTGAAACATTCTTTGAAGACGATAATAGATGTCTCACACAACTATTAGCTCCAAAGCAATTTTCAAGTGATCGAATGATCAATACGAAACATTCCAAGTCTACACCAAATGATTGCATCACACAAATCATGTAAGATGTTACAAGGCGATTTTCACATGATCATTTTTTGAATTACGTCAAGAATAAAAGATGAACTTGGTTAAAGCGAAAGCTTACCAACACATATTTAGAGAAATAGATAAGCGAGATAAACTCGGCTTGAAATATCAAATGTGTATAAATGAAGTCTATATAGCAATACGACTTTTGTCTCAAATAGGATATAAAGTAGGTACACTTTTGAGTGATAGATGAGTTCAAGTCTCCACATACCTTTGTTGATGAAGTTCACAATTCCCTTAAGTAGTTCTTCGTCTTAATGAACGTCGTGAAGTCTAAAGCTCAACTACACTTTCTATCCTAATCCGAGACTTAGCTATAGGTAGACTAGAAATCAAGACTTATAGTTTTGGCAACTAAACTTGACAAACAAGCTTGAGATAGCAATGCTTACGAGTTCGACCGAGCAGTGCTCTAACAGAGGTGTAGATTCTTTATATTATTCCTTGATTGAGATTTATTTTGTTGTAACTCTCAGAATTGTATATGAGTTTAGTACATCCAGTGCTGCCAAAAGAAAAGTTGGTGGTGTGCTTGTACACCCCGGTCTTTTCATATTAAACTAATAAGGGTGGGATGATAATGGGTATCATTGAATAGGAAAATTACTTAGTTACTCTTGAAATTTATTATTTATTTATTTTATTAATCTTGACTAATCACTTTTATTCATCATGAGAGGAAGAATTGCAAGAGTTAGATGGAAGCCTTTTGAATGACAACCCTAATCCTATGGAAAAGAAAATCCCCCACTATGACATTCACATCATGGATAGCCATATAGTTGCGTAATCTTTCGAATCTCACATTGTCACTACCCAATTCCCTAAAGTAGAAAAGCAAAGACACCAAGACCAAAACCTTGAGTTGTACACTTCTCTAAATAGTCGTTTCTTTTCCGAGCGACAACAACATCAACTGCCTTACCAGGAACAAAGGTGCGCAGCCCACCACATGTGAAAGGAGAAACAACCGTGATATCCATGCACACATCGTGCCCATTGTTCCAGCTTGTAGACTAATATATCTGCAGGTCTCAAAGCCAAGCATGTATCATCGATAAGAAACCCAAATCCACTTCTTTCTAAGCGAGGACACCCGCACGATAACAAATGTCGGCAAAGGTGTCACGAATCAGGTCATGTCTATACTGAGCCCAACTCCATGCGAGCAAAGTGCAAGGCATGATCCCCAAAATATTCATCTCCCCGCGGACCCCTGCCACAACTGGAGCATGTCCCCTTCTTCGAAAAGAGGGGATCCCAAGTCTATAGCGCAATATAGCTCTAAAATGTCGAGGACCAAGTTTTTGATTGAGCCCATCAATCGGAAGGGACAACAAATAGTCCTACGCATGCTTGATCCTATTGCTCGCCATAGGGATGAATCACGCCTGGTCATAACAAATCGGTTAGGTAAATATTTCTTCACTGCATCAAGTACTTGATTGCCAAAGAACTCTTATAAAGGAGGGAAATGTCATCAATACATAATGAAGAAGTCTCATTACCACATACCTGTTTGTATAGGGTTAGCGCGTGCTCAAAACTTGGGCTCAAACTAGACACACGAGAATGCCTCAAAATATTCTCTTGTTGATCCCTCGCCCGGAAACAAGATGCTAAATAACAATATTGCATGGTATCCTCCATGGTATACACCCCTATGCCACCATATTTGATGGGAAGTGTCGCAAGCCTTTGTTGAAGGAAACCAAAGCCCGACCCATCACCCGTAACTGATGTCTAAGAAACCCATTTGAGATGATTATCAAAAATCACATGTGCCTTACCCAAGTACTCATGCTTAGTCGTTCGCATAGGAAAGTATAACCTAGAGACACTTGAACAATTCCTCAGCACTTTGAACAATTAATTGTTATTTATTTTTATTTTTATTAATTTTTTATTCCCTTCTCTCTTCCTATACCATTCGATCATTAATGCGACTTCAATTTTCCTCGTCTTCGATTAAATGTGGGGTCTTAATCGTTCTCCTAATCCGAAAATTAGCGAAGAAGGAGGAGTCAAGTAGAAATCGAATTGAGTGAAGTTGTTGAGTGAGAACCAAATCTTAATTTCAAGGAAATTTATAATAAAAAGTATTTCTCATAAAGACATGTATTATTTTCTTGTATTTGATCGATTGATTAGATTTAAATAAAAAACTGGAATTATCGGTAGTTACTGATTGAAGTTCGACTAATAATTAAAACGATTTATCACCGAATCGCTCATTTTTTCATGATGAATCGTCTGATAACTGAACACGAAAATGATAGCCGCACTTCAATTTATGAAGAATAAAGCTAAATTTGGGTAACCTATTTTCGGCTCGAATCAGGTTTGGCAGTTACATAATGAAGTTTGGCTGATAACTTGTCAACCGAACCCATCAATTGTTCTTCATATATGAGGAATACTCGATCGGAGGTTCGACTTATAAATGTTCAGTCAATCCAAGTGTGTTGTAAATAAAAACATTTATAAAAAAAATAGTCCCTCTATCTTGCTTTATGTATCCTCGATTCAATTTTGGTCCGTCTTTTTTTTTTATCCGTCCCTTCTATTTATAGACATATTTCTCATTAAACTATCAAATATACCCTTAATTTATTCTAACTAGTCTTGTAGCAAGTGCGATACGCCCGCCATCCCGTTCTAACTAAAATCAAAATTTCCTTTCGATAAGTTTTCATTATAATCTGTTTTTACACATAAAATAGTTCTAAGAAAAATCGATTTTTTAATTCAGTAATTTTGCAATCAAATATCCATTTACCAAAAAGTGTGTATCTCTGTATGCATTGTTTTACATGATATATGGTGATGTATATTTTTTTATAACAAAAATACTTCTTCCAGTTTTCTCATTTCTCTGTCAAAATTTGAGAGAAGCAAACCCTTTCTGACATTTGCAAACATGAGTTGCAATGTGATACATACATACATACAGAACTATAAATTTTGTAAGTTATAACTTTAATAAATATATATGAAAAGGTTTTATTACTAAACATGTCTTATCCTCTTTACTACATTTTGCTAAAAATCGCACTTCATAATATTTTTGAAAGAAAATTATATAGATGGAAGCCAATTAAAAAAGGAGAAGCAGAGGTTTGGGTTACTCTCTAAACTATTTGAAATCATCGAAACAGTGGGTTCTGTCAAAGAAAATCAAATGAAATATGTACGCAAAATTGGTCGTTTACCATAAATATGAGTTTCTGCTAGCTAAGATGAAACCAAATACGGATATAACATGAGTTTCTCAAAATTGAAGTTGCGAAAGTTCAGTTCATTACCTTAGTAAGTTCGGTGGAGCCATACGTTAAATGTGTTGATGCGAAGAGGTTGATCTTTAGAAATCATGATTATCCCGAAAAGGAAAATTACCACCCAGTTTACAGGAAGGCTTGAATCTTCAAAGCCCTTCGGTAATATATCATGCCTCTAACTAAAACACCAATATTTCCGGGCCCTTACCCGCGATAGATGAAACACGGAAGACAAACCAAATATTAGTAATTCAACAGGAGATTAACTCGAGGTGAACAATTCTTTGCGGGATTGGATTCTCTCAGATACATGCTTGTTGTCTATCTGCACCATGATAATAATTTTAAAACCATGGTGAAAGAGTTCGTGACAAGGAGAAACAATTTATTATTCAAGATTAATCATTACTTGAAAGAGGTAACTCATTATGAACAAAATATTAATCTGTGGAAAAATACCTTGTGTAGTATTTAAAGAGCTTAGTGAGTTAATTGATATCTCTAAAGATGCAATAGAGTTGAATGATCCAATCATCAATGGATTCTTCAACAATGAAAATGAATTATCTGCACAATCTCTTAGAGATGGTCTATCTTTTCACTAGTTTACTCCTTGTAGGAATTTTGTTCTTATATTGTTTAAGGAGGAACACTAGTTTTGAAGTAGTTTTCATGTGTTACATTAGCTATTCCAAATATTATCATCTTGCATGTTTAAAGTTTATTAATTAAATTTTATTTCGGAAGATGACTTGCAATACCTAATCTTCATGGATTATATATCTGTATTGCTTATTTTGTGAAATTTGTTCTTTGCTATCATTCTTTGGTGATTAGAACACATATCTCATATTTTCTCATAGGTTAAGCTCTTTCACTACTCTTGCAAAAGAGGAGTAAAGTATTTTAAGAATTTCAGTTTTTGATCTCTCCATGATTACACTTTTGTGAATAAACTGCTACATGATTTCATAAGATGTTCTTTAGGGATCGACTTTGAAAAAGCGTGGGTCTAACAACCACACCCAATATTTCGTTCGGCAATCTGTATGGACTAACTCCAATATAATTCCAAGAGAATCAACAAGACAGTTAGACTCAATCAAGGAAATATATCCAAGAGTTATATCTACGTTTCTCAATGTAATCAGAAAATCAAACATATATGAATTTCCGTGAGCTTGATTATTATAAGAAACAACTTGAACGGTACCAAAGACCAATGTTCAAGTGTCAATCAATTTCAATCAACAACCAAAGGTTGGATTTACCAATTGATTGAACTACGCACAACCTGTGATATTTAAATTATATAAACAAATATAATACTGAAAAGAAATAACACAGACACCAGAAGTTTTGTTAACGAGGAAATCGTAAATGCAGAAAAACCCCGGGACCTAGTCCAGATTTGAACATCACACTGTATTAAGCCGCTACATACTCTAGCCTACTACAAGTTAACTTCGGTCTGGAATATAGTTAAGCCCTAACCAAGCCTCACACCGATTAAGGTACAATCGCGTTCCTTACGCCTCTGAATACCAGTAGGATTCTACGCACTTGATTCCCTTAGCTGATTTCACCCATGATAGGTGTAGAATACACCGTATTTACTATCTAGTAGTTACGCTTTCTTTGCTATTTTTCTTGTGAATTATGTACTTTATGTGTACTTTTGAGTTATTAGGTGCAATGGAGTCTTTGGGAGCAAAAGAAGGAGAAAACGTTCATTGGGAGCGAGAACGGAAATATGGAGCTAACGGCGAAAGCTTGAAATCAATCCGACCGCGTCTGAGAAAGTTACGAGCAAAACCTATGGATGAGCTTGTCGGATACATGAAACCGACAGACCATTGTTGAGCTAGTCAGCCCTTAACGGGAACAGCTGGGTGCCTAGAGTCATGACTGGGTAACCCCTTATCCATTTCATTTGAGTGGGATTAGCCACTCCCGTTACTACACCCTAGATCGAAATCAAGTTCGATTTCATTTCTCAATTATTGCTTTCACATGAAACTGAGAGAGCTATGGCTGCTGTGTGCTGCTGTTAATCGGAAAAAAATTGAAGACGGAAGAGATGGGTTTCGCTGTGGAAGATCGAAGAACACAGAGAGATCGAGAGGTTGTGCCAAGATTGAGAGAAGGAAACCGTGGAAGCTCAGAGAAGAGAGATAGATCGAATCGAGATTCACTGGGAGATGATGGTTAGGCTGAACCGAGAAAAATTGGGTTTCGATCTGTGGGTTTTACTTGAAATTTTTGTGCAACTGCAGATCGATTTATCTTTATTTTGAGTGCTGTGGATGTCGAGATTTAAAGGGGATTTGAAGAACAGAAAATGGTGAGTGATAATGTTAGGGCTGAAGGAAGAGAATTAACAGAGAAGATCAAGAAATTGAAGATGATAAATGGGTGATGGTGATTGAAGTCATTGTCGTGGATTCTGTTGATTTGAAGAAGCAAGGGTTTATGAAGATGTTGGTGCTGTAGCAGAGAGAAGAGAATGATTTCTGGGTCGAGTCTCTGAGTTGAAGGAAGAGAGTCAGACAATGATAGCAAGATTCAGGGCTCAAGGTTAGGATGGAATTTGCAGCTCTGGTGGCTCTGAGGACCTGAGAAGGATTGTGATGATTGCAGGCTGAGCTATCAAGTGCCCTGGCTCTAGTTGCAGGCTAATGGGACTGGTGAACTCAAGGTTATGATGCTGATGGCAATAGCATGTGCTGGTGTTGCTTGAATGGGTTTGTGGATGAATGGGTTGGAAAGGAGCAGCAGGGCTGTTGAGTGTTATAGGATGGAGCTGTTATAAGTGCAGGTATTGAAGCTGAATCAGGAATTGGCAGGAAATGGGAGTGGCAGGATTAAATGGATGGAGGTGATAAGCTACAGGGCATTGCAGATAACCAATGATAATCTGTGTTGTGCAGGGTATGGAAGAGTATTGCAAGTGCCAGTGGTGTTGAAAGTGCTACCTGTGTAGGCTGTTGAGATGGAACTTGTTGGTGGCATTGTTGCAGGTAATAGATGAAGGTGATATTGAGGAGATGGGATTGCAGGGTTATTGCAGGTGAAGTTGTTGCCATGGAGGGAGTTGCATACAGGCCTGGTGGACTGCAGTGAGGAATGTTGCAGGATTGAAGGCTGTGCTGGTGCTGTGTGTGCCTATAACAGGTAAATGGTGGATGCAGTGAAGTTGTTGGTGGCTCAGGGCAGGAAGGTGAAGCTGTTGGTGGTAGTGGCAGGTGCATGCTAAGTTGGTTGCAGGTTGAAGCTTGACTTGAGTTGTGCTGCACTGGTGGCCTGAGCTGGTGCAGGTTGATGTTGCCAGTGTGAAGCTGGTGAAGATGTGGCATTGTTAACAAGGGTTCCTGTGGTCGTGTTTGATAGAATTGAGTTTGCAATGGCAGCTGCGAAGGGGACTGAAATTGAGTTGTAGTGAATGGAGTTTATGTGCATTTGGATTTTAATGTGATTGGTTTTGGCACCGCAAGGCTGAGACGTGGATGCTGTTTATACTTAGAACTGGTGGTGCAATTCAGGGAAGGCAGCCATCATGGCTCTGAAGCACAATGATTGTGCTTCTTAGCCCTGGCCATTGCAACTGGCTCAAGACAAAGTCACTCAGCTCAGCTGAGTCTGACTTGGGGCTAACTCGTCCTAACTCAGCCAATACTCAGACAGTGACTCGGTCTGACTCCGAGCTGACCCGGTTTGACCCGATCCGACCCGTTGACCGGTGACCGGGCGGACTTTGCCGGTCACCGGAGCTGTTTTTTCCGGCGACTTTCCGGCCGATTTCCGGCCACAATCCCAGACTTCCGGCGACCACTTTCGGGGCGTATTTTCTACACGGGTTTCTCATTCTTGTGGGCTTAATGGACTCTCACCTAATGGACTTTGAAGACTAGACCTAATTTTAGAAGTTGGAGAAAAGCTATAAAAGGGAGGTTTTCTACAACACATGATATATCTTTTTCTTGGGAATTTTGGAGAGCCACTTTTGTTTACGCTTCTAGGGTTTGGTTTTGTTCTTCTTCTTCCTTGTTTTATTGTTGAATATTGATGATGATGAACTCCATAGCTATGAGTAGCTAAACATCTTATTGGTTATGGGATAAAAGTTGATTTCTCAACATGCTTTTGATTCAATGAATTAGTTTTGTCTCGTAATTATTGTTTGTGATTCACAATTAATAGTGTTATAAGATTTGAAAACTTGTTACGTTGAGTCCTAATCAATCCGATTTGTGTTCATCTCTAGAGCTATATTAGGGTTTTCAATACGAAAAAGTTGTTTATCCCTCGATTCTAAGTAGCATAATTGTGGTTAGTGCTTGTAGTGATACATCCTATTAGTCACAAGTGAGTCATAACTTTTGTTAAAACGTCTAGTGCTTTTACACATTCGTTTGCATTGATGAGTCTTATTCCATAAGTCTTAATGCTCTTAGGGAGTTAAACTTAATTGTGCTTTTACACTTTAGGTTGCTTTCGACGAAGAATTCACATATGCATCTTTTAATGTGGTTGTGATGAAAACAGGGAATTAACGGGTTATACTTGCGATCAAGATATCCTAGGACTTTTAATAAATACGAGATTAAATACCAATTCTAATCATTGATGAAAATACATGTTTGTGAATGATACCATCCCTTGACCAATATTCTCTCCTTATTGATTTCTCGAATTACTTACTTTGCTTTTAATTACTTTTATTTGCTTCAACACAACAACATACCTTGGGTTACTTAGAAACTAAAAGTTTATAACAACAAACGCCTCTCTGTGGATACGAACTCTTTCTTATCGAGTACTATATTTATATCTAGTTGATTGAGAAAGTGAAATTATATTTGACGGATTGACAATCGACCAACCCACAACTAAGAGTTGCTACAACCCAAAGTCAAAGACTTTATAAACAAATCTGTCTCCCACAGAAAAGTCTATTCTGATAGATAAATCTGTCTCCCACAAAATACCTACGAAGTTTTTGTTGCTTTTTTGATAAATCAAGGTGCACGGGAACCAATTGATAATCCGGACTTATATTCCCGAAGAATGGCCTAGAAATATCAATCACCTCACAACAACTTAACCATATGGTAGTGGAACAAGTTATTATGGAATCATAAAGAATGAGACGAAGAGCTTTGTGATTACTTTTTATATCTTACCTATCGGAGATAAATCTCGAGCCAATCTTAGAGAAGATAGTACTCAATACGATAGAACAAGTAATTTCAAAAACATAACTACAGAGAAAATAGTTGGGCCTGGCTTCAGAATCCAAATGAAGTCTTCAAGTCGTTAACCTATAATGGTTTTAGGAAAACCTAGGTTAAAGGAGAATCGACTCTGAAAGTACGCAACTAGTATCACACAAAAGGTGTGGGTATTGGGTTTTCCAGTTGCTAGAGTTCTCCTTTATATAGTATTGAAATCGGTGGTTTGATAGCTTTGAAACAAAGCAATCAATATTCACCATTAAATGAAAACTGATTTAAGATTCAAGCTAAGTTTGCTTAAAACCAAAGCAATATCTTTCCACCATTAGATGGTCTTATCTTGTTACACACAAATGAAATATACCTTCATTTAGATATGGGTAACCGTACCTAAATGTGTGTATTGAGTTGGCTCAACAATAGTTAACCGAAGTTAGCCGTATGAACACTTTTGTATTAACCACATTCATCTAACACTTCTATATCAATTGATAATAAAATGAATCTAATTGTGTTACTCATAGAGTTGTTCAATTGTTTATATTCTCATAGAAGTATACAAGACACAATTGAAGCAAAATCGGTTTTGATTCAAGAGAATCAATTCATGAACATTTATCCACGTTTTGCAAAGATTACATTCCTTAATATATAAATGTATTTGTTTATGAGTATGAAATCATACTTAACCGATTTTATAACTTAACCACCTAAGTTTGCAAACGGGTACGCAAACTTAAGTTCCGGACTTTGGTCTTTTCCGACAGTTCGTAAACGGGTACGCATACTATCGTTCCGGAACGAACTCATTAAACCGTTCGCAAGCGGGTATGAAACTTGGTTCCCGGCTTTAAAAGTTAAAACTGTTCATCTACTGGTACCCATACTTGGTTCTGGACTCGATTCATATCACATAGTTTGCATACTTGCATGCATACTATGCTATATCCAGACAATGGTTAATTGTTTTAAACTCCCATTTCAATCATCGAAACATCCTTAGAATACGACAATAGCTGTCTCACAGTAACTATTAGCTTATAAGTAATTTTCAAGTGATCGAATTATCAATACGAAACATTCGAGTCTACATCACATGACTGTCTCACACAAATCATGTAAGATGTTTCAAGGCAATTTTCATATGATCATCTTTTGAATTATTATTTAGTTTCCAACAAATAAAATTTTTTCAACTAAACTCGTCAAGAATAATGATGAACGTAGCTAAAGCAAAAATCTTTCCAACACATATTTCGAGAAAGATATAAGCGAGTTAAATTCAGCTCGAAATATCAAATGTGTATAATGTAAAAGTCTATATAGCTATACTACTTAGTCTCAAAAGGAGATAAAATATAATAGACTTCTAAATGATAGATGAGTTTAAGTCTCCACATACCTTTTGTTGATGAAGTTCATCCAAGATCCCTCGGTAGATCTTCATCTTCAATCGATGAACGACGTGAAGTCTAAGCTCAACTACACATTTTGTCCTAATCCGAGACATAGCTATATGTAGACTAGAAATCAAGACTTATAGTTTTGATCACCTAAACTTGACAAACAAGCTTGAGATAGGAACGCTTGCAAGTTCGACCGAGCAGTGCTTTAATGGACTTACTTCCTTATTGTGTCGCCACCGGTATTAATTGGTGAACTTTATTCAAAGAAACCTACATCCAAGAATTCCCACCGTAACCATTTTTGGGTTAGAATCTCAATCATAATATGAAGTTTACGGCTATAAAACATAGTCATAAGTACTGGATAAATATATTTGGGTTACTCAGAGAAATCTAGCGAAGAATCCTGACCGTAAGATAGGTTACAGCTGGGAATCCCGACCGCAAGTCATGTTTAACGGCTAGACATTCTAGCGTAATGCTGGGTTGATGAGTTAGCTAAGCACTTTTAGACACTTACGGCAAGGTTTTGTGAAATATCGACCTAGCAGTAAGTAACCTTGAATTTCCACTATGTTTGTTATACGCATTGTATTCAGAATTAAACAAATGAAAAAAATTAAAATTCATTCATGCGCGCTACATTATATCGATAATCGAAAAAATATATGCAATATATCCGTCCAAATCCATTACCAAACACTAGACAATGTCTTATACAATAAAAATTCAAAATATTAAATCCTATATCATTTGTTAACAGTTCCGGCAATATATTGGCCGACACTAGAACTGGAAATTACATGGAGGGGAAAAATAGTTTTGAAACTTCTATTTTTTCTAAGCACCACTGTTTTGTTGCTTTCATTGTACTTCACATTTTGTGGATTTGTGCTTGAGAAAATTGATTGGGTAGGCATGCTACGAAGTGTAAGTATACAAGAACTCAGTAATTTGTAAAAAGATGTTTTCAAGAAATAAGTGAACAGTTCCGGAGTGTGTTTTTTTGTTTATAATTAGTGCTTTAAATTTTTCGTGCAACGCTCGTGCACTCGAATTGTATGTATATAGTTTGCCATTTCCAAATACAATTTTACTATTTTAGTACTATGCTCGTATTATCTAGATCATTCGGAGGCAGAGCCAGATTCTCACCTAAGAGCAGTTCCTATAGACTCAACAAACTTGAAATTTGTTCATTTTGCTCCCACTATGGACTCAACAAACATGAAAAACAGATGGGAAAACCAACAAAATTGTTGGTTTATTCAGTGAGTCGGCAGAACAGATGCGCGTTTGATGTAGAAACGGGCGAGTGAAGCAAAAACGCTGGCGTGTGATCCTAAACCACCTGTTTTTCCATCAAACGCCAGCGTCTGATGTTAACACACCAGCGTGTGATCCAAAACGCCAACGGCTACTTTCTAATCTCATTATCTAACAGCTGTTATTCCTTTTGTTTCCCTATAAATTCACATCATCTCCAAACTTGAAACTCACACCTTCTTCATCTCTACCTCAAAATTTGAAAATTTGATACCATCTCAATACTCACTTTTCCTTTATTTCAAACACAACTATTCATATCAACTCAATTTACCAGTAAAAATCTATATGAATTTCATTTCCAACAAATATGGCATCCTCATCGCACCGATCACAACAACGATCACAACAACAAACACAACAACGGACACAAAAATAATTACAACAAGAAACACAACAAGATACACAATAATCACAACCAAGAAACACAAGAATTCGTGGGTGTCAAGTATACGATGGATGAAGACGAGTTAATTTGTAGGAATTATGTATTATATACATTAGATCAAATCAATGGTATTTATCAACAACAAAAAAAATTATGAAAAAATTTTAATAAAATTTTGTGAAGAAACCGTAACATCAATAGACGTGATGCCGAAGGGTTGTCTAGCGCGACAAAAAAGTGGTGAAGGCGAACCGGAAGTGGAACTAAGATGTCGGGAAGAGTGGCAAACATCCCACAAAACGAGTTTCCAACGTGAAAATATTTCACCATTTTGAGGGTGCTTAACAAGTTTAATCCATACTTGCCGGAAGGTAATCAAGTGCCTGCAAGATCACCACTTGGTCTAATCTCGCAGTATTTTCGAATGGTAGGCCTGCTTCCTTACCTGAAGGAACTGGATCTTCATATACCAGGTCTCCAAGTAGTCGGGAACAACACAACTCTAATCTAGACGTTAACACCAAATTCAAGAGAAGAAAAATGAGGGGGTCAGAAAGATGGAAAAGCAGCGAGACACGCAGCCCAACGAACATTATTAGAAGGAGTTCAAACGAGTTCAACTATGTTGAGCACAAGGAATTCGAGTTGAAGATAAAAGCAGATAGAGCCAGGGACCGTGGCATTGCTATAAAGCAACAACGAAAAAATTCGTCTTTCGAGAGAACAATACTACATGGATTGTAAGTTAAACAAGCTACTCTCCTTGAACACTTCAACAATGAATGCACGACAACTTGATGTATGGGCTAAGCAAATGGATACGGCGGAACAACAAGTCCCTCAACAAAGTGGCCAGTATGAGAATGTAGAAGAAGACGAAGATGATGCCTCAGAAGAAAACGAAGATGAATACAGTCTTGATAACTGATTTTAATTCTTGTTTAGTAGTTAAGTTTAATTTAAAAGTAATCGTTTAGTTAAAATTACTTTTAATATAATTTCCTTAATTTTAATTTTATCGTCTAGTTAAAAACAAACAACTTTAAATTAAATAACACATTAATTAAAATAAACAACACTAAATTGAAAATAACATCTATCCGCTCTCGCCTCACCCCGCACATCGTCCGTTTGCTCCTTTTAAAGCCCAAAGGTGCTTAGTTGGATCTTCTCTTAGTTGTCCATTGATTTCCAGGTTTTGAATTCTGTCAGTGGCAAGTCTATATTCTCTTGTCGGACGCCCATGTTGCACCACAAGATTCGGCCTCAAATCTTCATCTGGAAAACTAGTCCAGGTTGGGTCACGTCTGGTTTCTTCAATGACCATGTTATTCAGAATGATACAAGTCAGCATAATTTTTTCATTTCTTGAAGATCAAAAAAGCGTGTCGGCCCAGCTATGATGGGGAACTTCCTTTTAGTATTCCAAAAGCGCGTTCAACATCTTTTCTGCATTTCATTTGTTGGGTGTTAAAGTACTTCATTTCCTTCGAAGTCGTCGGTCCAAAACCTACCTGATTATAAGATTGAACCATGATTAACCATCCTGGTTAGATTCCGTCTGCTAGATAATAACCCTGAGTGTAGTGATGACCGTTGATGGTGAAATTACAGTGCGGCGCGATCCCATTCTTAAGACCTTCAAACAATGGTGACTTATACAAAACGTTGAGACTGTTATTTGAATCCGGGAGTCCAAAAAAAGACATGCCAAAACCAACAATCATAAGTAGCTGAAGCTTCCAAAATTACAGTTGGTTTTGGATAATGACCCTTATATTGGCCTTCCCATTCAACTGTGACACGCATGCTACGTCCAGTGCATGCAGTCAAGATTTCCTAGTATTCCTGGAAAACCCCTCGAGGTGTTTTCTGCAGTTATTCTTTGAACATTTTACTGAGTAGGCTTTCTTAAAAGGTTGGACCAAAATGCTTGACTATTGTATCGCAAAACAATTTGAGATACCTAAAGGCGGTTGTTTTCCCAATACGGATGTAATCATCCGTGGAATCACTGGTACCCGTAACATAGTATACGGAGGGACGCTTGTGACCTTTGTTCGGGACTAAAGCCTCGTACATGTCGTGCGTCATACTGATAATTAAATTAAGGTTGTACGACAAAGGTCGCAATAATCCTTTGCGTCAAGTTGCGGCCCATGCGGAATCGTGCTAGAAAATCCTCATCGGAATAGACACAATCATGATTAAACTAATCATGCATCATCTTGTTGTGGTAAAAATATCGATCTCGCCATTTCCATCTTCTAGTCATAACTTCATGTGGCTCTAAATACTTTGGAAGGATCCCGGTTTGTAATTGCAACATAAAATTTTTCCTCCTTCTATCTTGAATTGTACCTTCATCCATTTGACGCAAAAACTTCTTCAACTATCTTGAATTACACATTTCTTCCTCTTCTTCATACAACATTTCATCCATCTCCATATCTTCCTCAGAAGAACCAAAATCAGGATTCATGGTTGAGAAATTAAGAAAAGATTGATCAGATGAAAGATAAAGAAAAATCCATTTTATCCTCCAAAATAGTTGAAGAAGTTTCTCCTAAAAAATATCAAGATTGATGTGACTATTGCTACAATTATCAAAATTAATGTTTTCGGCAAGGAGCGCAACACTTGATTTTTCATCTTCATCTGAATTATAATGATCAAACATTGCATCAAGAGTTGCAGCCAGATCTTTGTTCCTGGTGTATTTTCTACGATTTGGACACTCATTGGCAACATGGTCAAAACCTTTACACTTGATGAACTGGCATGTCCTCGTCATCAGTATCTTCAGTATCCGTGTTTTTAGGAGGAACACGATTATAGGGTTTCACCGAAGACTTAGGTTTATCTCTAGTGAACCGTTTACTTATCTTCAAAAGAAGATCTCTAAACTGTCTTGTGATCATAGAGACTGAATTATCAAGATCTTCATCTGACGAGTCAGCCTCAATAGGATCATCCACAAAGATGCCAACACTTTTACTTTTATCAAGTAATTTTGTCTTCTTTTTGTGCTTTGAAAGCAATATCCTTTCCGCATTTGGATGTATGCTCGTGGTCAAAGATCTTTAACTTCCCAACTGAGTATTTCGGATAAAGTATTAAGGTTATTTCCTTCAACGATGGCATGTTTCTTAAAATCGTATTTGGTTGGTAACGATATGAGAATTTTCATCACAATGTCCTTTTCAGAATAGTCTTTCCCAACGCAAAAAAGATGCATTAACAATTTCGGATACTTTGTGATTAAACTCATGAAATGAATCTTCATCAGCTACACGAAGGTTTTCCCAGTCAGAATTTAGGTTTTGAAGCCTAGCTTTTTCTCAGAGGAGTTTCCTTCGAATACCGTTTCTAAGATATCCCACACATCTTTAGACCGAGTGCACGTAGTCACATGGTGCTGAAGATCTGGGGGCAATGGCATGGATGATTGCATTCAATTCGTCAGAATTTTGCTTTGTAGCAAGAACCTCGACAGCATCATAATCACCGATATCCTTTGGAACAATTACATCGCCTTCTGTAACAACCAGAGGATTATAGCCATTAACAACATAAACCCATGATTGAAAATTACCGGCTTGAAGAAAGGCACGTATAACAATTTTCCACCATAAGTAATTTGAGCCATCGAAAACTGGTGGTACGTTTATAGAGATATCACTTCTGTCTATAAAGTCAGATTGCTACAAACACAGACTTATGAGGTCTTAAACGTGTTTGCCTACTCCGAAACCAATTGAAAAAATGGGGTTCTAACAACCACACCCAATATTTCCCTTAACAATCTGTATGGACTAACTCCAATATAATTCTGAGAGCATCAACTAATAAAGTGAGCTCAATCAAGAAATATATCAAAGAGTTGTATCTCTATTTCTTAATGTAATCAACAAATCAAACAGATAGAAATCCGTGAGCCTGATTATTATAAGAAATAACTTGGACGGTATCAAAAACCAATATCCAAGTGTAAATCAATTCAATCAACAATCAAAGGTTGGATTCACAATTGATTGAACTTACGCACAACCTGTGATATTTTAATTATATAAACAAATATAATCCGAAAAAAAAAATAACACAGACACCAAAATTTTGTTAACGAGGAAATCGCAAATGCAGAAAAACCCTGGGACCTAGTCCAGATTGAACATCACATTGTATTAAGCCGCTACAGACACTAGCCTACTCCAAGTTAACTTCAGACTGGAATGTAGTTGAGCCCTAACCAATCTCACACTGATCAAGGTAAAGTTGCGTTCCTTACGCCTCTTGAACCACGCCGGATTCTGCACACTTGATTCCCTTAGCTGATCTAACCCGCAACTAAGAGTTGCTACGACCCAAAGTCGAAGATTTAATAAACAAATTTGTATCACACAGAAAAGTGTATTGAATAGATAAATCTGTCTCCCACGAGATATACCTACGAGTTTTGTTCCATATTTTGATAAATCAAGGTGAACATAAACCAGTTGATAAACCAGACTTATATTCCAAGAACAACTTAGTAATATCAATCACCTCATAATAATCTTAATCAATTAACGAAACAAGATATTGTGGAATCACAAACGATGAGACGAAGGTGTTTGTAACTAATTTTCAATCTTGCTTATTGGAGAATAAATCTCGTGCAAATCTTAAAGAAGATAATACTCAATTACAATGAAAAAAAGCAACAACAGAACACGCAACTACAAAGAAAATAGTTGGGTCTGGATTCATAATCCCAATGAAGCCTTTAAGTCGTTAACTCACGGGTTTTAGAAAAACCTAAGGTTAAAGGAGAATCGACTCTAGTCGCAACTAGTATCACATAGGAGGTGTGGGGATTAGGTTTCCCAGTTGCTAGAGTTCTCCTTATATAGTCTCCAAATCAGGGTTTGCAATCAATGCTACCTTGGTAACAAAGCATTCAATATTCACCGTTAGATGAAAACCTGATTAGATTCAAACTAATATCTTTCAACGTTAGATCGAACTTAGCTTGTCATACACAAATGAAATGTACCAACATTTAGATAAAGGTAATCTGTACCTAAACGTGTACACTTAATTGGTTCAATAATAGTTAACCGAGGTTAGCCATATGAACACTTTCATATCAACTTGTTTATGGGTGAAAAGTATTTTACTGCCGGTTTTGGTAATTTGGGGTGTATGAATGAGAAATGAATCTAAACCCTAAACAAATGCACTCGCACGGAGTGCTTGTAGATTCGAAATCAATTTGTGCAAATCCGGCCTAAACCAAGAAATGGCCGTTCCGAGACTTGTTTCGGTCACAAAGTGAAGGAGATGGGGTTGATCTTAGGGAGGGAAGCGAAGAAGGTGTTGAGATTGTGAAGGTGTTGGCTATGTATGACTTGTATCAGAAAGCTGAACTGGCTTGCAGGATGTAAGCTATCAGTTCCGGTGTTTGAATACGATTGTATCAACACTTGCCTCTGTTGTCTTGACTTGCCTTGTTCTGTTTGGAAAATAGGGAGGAGAACCTATTTATACAAGTCTTTAAGCCTAACCCTCGTATCTCGTGGGAAGTGGAGAAAGTGGAGCGATGGAGTAGTGGAGTCGTGTGTTAGTGTCACACCACCGAGTCTTGCCCACTTCTCCAATCATCACTAACCGTCCATGACTTCTACGACATGTTCTTGTGATGGCGCGTTGTGCGTACGCACTGTAAACTGTTGACCAATACCCCAAAGATGTATCCCCAATTTGTGACATGATTGATGTCTCGAGTGTATGGATCGTGGGACCCACAGAAAGTAGCATGTAATACTAGATTAAATAACTAAGTTATTTAGGAAGTCGATACTTGTGAAGTATCGTGTGTATTCTATGCAGGTATTGCATCGAGTATATTCAGCATGTATGAAGCATCGCTTGTTTGAGCGTCTCAAAATAGCCTCATGTCCAGCCTACTTCATGTGATGGTTTGGAGGTTGCATGACAGCAAGTCCTCCCTTGGCCGACCACATGGTGTGGTAGAGTGACGGTGGTGATCACCATGACGCCTCACTGACCAATTAACTCGACCAGGCTGTATAACCAAGCCCGGTAAAGTTGGACGGACAAGATGATCTTTGAGACACTCATCTGCGCGGAATCGTTAGTGGAATTATGATTTTTGAAGAGGTGCACAAGCATCACTCTTGACTTGGTCGAATCAAGCTTGGGATACGATTTTAGCGGGGCGATCGTGCATGTGTGTAGACGGCATGACGGTGTAGGCGCCCATACCTTATTGTCTCGTGAAAGTGTGATCACGGGCCACTCAATTTTTAAAGCGAAGTTGAGTGGTCGAGATCAATTTGCGACAATCTGGTGCCGCAAAAGCCGCGCATCATGCCAACTTCAGGCGCGTTTCAAGACGACCAAGCTTGGTCGGTCTTGGCGATTAGTCTGGTATCGGGCGGCGAGCATGTGTACACGTTCATACCTTAATGTCCCATAGAAACGTGATCTAAGCCACTCAATTTGTCCGGCAAAGTTGAGTGGTCAAGATTAGTTTGTAATTGGGAGGTGTGACCACGCCTAGTTTGGGCATGCGAATCGAGGCAACCAGAAATGATATGCCTTGGCAGATCGGGTGTGGAGATAGATGGGCCCACGGTGGTCATGTTGATACGCACTTAGGACACGCTTAGTCTAATCCGGACCCTTCATTCGTCTTAGGAGAAAATGGATGCTCGTGATGTTCAAACCCTAATTAGGGTTTCACAGGGCGTGCGTCATGCCTTGTTTAGGGGCACGAATTGGAATGGCCATCCATGGTTGGTCCTGACCGATCGGTCATGAATGTGGCGGGCCCACGGTGTTTGTGTTGACATGCTCTGCGGGCCCTTTGAATCTATATCTAAACCATCCATCTATGCCTGCGAAGATGGATGGTTGAGACTGTTTTACAACACATGTAATGTGCCGCAAACCCTAATTTATGGTTTTTCGTCCATACTGCTTTGGCTTGGACGATTTGGCAAGCTATGCCACCCTTTTGGGGAGGCCCACCATGCGGTCCGCGTTGGAGTGAGTGAATATTCCAATACCGCTTTGGGTCATGGATTCAATCTAAGCCATACAATCATTCCGGTGAAGTTGGATGGTCGTGATCGTTTCGAGACCCGATATGGACAAATTCAGATTAAAATATGCTCAATCGGGCTAGTATAACACACCAGAGATGTATGCTCAATCGGGCTAGTATAACACACCGAGAATTGCAGCACAGACAGGTATTTCGTACATGCTTCATTATTAGTACTTGGAGGTTCGTGTTGCTCTACTGAGAACAACACTCAGTCGTCATGCCGCACCGATAATGAGTATAGGAAATACAAGGCTGGTCATGCATTAATTAATAATGCTGTAAATTCACAAGGTATATGGGATTGTTGCCAAATGCTCCAACCTGGATGAATTTCGTGTATTTAATTCAGAATGTTGGGATTGTTGCCCGTGCTCCATTCTAGGTGAATTAGTAAAGTGAAGAAGTATTCATCACTTATCAGTGGCTTTATTCTTTGCGGGATGTCGGTGCATAAATTTGGTTTCTTGTAGGATCGAATATCGCAACACCAAGATCCTTGCGAAATCCATAAACGACACACTCGCGAAAATATCGCAGATGGATAATATAAATGACGAACGGATGACGACAACTTGAACACGAGAAAGATGTGAAGACCTAGCGAGATTTAGAAGTGTTGCGAGATTTAGCATTTTTACACTCGCGAGAATGTCGCAAATCGATCCGAAAATAAAAGACACTTTAGTCACAACCACTATGTAATGTCCTATATAAAGAGCCGAACAGGCTTAAGAGAAGGGAGATCTTTTCGAGGAAGGAGCAAGCTATTATGAGAGAGAAAGTTTAGAGCGGTTGTAAAGTCCTTTGCTTATTTTCCTTTCCATCTTGTAATATCAGTGAGTTTTAATCAATAAAGAATATAATTGTTCATCTTAAAATGGCTTAATTGTGTGAATTCTTGTGAGGGGTATAGTGTGGGATTTCCTGCTACTACATATGGCGCTAGAAACAGGGACTCATTGAAGATTGATATTGTGATTTGAAAGAATTTGGAATAATAGGGAAGGAATTTCATATAATTTTCAACAATTCATTAAGATTGAAACATGGCTAGAAGAAGACATGCATCAAAACAACAAACAACTGTTAGAAAGAGTAGGAGACTTGCTGGAGAAAGGAGAGATGAGATGGGGAAATCTTCAAGAATGAATACAAGGAACAATAGAGAAAATTAAATTCCACCGCCAGTTCAGCATACACCACCAGTACAAAATAAAACTGTGGATTACGACAGAGTGAGTGTACATACTTGGCGGTCAGACTCTGTAGATGAAATGGGAGAAGATCAGCAATTAGGAGGCAATGGACAAGAGGAGAGAGACCAAGAAGTAATTGGAGGGATAATTCATGAAAATGAAGAGATTACAACATTAGAGGCATTGAGACAAATAATACATGAAGAAAGGCGATTAGAAGTAGAAGAACGTGCAAATTTGACAAGGAAAAATCATGAATTGAGGATGGAAAACATAAGGTTACAAAATAGGAGGTCAAGAAGCACTACAAGATCACGTTCAAGATCAGTTAGAGAAGAAATAAGACAAAATTTGCCTATAGAAAATGCTAATGAAGAAACTCGAGAGGGAATACAAAATCCAGGGTGAAAGAACGTCGCGAAGGAAGAGAAGTATTGGAAGATCGTTATATTCAACATCTTTGAAATTCTTCAAACGAGCAGAATGATAGAATTCAAGGAAATAGACACCGTCGGGGGCGAAATAATCAAGATGGCGAAGAAAATCAGGAAGAAGGAAGGAGAATTTTACATGGGAGAGAAATACAAAGAAATGAACGAGCAATTGAGGATGAAATTGAAAGACACTATGCTGAACAAACACATTTAGCTCGCGAGAGAGAAATACTAAGAGCAGAAGTGGAAGAACAAGAGCTACAAGAGGAAATTCGACAGAATAACCATGATAATCGAGAAAGGAGGCGTGAGCTAAACCGCAATAATGCTAATATAAATGAAGAGTATGATAGAGTACAAAGGAGAATCAAAGACGGCAAAGAGGAGAAAATGAGAGATATGACGGTGTGCGAATTAATGAAAGAAATGAAAAGAAGATCGCAGAGAAAGACGAGAGGAAAATGATGAACAAGGAGGTCAAAATAGAGATGAACGTAGGAGAAGAGAGGCGGAGTTGAAAAGACCAATGGATCCAAATTCTAGTATAAATGAACAAATTTCGAGAGAGTTAGCGGAAATGAGAGGAATGATAAATAATAAAAAGAGGAGGAGGTAAGAGACAATTAAATTAAGCCATAGAGGAAGCTGCGAAAACTCCTTTCACACAAGAAGTACAATAAGGAGGAATACCCCAAAATGCAATTTTCTGCGTTAAACAAAGCATTTTTGATGGAACAACTTGTGCAATCCAACACATCAAAGCTTATGTGAGATGTATGCTACAATGGGAGAACCATGATGCAATATTATGCAAGTATTTCGCATCAAGTTTAACAGGAGAGGCGTTAAAATGGTTTGAAGGTTTGCCAAAGAACACTATAACATCTTTCAACCACTTGCAAGCTATATTTTTAGGAGCATATATAAGTAACAATTCCTCGCGACTGGGCATCGAAGATGTATTTGGGTCAAGTAAAGGGTTGGCGAAAGTTTGAAGCACTTAACTATGAGATGGAAGACAATGTGTAGTGATATGGCTGGTCGTGTGGACGAAAGATATCTCATCTATCATTCATCAATGCTATGTTCGCAACCAACCTGTTATACATTCAGATTTTCAGAATCAAAAATACAATCACAATGACTGAGTTGCGAGAACTACAGGAGGAGTATATTGCTCTTGAGGAAAAGCAAAATGAGATGGAATCATACCCCATTGCGAACAAAAGTTCAAGAGCAGCGAATGCAAGTTTATTACCCAAGTTAATAAATACAGTGGCGAGCACCTCGCAAGGGAAACAAGAGAGGATAATGGGAGATGGTCAGCAAAAGCTAGTAGCTATGGGGAGCCGTGATCAAGAAGAATTTGAGAGAGAGAGAAACTTCTATAGCCGTGGTGTAAATAACAAAATCCAAAGACTTGATCAGCCACAAGAAACGTATGGAGGTCATCAGCCACAAGAAACTTATGGAGGTCATCAGCCTTCGAATCAGATGCAAAGCTTTCACAGAGGACAGAGAAATCCTAGTGTGGAGAAGATATGGGAAGCTATAATCCTAATGGAAAACATACCCGCACCATGGAACATTGATGAGCACGAAAGTGCGACGCATTTTCACCCATAAATACATTAGTTTGGACTCATTTTATCACTAATAAACTTGTTTGTAGGTGTTTTTGTGGAATAAGCTCTTATGGAGAAAGTTGCTCGAAAAGTGATTTTTGTACCCCGGAGGACACATGTTATTCGGACTCTCAATTTTGGATAAGGGGCACCTCAATTACTAAGGGACACCTCAATTACTAAGGGGCACCCTCATCACTATTTGCACCTATGGCGTCACCTGCTAAACGCACCCCCGTCTCTGTTAGGGGGAGGTCTTCTTCTTCCCTAATTCAAATTAAAAAGTGGCGGGAAATATTGGTTTTCAAAGAACCAGAATTAGGGCTGGGATTTTGGAGGAGTTATAATGAGACTAAACTGCTGAGATTAATTGGGTTTGCTCTAATGGACTAAACAGGGTTGGTAATGGGTTTCGTTTCGTTTGGAATTGGTTAGAATCATGGATTGAAGCAAAGAGTTTGGCGGGAAGTTGTTCTTCACGGCAGAAATTAGGGTTTGGTGTTTCAAGGTGTTGGAGGTAGATTCAATTGCTGGATTCGGTTTGGATGGGCCTGTTTTGGATTAACAGGCTTGGTAGAGCTCGTTGAATCGACGGAATTTGGTTAGAACGACAGATTTGAAGCAAATCGGGGGGTTGAGCTTTACACGGGTTTTGTTAACACTTCCCATGTTTTCGGTGTGATTTAGGTGTTTGAAGTGTGTCTAACTCGGTCAAGGGATGTGCGAAGTGAGTGGAGAGATTTAAGATGGATTAATCGCGTCAGAAGCTAAATCAGGGAAGATATTCCCATGGAAATAAAACCGAATATTCTTGATTGATTGCGGGGGATTTGGGATTAATGACGAGATATTCTTAGGCCTGTGGAGTATAAAAGGGTATCTGGTGTCGAAAGGAAGGATATCGAGCGATTGGGAGGCCATGAGTGGAGAAAATCGCTGAGAAAGATTGAAGAACGCGAAGAACAGACCCTCAAAGACAGTCGTTAAAGCACTGTCGTTTACGCGGAAAATATAAGACTGTCATTCTGCGACAGTCCACTGTTATTCTTCGTAAGAGTGGGTTTTGCAACGCTTATAAACGTTGCAAACTCCCGGTTTATTGTATTTTCTCTTCTTTTCTTCTTTGTAAACACTATTTGGGCAATAAAAATGAATTTTGAGCGTGTCTACATCATTAGTAGCTAAGCCCTACACTGGGTCGACGGAGGAAGCTGATTTTCGCACATGGGTGAATTTATTCTATTTTCTATTTGACTTTTGCACTAATTTATAATAGAATTATGATTTGATAAAATTAGTTGTGATTCAATTAGATAGGTTATGCTTTGAATTAAGATAATCTATGCTTAGGGATACAATTAATGTTTTGAAGATCTACTTTGGCAAAACAAGAGTTGATGTTTTATTTATTCAGCGAGCGATAATTGTTGAGAATGAATAATGAACCTCGTGTTGTGAATTCGGTGGAATCTAAGACCCAGTGACTCTCTTTTATTTATTATTTTATTTAAACCTTTTAATTTAATCTTAACAACATCCGAGAGAACGAATTTTATATTACTACTACGAAAATTAAGAAAAATCTTAAATCATTTTGAATTAGGGCTGGGATTTTGGAGGAGTTATAATGAGACTAAACTGCTGAGATTAATTGGGTTTGCTCTAATGGACTAAACAGGGTTGGTAATGGGTTTCGTTTCGTTTGGAATTGGTTAGAATCATGGATTCGAAGCAAAAGAGTTTGGCGGGAAGTTGTTCTTCACGGCAGAAATTAGGGTTTGGTGTTTCAAGGTGTTGGAGGTAGATTCAATTGCTGGATTCGGTTTGGATGGGCCTGTTTTGGATTAACAGGCTTGGTATAGCTCGTTGAATCGACGGAATTTGGTTAGAACGACAGTTTGAAGCAAATCAGGGGTTGAGCTTTACACGGGTTTTGTTAACACTTCCGTGTTTTGGTGTGATTTCCGGTGTTTGAAGTGTGTCTAACTCGGTCAAGGGATGCAGAAGTGAGTGGAGAGATTTAAGATGGATTAATCGCGTCGGAAGCTAAATCGGGAAGATATTCCCATGGAAATAAAAACCGAATATTCTTGATTGATTTGCGGGATTTGGGATTAATGACGAGATATTCTTAGGCCTGTGGAGTATAAAAGGGTATCTGGTGTCGAAAGGAAGGATATCGAGCGATTGGGGAGGCTACAGAGTGGAGAAAATCGCTGCAGAGAAAGATTGAAGAACGCGAAGAACAGACCCTCAAAGACAGTCGTTAAAGCATTCATCGTTTACGCGAAAAATATAAGATTTGTCATTCTACGATGCACCACTGTTATTCTTCGTAAGAGTGGGTTTTGCAACGCTTATAAACGTTGCAAACTCCCGGTTTATTGTATTTTCTCTTCTTTTCTTCTTTGTAAACACTATTTGGGCAATAAAAATGAATTTTGAGCGTGTCTACATCATGAGTAGCTAAGCCCCTACACTGGGTCGACGGAGGAAGCTGATTTTCGCACATGGGTGAATTTATTCTATTTTCTATTTGACTTTTGCACTAATTTATAATAGAATTATGATTTGATAAAATTAGTTGTGATTCAATTAGATAGGTTATGCTTTGAATTAAGATAATCTATGCTTAGGGATACAATTAATGTTTTGAAGATCTACTTTGGCAAAACAAGAGTTGATGTTTTATTTATTCACTGAGCGATAATTGTTGAGAATGAATAATGAACCTCGTGTTGTGAATTCGGTGGAATCTAAGACCCAGTGACTCTCTTTTATTTATTATTTTATTTAAACCTTTTAATTTAATCTTAACAACATCCGAGAGAACGAATTTTATATTACTACTACGAAAATTAAGAAAAATCTTAAATCAAACATGGGGAGTGAACCACCTCCAAGCTACGAAGTAATGAATTTTGCTCTTATCATCATTTCCATGGACACACAACAAATGACTGCAGAAATATAAAGAGAATCATTCTCAGGATGATAGATCAGGGAAAATTAAATCATTTTCTAGTAGGACAAACGCAAACTCAAGCATTATCACCTCCTCCAGATATTCACAAGCCAAATACAACAAAAGAAAGAGAAACATTTGTGATTGAAGTTGGCGCAAAGGAGAAGAATCTGTTTTGTAACTCCATCGTACACTCATACAAGACGATTGAAGATTTTCACGATAACACTCTCATCAGGGTTTTTGCAAGAGATGCCGATGATAAAGAAATAATGAACATTGTGAAGACATCGCCACTAGAAAATGGCAAAAGCAGACTATCTCTTTTACCGCAGAAGAAGTACCTGAGGGTGGAGAAATGCACGACAACCCATTGGTGGTAAGATTGGAGATCAACCCAAAACCTAGCGAGGATGAAGATGATGAAGCTGAGAATTCATGGGCAATCAACATAATTTCGATTGATACTAGGAGTTCCATGAATATTCATGGGCAATCAACATAATTTCGATTGATACTAGGAGTTCCATGAATATTCTTTTTTATCATACTTATAAAACTATGGGAGGGAAAGATGAAGATCTAATACCTTCAACGTACAAAATATATGGTTTTAACGGTACTGCAAATAAGCCAAAAGGGGAAGTTCATATGCGAATTCCCATCGAAAGGATTATCTTTCGAAATTTTATTCTCAGGTGGCAGTTGATGTGGAATCACCATACAACGCACTTATCGGACGACCATGGTTACATGAGATCTTAGGCGTGGCATCGACTTTCCATCAATGTATCAAGTTCCCTCATCCCACTAGTGTTGGCATCATAAAGGGAGATTGAGTTGAAGGAAAGAAGTGTTATGAAATTGATATAGAATCCTTCGAAGAAAGAGCTGCAAAGAAGAAGAATTGGAAACACAACATCAAAGAAAAACAAAGAGGTGAAAGATTAATGGTAGATGTAATAGAACAGAGAGAGGAAGAAATGTTGCGAAACCAATATATGATGAAGATAAGAAGTGGCGAAGGTTTCGCAACAGACAAGAAAATGACAAGCAAAGTCAAAAATCCAGAGGCGTAAAAATAGCGTAAATAAGAGATCTAAAGAATGAATGTACTTGTTGATCGCCAAAGAAGAAATTGGGAGGTAAAATAAAAATGGGAATATTATCTATATACCCCTACTAGGAGACCCTTTGAAAAATACCCTTATGAACTTTACAAATACCCCTAAGCCTAATACATTACTAAAATACCCTCTTTTATATAGTGAATATACAAAACCACCACCACCACTATTCAAAAAAAATAAAAAAATAAAAAAAATATTTCTAATGCCCACACCACTGTCCACCGCCAACCACCACCACTGTCCACCGCCTACCACCACCACCACCGACGACCACCACCACCACCGACGACCACCACCACCACCAACCACCACCACCGAAGACCACCACAACTAACCACCACCACCGACGACCACCACCACCGACCACCACCACCGACGACCACCACCACCGTCCACCACCACCACCAACCACCGCCGCCGCCGACCACCACCACCACCACTGTCCACTACCACCACCGCCGCCAACAACCGACACCCACCGCCGCCGCCAACCATCACCTCCGTCAACCACCATCGCCGCCGCCAACCACCACCACCATGTGGAGTCAACTTGTCAAGTTGTGTCCATATCGGAGGAAACTAGCTCAAGTTGTCTTCAACAATAAAGGCAACTAGCACAAAGTTGTCTTCAAAAAGTGAAAGCAACTAGCCTAAGTTGTCTCCATACATGGAGGCAACTTGAACAAGTTGTCTCTAAAAAAAAAACATTATACAAAAATAAGTGAACCTAGTGTGAATCGAACACACATCTTCGACATATAGTCGGTTGTGCTACCATTGCACCACAGTTCTCCACACCAACAAGTGTTCAACCAACAATTCAAACAACCACCATACAACACCACACCCTCCATCTCTCGCTACCGCAACTCTACACTGTAGAATGACTTCATGACCACAACCTGTCTATGCACACTTGCAACATGAGCCAATAGCTGCAAGTCACTTCCATGCCCCTACTCAAACACCATCAAGCCAACACACAAGCAAGAATAACTTCTTGTTCTCGCTTTCAATGCCTGGATTCATATTGAGTTACATTCATCTACTCTCTTGACTTTAAAGCATGAGCACCAAAGAAGACAACCATTATCAGCAACTCAACACAACATTGTGTTACCATTGCACCACAAATTCGTCACAAAATACTCTAAGATATATGTATAAGATAATTTCAGATGAATAAATGGACCCAAAAACATAACCAAGTTGCCTCCGAACTGGAATCAACTAGCTCAAGTTGCCTCCAATCTGGAATCAACTAGCTCAAGTTGCCTCCAAAGTGAAAGCAACTTGGTTAAGTTGTCTCCACATATGGAAGCAACTAACTCAAGTTGCCTCAAACTGGAATCAAATTGTCCCCAAAATCTAGCTCAACAAACCTTCAATATCATCTTCTCATCCTCTTAAAATCAACATCACCAATGCAAGGCCATCAACCACATCTCCTAACCTGCAGCTTGCACCGTAACCTCAACAAACCCATCGCAGCACGCATTCCATCATTGCACCAAACACTCATCACTATAATCACTTTCTGTCACAGCACTTCATTCCACATTCCATTCTCTCAAATCTGTACTGCAAGATAACCCTGCACACCCATTAAAAGCATCACTGCAACAGCTGCAACAAGGTTGCCTCGAGCCATTGTCGTTGCATTTCATGTCAGCTCCAGCCAGCAACAACTTGAAGCACAAATACAAACTCCTCATAAAGCACCATTCTCTCGCACTGCCTTTCTCAAATCCACCAACTATTCTTTCTCCATCCACTGAAATTGAACACATCTGCTCATTTACAACCTGCACCTTCAAGAATCTCAGCTCTAACACATCGAATTATCCTCCTTTCTTGTTCTCGAACCTTACCGGGGCCCGCACTCGTCTCTCGCTTCTTTGTTGACTGTAACATCTCCGTACAACACACACAAAGCACCTGCAATTGCAATTGCAAACAAGACGACCACCTAACTGAGTTGCACTTGAACACAGCTGCATTCCCTTGAGCATCAGCAAAAATTTATGATTCTCTCCATTGACAGCAACATCAAGACACCTTCTGCATCATCTTAGCGCAAACTGCAATCAACCATTACAACCACCACTACCCTAGTCACCTGCAATTGCTTCATAACCAGCTCAAGCCTTATCAAAAATACTACCAGACTCATCTCCAGCTGCACCTGTATTACAGCAACACATCACATCCATGTTCCTTCACTTAAAGCATCACTGTCTCATTTCAAATTCAGCTTCTTTGATTCTTACTGTCAAGAATTGAATCTACAATAAACCCATTCAGCCATAATGAGCAAAAGCAGCAACAACATATTACTTCCATTCAGTTTCCCTTCAATACTCAGCTCCATCTCTTCCCTATTTCGATTCACAAATTTGCCCCAATTTCAGATCACAGCTCCATAATTTAGCAATCGACGAGTCCAACACCTAATCTGAGCTGTACCCATCTCCTAATTTATCACAGATTCATAATAACTTCAATCTTTCCTCCTCATTCTCACTGTTTTGTCTAACAGGGAGACAGTGTTCAATTCATGGCAACACATCTCTTCTATAGCTACCTTAACTGCTTCATCTCGTCTTCTTAATCATCAATTGAGTAGCAAAAACTCAACTTCTTCCCCACTTCTTGATGGAAATAACTGCAAACCCTAATTTTTCTCTCGAAAGCTCACCGTTTCTCTGATACCTCTTTTCTCTTGTTCGTAACACAAAATACCCATGATTCCTTGCTTGATTTTACCTCCAATTTCACTTGAAATCTTCATTCGATTCTAGAAGTTATAACGGTAATTTCCTCTTTTCTCAATTAACATCGAACCCTAACCACTTTATCTCTACAATCTCCTTAACACCAAACTTGATTCGATTAGGTTGTTAATTTCTCATGATTAACATCCATGATTCACAGATCATTCGATTAGAGGAATGAAAGAACAGAAGGAAGAAAGAAGATGAAAGAAGATAAGTGAACTGGTTGTTCTCTTTCGAAATGGTTTTGGTGCTGGTGGAGGCAATGGAGATGATGGTGGTGGAGTTTTGTTCGATCGATTTTTGTGGTGGTGATATTGGCAGCGGCAAAGGGAGGGGAATAGGTGGATGAAACATAAGAGAGGCGGAGTTTTGAGATCTGAAATGGAAACCAAAATAAACTTCATCTGGTTTAATGGGTAAAACTGGAATAAATTTTTTTTTTATTTACATATGGAAGGTGAGGGGTATATATATAATGGGTAAGGGTATTTGTGCTAAGCCCATGGATAGTAGGGGCATATATAACATTCCCACAAGAAAAATGTATAATGGGTTTGTTCTTAAAAAAATAAAATAAAAATAAATTATGAATAGCGAGAGATGAGGTTGCGAAAGGTGATATGCAAAAGAAGAGAATATATTTTATGAAATATAAAGACGCGACTGCGAAATTATAAAAGAATTTATATGCAGAAGCATCAACAAATTAATCAGACTGAGGCGAACCAACTATGGCGTACACCCTAGTTCGCGAAATAAAAATTTTGTAAGAGGCAAATGTAAGACCTAAAGTGCGTCATAAAAGGGGGTACCTATTGCATGGCTCGGGAAAAGGTTACACCGCCCCGGAACTTGAGTCATGGAGAATTGGGGTCAATAAAGCCCATCCATGGGAGATACTTGGATTTTCAATCTAAGCTTATGACTTAGATTGGACGACCGAGGGTCTTTTCTAAGGAGTCAGCATTTGACCAAGGAGCCGAGGTACACGGTTGAGCCAAGAGTGCCTGGGGCATTTAAAATATCTCGGCCATTCTTGACAAGTCTCGGCATATGCCGCACTCGGCCCAAGAAAACTCCACTTAGGGTGCAGTCTCGTAACCATAAGCCCTATAGGCAAAAGGGATAAGAGGTCGGGAAAACAACCGGTTGTTGTTAAGACCGGATGGGGGAGCTAGCCTTGTATGGCATAAGTACGCTTCCTTGAAGGGGCAACCTGTGGTTATGATAAGGGCAAGCACCCTCCATTAGGGAGCCGATAAGTGTCTTAAGACGCAAATATCATGAGGCTTTATTTTCGCAAGGAAATTTAGGCTTGTCATATTTGTGCGACAATCCCGAAGAGGCAATAATACAAAAAATAAAGATAAGACGAGATGAATGGGTCAGTACATGAAAATGTAAGGACGCCCCGCGATTTCGTCGCAAGACGGCAATGTCATGGGGCTTTATTTTCGCAAGGATTTTTAGGTCTGTCATATTGTCGCAACAAAACAATCTCCGCAGAGGCAACAATACTAAATAAATGATAAGGCAAGATCAATGGGTCATTACATGAAAGTGTAAAGACGTCCTGCGATTTTGTCGCAATGACAAGAGGTGGCACAGTAAGACCTTTAACTAGGAAGGCAAAATAAGACCACATATAAAAAGAAAAAAAGGAAATCTTGAAAGAAACCAAGATTTCCTTACTTGCGAAAATTCAGCAGCAACAGCTGCGAGATTGATGCATGAACACATATCACTATTCGAAAATAACTTGCTTAATCTCTCATTTGAACGCAAATAACAGAGGCAAGTATGGGAATGTATAGAATAAAAACATGTTATTTGTCTTCATATGATAGATTTACGCGCTCATAAAATGAAAGGTTGATAATATATTGACTAACTATATTGCAAAAAAGAATTGTTCTTTTAACATGTTGTTTATGGGTGAAAACTATTCCCGCCGGATTTGGTAATTTGGGGTGTGTGTATGAGAATGAATCTAAACCCTAAACAAATGCATCTGCAAAGAAATGAGTGCTTGTAGATTCGGAAATCAACTGCAAGTCCGGCCTAAACCAAGAAATGGCCGTTCCAGACTTGTTTCGGTCACAAAGTGAAGGAGATGGGGTTGATCTTAGGGAGGGAAGCGAAGAAGGTGTTGAGATGTGAAGGTGTTAGCTTGCTTTGACTTGTAACATAAAGGTGAGCAGGCTTACGATTGATGCAAGCAGCTGCTCGGGGTGTTTTGAATACGTTTTTGTATTAACACTTCGTTTCCGTCTCGTCTCGACTTGTGTTGTTTCTCTCTTGTGTTGAAAATAGGTGGAGAACCTATTTATACAAGTCATTTGAGCCTTATTCACGTCTCTCGTGGGAAGTGGAGGAAGTGGAGTGATGGAGTAGTGGAGGTGTGTGTTGGTGTTACACGACCAGTCTTGCCCACTTCTCCCGTCATCTCTAACCGTCTATGACTTCCTAACACGTTCTTATGATGGCGCGTTGCACGCCGTAAACCGCCAGACCAATACCCCAAGATGTATCCCCCAGTTTGTGACATGATTGATAAACTGAATGTGTGGATCGTGGGACCCACAAAAGGTAGCATGTAATGCTAAATTGAATAACTGCGTTATTCGGGGAAGTTGATACTTGTGAAGTATCATGTGTATTTTATGCAGAGTACTTTGCATTATGGTGTGGTAAAGTGACGGGTGGTGATCACAATGACGCTTCACTGACCAATTAACTCCGACTGTGGTTGTATAACCAAGCCGGTGAAGTTGGACGGACGAGATGATCTTTGAGACACTCATCTGCGACCGTTGATGGAATTAGGGTTTTGAAGAGGTACGCATGCATCATTCTTGACTTGGTCGAATCCAAGCTTGGAAGATGTTTTGGAAAAGACCGACCGGGCATGCGTGTAGACAGCATGCCGGTGTACACGTCCGTACCTCACTGTCCCATGAATATGCGATCTAGGCCACTCAATTTGACCGGTAAAGTTGAGTGGTTGAGATCGGTTTGCGGCAGAAATCCATTGCCGCAAAGGAATTGGAAACCGCGTGACATGCCTAGTTTGGACGCGCGTTCCAAGACGACCAATCTTGGTCGGTCTTGGTCGATCAGTCTGGCGTGTAGGTGGTAAGCTGGTGTTCACGCCTATACCTGACTCTCCCATGAAAACGTGATCTAAGCCACCAAATCGTCCGGTGAAGTTGAGTGGTCGAGATCGGTTGCGATTTGGGAAGTGTGACCACGCTGGTTTGGATGCGCGTTTTGGGATAGCCGGGCATGATATGCCTTGGACGACAGGTGAGGGGAGAGACGGGCCCACGGTGGTCATGTTGGTATGACCGGACTCCGCTTAATCTAACTGGGACCCTCCATTTGTGTCGGAGAAGATGGACGCTCGTGATGCTTGAAACCCTAATTTTGGCTTTCATGGCCGTGTAACCATGCTCGTTTGGGCGCACGAATTGGGATGACCAACCATGGTTGGTCCCCGACCGATTGGTCAGGCATGTAGGCGGGCCCACGGTGATTGTGTTGACATGCTCCGGGCCCTTTGAATCTACATCTACACCCTCCATCTATACCTGCGAAGATGGATGGTTGAGGTTGTTTAGCGACACATGTAATGTGCCGCAAACCCTAATGTAGGGTTTCCGCCCATACCGCTCCTCGGTTTGGACGTTTTGGCAAGCTAGGCCACTGAGGGAAGCCGACCATGCGGGGTCCGCGTTGGTTCGGCAGTGAATATTCCATACCTGCTTGGGGGTTATGGAATTGATCTGGGCCATCCAATCATGCTGGTGAAGTTGGATGAACGAGATCATATCCAGACTGATACGGTCACACGGGATGCTCAATCGCTAGTATAACACACCTAGAGTTCTCAATCGGGTTAGTATAACACACCGAGAGTTTCAACTCGTACGGGTATTTCGTACATGCTTTCATTATAATGCTTGGAGGTTCGTGGTTGCTCTGCTGAGAGCAACACTCAGTCGTCATGCCGCACCGATAATGAGTACAGAAATACAAGGCTTCTTACGCATTAATTAATAATGCTATAAATTCATTGTGGTATATGGGATTGTTGCTACATGCTCCAACCTGGATGAATTTCATGTATTTAATTCACGAGAATGGGATTGTTGCCACATGCTCCATTCTAGGTGAATTAGTAAAGTGAAGGAGTATCCAACACTTATTAATGGCTTTATCTTTTACAAGATGTCAGCGCATGATTTTTTTTTTTTTTTTTACAATTTTAACCTTAAATGAACATCCACCATCAACATTAAGTCCCCTGCCTAGCACATAATGGTTACACCATTGTGGGGTAGGCATGAGATGGTGACATATACAAGCATAAGAAGACAAGACAAAGGAAGTCTACTTGGAGGGATTCTGACCAATCGTGGGCAATCCTCCATACGCGCGTGACCATGGGTCTTGATGGACCGGCTTCCTCCCTTAGGTGCTCGAGTTGGGGATAAGGTTCTTCTTCTATTGGGATTCCGGGCGTGGGTGCTTACACACTGCTGGTTGAATCGCTCGTGTATCCAGATGCTCTTCTGATTCTTGATTAGGGCTCAAAAGAAAGCCCGACTTGGTCGGTGTCGTATCCCCATATATCGGGCGCCGTAATCGTTTTAGGTTTCACAACATATATGCAGTGTAGAGATTCTCGAACCACTTTTACGATTTTACAATAGGGCTTTCTCGCAGAAACTCGTTTCCTTATCATGTCGAACACAAAGTGGATCGTCTTCTTCATACCGTCAAGAATCTTCCATTAAACGTGCACGCACTGCGTCTAAGCTTCATGATGGATCCCCGCTCGTGTTCTCCGAGTCAAGAAGATAATACCGGTTCGTCTCTTTTTTTTTCCCCGAACAATTGCTTGTTCTTCATAATGATCAAAGTGAATAATCTTCTCATTCTTGCAGAGATACCCTACCTAACATGTGTGACGGTTATCGATGATGATGACTTAAACAAGTCCTCTTCCTTCAAAATCAAACACGCCTACCCCCGTCGACCTCGAAGATGCCGATCGGGTATCTCATCTTATGAATACCCCAATGCAGTATTTCATTCGATGTTCGCATGAAATGTTTATCCTCCGCCTACCGAGATGTCGGTGGATTCTTAGTGCGGAAGGAGTTCGTGCCTCTTGTACACGAAGTTATGGAGAAAGTACGTCCATATCGCAACCAGGAATGTGGTTCGGCACTGTTCATCTGCTTTGGTCACCACGGTAAACTGTCTTCTTCCCATGATTGTTGAGATGGAGAACATTTCTATCCGCAACGTTGCCGAATCAAGCCTTGAAAAGTGGGAGAATATGGTATCTACCTGCGAATCCATGGAGTTCAACGTGGGCTGGTCTGCGGCGGCGTCTTGATATCATCAAGGTTGATCGAGCCGGTACCCTCGTAAACATTGTTCCTGGCCGAAAGCTATCTTGGAAGAGGAAAAGGCTCTGGCTGCGGAATCACATAAGGTAGAGCAGGCAGTACAGGACTTGAAGAAAAGGACAGAGAGATATCAGGCTAGACTGGAGATGATGCTCTCAAGGAACTATAATCTACTAGATGGCCTCCTCTAAGTCGCATTCAGCTGCATTCGTTTATGCCAAAAGTTTTTGAACATCTTTGTTGAATAAATTGTATTGGTTTTTGATTGGTGAAACGGGTTTTTTCATTGATGCATCTCTGAATATAATTGATGATTCAAACATGTAATGAAAATAAATGCCTGTATTGTTGACAGAGCAGATAGTGGTCATGCATGATATGCCTTGAGCCACTTTCCATTGATGACTGCTTCCAATTTGCCTCCGTCCACCTTAATGATCTTGTAGTAGCCAGTATTGTAAGCCTTGGTGACTGTGTAAGGACCTTCCCATTTCGGTGAGAACTTTGGTGCGGACATGTCTTGTTGGATGTGTTTGGCCGTTTTCAAAACCAAATCTCCCACTTTGAAAACACGTGATTTCACAGTTTTGTTGTATGCCATGGAAATTCTATTCATGTACACCTGAGTGCGTTCTTCTCGCTTTGCTTCTGAAATCTAGAGTGTCTAACTCCGCTACTCTAGAGTTAGAGGTTTCAGCTTTGTTCCAGTAGATCCCGGTTGCCGCTGCAATCCTGGCTGATGGGATTTTGATCTCTGCTGGCAGAATTGCATCCGCTCCGTAAACAAGTGAGTATGGGGAAACTCCAATGGAGCTTCTGGGTGATGTCCGGTATGCCCATAGCGCCATTGGTAACTGGTCATGCCATTCCCTAGGGTTATCGTTCATCGTTCGACCGATGATCCAGATCAATGTCTTGTTGGTACTTTCGGCTTGTCCGTTCCCTTGAGGATAATAGATGGTGGAGAAGACCTTTTTAATGCAATACTCTTCAAGTAACTCTCGTACCTGTTTATTGGCGAAGGGAGTGCCATTATCAGTGATGATATGCTTAGGCACGCCAAAACGACAAATGATATGTTCTTTAATGAAAGCCACAATTGTTGCTCCTGTAGTCCCTCGCAGGGGAATGGCTTCTACCCATTTGGTGAAGTATTCTGTCGTAGTTATGATGTACTCGTGTTGCTTTGATGATGGAGGGTTTATTTTCCCGATAATGTCCAGTCCCCAGCTGTAAAATGGCCATGGACTGCTTATCGAGTGTAGAGGGGTGGAAGGCGCATGAACAAGGTTCCCATGAATTTGGCACTTGTGACAGCTTTGAACAAAAGCGGCTGCGTCATCCTCCATGGTCGGCCAATATTATTTCTCGTGTATCTGGAGAAACAGTTTCCTCTTCCCTTGATGTTCTCCTTCGTGTGTCTCCTTCAGCATGACTGGGACTTCTTCCCCAGCCAGGCATCGTAGTAGATCACCTCCGAAGCTCTTGCGATACAGGATCCCTTCATGCAATACGAACCGCTTGGCCTTTTGTTTGATCTTGATAGCATCCTTTTGATTGGCAGGAGTTGTTCCGTCACGGAGATAACTAATATATGGATCTCTCCAGTCCCTAGTGTGATTCACGTTAAAAATTTCCAATTGATGTGGCGGTGCTTGGAAATTTGAGCAGGACTTCTGAAGTAGTCTGGATTGAGTCTCCATCCCTGGCCAGTAATAGCCCAGGCGTTGGAGTCGTCGGTAAAGCGTTACCACCAGTGATTGTCCACAAATTTCATTGTGAACATGATTCAGCTGTAGTTGTGCTTCGTCGTCCCAAAGACATCTTGACAGGGAACCATCCGGGTTCCGATAATACAGCATACCATGAAGCATGAAGAAGTTCTGCAGGGTTTTAAGACTGACCTTTCCTTGGGAGAGTGAGCTGTTGAGCTCTTGAATGATCGGAGTTCGCCAATCATCGGTCTTGGTGTCTTTGTATTGTGATAACCATGTCGATTCTATGGTTCTCCTCTTTACTGTCAGGGTTTCTTCCAAACCTTCGAACTTCAATTTGGAAGCCAGTGTTGCTAGACAATCGGCGTGTTTGTTGTTGTTGCGACTGACATGGGTTATGGTTGCATCAGCAAAATAATTCAGTAACCTCTGTGCTTCTGATCGATATGGAGCTAGCGTTACTTCCTTTAGTGAGTATACCCCATTCATCTGATTCACCAGTAACTTGGAGTCACCTCTTATCTCCAGTGCGTGACTCCCGCTTGCTTGGATATTGACAGCCCTATGAGAAAGGCTTCATACTGCTGAGTTGTTGGTGCATTGAAGTCAGATTGAAGGAGTGTGAGAATACTTCCCTAGTTGGAGATACTAATACCACGCCCGCTCCTCCAAAGATATCGCTAGGGGTAGCAGAGCCATCAAAATACAAGAGCCACACTTCTTCTTCCAAAACAGACGTCTGGGAATTCTCAGGGGAGATCTTCGTGTAGCCCCGTAGTGCCTTCTCCGGAAATACCGCGCAAGTCTGCAAATCGCTTGACCCTTGATAGCTCTAGGTGACGCACACGTTATGTCCGGCTCGGACATTTGGAGAAGCCACTTGCTTGTCCTTCCAATCAGGACCAACTTTGAAAGTAAAAACTTTGCAGGATCGATTTAGACAAGTAGGTAATGCCTGAACTTTTGAATGGAATGGATCAAGGCTAAACATGCTTTTTCCGCTCTGGGTATCTGAGTTCAGCGTCTCTCAATATTCGGCTGAAGTAGTATATGGGACGTTCGATTCCCTCGTCGTCTTCCTGAGCGAGTAGAGCTCCTACTGCGGTGTCACTGAAGGCAGTGTAGAGATGTAGCGGCTTTCCTTGTGCAGTACACTTCATAATGGCTGGAGATGACAGTTTTCGTTGAATCTTCGAAAAGCCTCATGCTAGGTTGTGGTCCAAATGAAGCTAGCTCCTTTCTTTAGCAAGGGAGTGAATGAGGCGGCAAGTTGGGCTAGACCCGGTATAAAACGTCGGATGTAGTTTACCTTGCCCATGAAACTTTGGAGTTCCTCCACAGTTCGTGGAGGTGGCATTGTGAGGATAGCTTGAGTCTTGGACGGGTCTACCTTGATTCCTTTCGCGGTTACTTGGAATCCTTAAATTTGCCTCGAAGAGAAACCGAAAGCGCATTTCAAAGGATTCATCTTCAACTTGTATTCTCGACACCTCTCGAACACTTGCCGTAAGACGTTGGTGTGATCTCGCCCGAGCCCTTGACTTGACCACAATATCATCTACGTAGTCTTCTACTTGTTTATGCATCATGTCATGGAAGATTGCTGTCATAGCACGTTGATACGTTGCGCCGGCGTTCTTTAAACCGAATGGCATAACAAAAGTATAGTAAAAATTGCCAAGAGGGGTTCGGGAAAGTCTGTCTTACTTGCATCGTGCTCATACATCCTTATCTGATTGTAGCCGCTGTAACCATCCATGAAGGAAAACATGCCGTGTCCGCTAGTGGCGTCTACTAACATGTCAATGTTAGGCAGGGGAAAGTCATCCTTGGGGCAGCGCTTGTTCAAGTCTCCCGAAATCCACGCAAAGACCGAATCTGTCCGTTTTTCTTCTTTACCTGGGACCACATTAGCTAACTCAGTCGGATGATGAATAGGTCTCGATGAAGCCAGCAACTAGTAACTTCGAATTTCGTTCTTGATTTGTTCTTCTACCACATGTCCGAATTGCCTCGGAGATTGCTTGATTGGCTTAGATCCGGGTATGACATGTAAGTGATGGGTGACCAATTTTCATCCAGACCAGGCATTTCCTCGTATGTCCAGGCGAACACATCTTGGTACTCCTTGAGTAGTTGAACAAGACTCGTACGTTCGCTCGTGGGACGGAGTCGAACCGATAGAGACCCGCCCGGGAGATTCTTCATTCCCGATGTTAACAGATCTCGAGCTCGTCGATCGTGTAATTGGTTCCATCTTGTAGTTGTCGCGGGCGTCCAATACCTCCTCTTATATTCCGTTGTTCTTGCAAAGATTCAATTGGGCGGAGAGACGGGTGCGCCCTCTCCGCTAATTGCTAACAATGACGCCGGTATATTGTCTTCCCTTCGGTCACGTTTCGCTTCAAAAGTGCGTTCTCTTTTGGTGTGAACATGGGTTGAAGCTTCATTTGGATAAATATGGACACCTCGTCAGAGAAGGCGTGTCGTGGTGCTTGGCCCTCAGTGATGCAAGTCGGTCTTCTTCCTGGATTGAAGCCCACGTGGGTAGTGGGGTGCACAGGACTTTGTCACGATCTTCCATGCGAGGTACCTTTTGGCTCTAATGACTCCACCCGCATATTGGTTCGTACGGAGATAATGATGCAGAATGCGTATGACTTTCTCATTTAGCATGGTCTTGTGCACTCGGTGATACGTTGTGGAATGACCTTGTTGTCGTGAAGCCATGGTCTCCCCGGTATCATATGGTAGTCCGACTCCTTTTCTATGACTTCAAACTTTGCTCTTGACTGAACAGGTCCTACTGATAAATTCAGATTGACATACCCGTATGTGCTGGTCTGATTTCCTTCGAAGTTCGTCATCGTGGTGGGCTGTCGTACAATCTTGCATAGGCTAACCTTGGCTGTCTTGAGAGTAATCACATTCGAAGATGCTCCTGTGTCGACGAGGGCCCTCCTGAACTCTGAACCCTTGATGTGAGCGGTAACATGTAGGGCCCGGTTGTGACCTTCCTCTGCCATCATGTCGTCTTCTGTGAATGTAACATTATTTACAGATGTTTCCGATGTAGTTAAGACTTCTGGACGAGAAGGAGTCAGGTGTACGTACGAGCTATTTTATTAACTCGCAGCAAACGTCTCGCCCGTTGATTCTTCGAGAGCAAGAGTTCACAAAAGCTTTCCACTAAAGATGCCGCTTCCCGATCCACCGGCCTCTCGGTTCGTAGTAAAGCTGTTGATATGAGGGGAACTAGTCCCCGGTGTAAGGTCTCCGGAACGCTCATATCTGATGTCATCTTGATGAGGAGATCGAGTATGCCGTTTACCGCTTCTTTGATTAGATCCATGTTCTTCGTGTGAATTTCCTGTACCCGATCTAGTTTGCTTAATGTTGGAAATCTCCCGATCATGCCGATCGGGATACGCCCGTTAGGAGGAGGGGTATCTCCGTTGGAGGAACCATCGGGATTTAGGCTGTCGTGGCGGTCCTAAGACCAACCATCTCGAAATTGATTGAATGGTATTGAAGAAATTGACTTTACAACCGAGAGATTAATCCCCCCTATGGTCGCCAATTGTTTATGGGTGAAAACTATTCCCGTCGGATTTGGTAATTTGGGGTGTGTGGATGAGGAATGAATCTAAACCCTAAACAAATGCACCGCACGGTGAGTGCTTGTAGATTCGAAATCAATCTGCAAGTTCGGCCTAAACCAAGAAATGGCCGTTCCAGACTTGTTTGGTCACAAAGTGAAGGAGATGGGGTTGATCTTAGGGAGGAAGCGAAGAAGGTGTTGAGATTGTGAAGGTGTTGGCTTGCTTTGACTTGTACAGTAAAGGTGAGCAGGCTTACGATTGATGCAAGCGTGCTCTGGGTGTTTGAATACGTTTTTGTATTAACACTTGGTTTCGTCTCGTCTCGACTTGTGTTGTTTCTCTCTTATGTTGAAAATAGGGAGGAGAACCTATTTATACAAGTCATTTGAGCCTTATTCACGTCTCTCGTGGGAAGTGGAGGAAGTGGAGTGATGGAGTAGTGGAGGTGTGTGTTGGTGTTACACAACCAGTCTTGCCCACTTCTCCTGTCATCTCTAACCGTCCATGACTTCCTAACACGTTCTTGTGATGGCGCGTTGCACGCCGCACGCCGTAAACCGCCAGACCAATACCCCGATTTGTGACATGATTGATGTTTGGAATGTGCGTATCGTGGGACCCACAAAAGGTAGCATGTAATGCTAAATTGAATAACTGCGTTATTCGGAAGTTGATACTTGTGAAGTATCATGTGTATTTTATGCAGGTACTGCATCATGGAGTGGTAAAGTGACGGGTGGTGATCACCATGACGCTTTGAACAATTAACTCGACTGTGGTTGTATAACCAAGCCTGTGAAGTTGGACGGACGAGATGATCTTTGAGACACTCATCTGCGACCGTTGATGGAATTAGGGTTTTGAAGAGGTGCGCAGGCATCATTCTTCAGCTTGGTCGAATCCAAGCTTGGGAGATGTTTTGGAAAAGACCGACCGGGCATGCGTGTAGACAGCATGCCGGTGTACACGTCCGTACCTCACTGTCCCATGAAGATGCGATCTAGGCCACTCAATTTGACAGGTAAGTTGAGTGGTTGAGATCGGTTGCGCAGTAAATCCATTGCCGCAAAGGAATTGGAAACCGCGTGACATGCCTAGTTTGGACGCGTTCCAAGATGACCAATCTTGGTAGGTCTTGGTCGATCTGATCGGCGTGTAGGTGGTAAGCTGGTGTTCACGCCTATACCTGACTATCCCATGAAAACGTGATCTAAGCCACTCAAATCGTCCGGTGAAGTTGAGTGGTCGAGATCAGTTTGCAGTTTGGGAAGTGTGACCACGCTGGTTTGGATGCACGTTTTGGGATAGCCAGGCATGATATGCCTTGGCCGATCAGGTAAGGGGAGAGACGGGCCCACGGTGGTCATGTTGGTATGACCGGACCTGCTTAATCTAATCTGGGACCCTCCATTCGTGCCGGAGAAGATGGACGCTCGTGATGCTTGAAACCCTAATTTTGGCTTTCACGGCCTGTGTAACCATGCTCTGTTTGGGCGCACGAATTGGGGATGACCAACCATGGTTGGTCCTGACCGATTGGTCATTCATGTAGGCGGGCCCACGGTGATTGTGTTGACATGCTCTGGGCCCTTTGAATCTATATCTACACCCTCCATCTATACCTGCGAAATGGATGGTTGAGGTTGTTTAACGACACATGTAATATGCCGCAAACCCTAATTTAGGGTTTTCCGCCTATACTGCTCTTTTTTGGACGTTTTGGCAAGCTAGGCCAATTCTGGAGGGAGGCCGACCATGAAGGGTTCGCGTTGGTTCGGCAGTGAATATTCCATACCTGCTTGGGGGTTATGGAATTGATCTGGGCCATCCAATCATGCTGGTGAAGTTGGATGAACGGTCAGTCTGGATGCTCAATCGGGCTAATATAACACACCGAGAGTTCTCAATAGGGCTAGTATAACACACCGAGAGTTGCAACCTGTACGGGTATTTCGTACATGCTTTCATTATAATGCTTGGAGGTTCGTGTTGCTGCTGAGAGCAACACTAGTCATCATGCCGCACTTATAATGAGTACATGAAATACAAGGATGCTTACGCATTAATTAATAATGCTATAAATTCATAGGGTATATGGGATTGTTGCTACATGCTCCAACCTCGGATGAATTTCATGTATTTAATTCACGAGAATGGGATTGTTGCCACATGCTCCATTCTAGGTGAATTAGTAAAGTGAAGGAGTATCCAACACTTATTAATGGCTTTACCTTTTACAAGATATCAGCGCATGATTTTTTTACAATTTTAACCTTAAATGAAAATCCACCATCAACACATGTGCAGAAAGGAACAACAAAGTTAGAGCTAATATTTGAAGATCCAAGAAATTCGCAGGAAAAGATTACAAAAACAAGATTAAAAGAAGGAATGTACAGATATTATAAAAAGAGAAAGAAGAAATATTTGAGTACGAGATATTTCGAAAGAGAGAAGTCCTTTATGAATGTTCTTTCTCAGATTCAAGTTCTTCAATTCTTTTGCGAAATCTCTCCTCAGCTCTCTCGCGAACATATGACAATGAATTAGCAACTTTATAAAAATAAACAAGAAAATAAAGAAGAATAATTAACAACCTTCTTTATCCGAAATCATATCCCTAATCAAGGCCGTATGCTCAGCTTTGAAGGCTAACGTTAACACCTAAATTATTTCGGGCGTCATCTAGAACCTTCGCAGTCCAAGCGAATTCATCGTCACTGTTTATGAGAAAAAGGGAGCGAATTTGATTCTCTCTTTCACTATGTATAGCATTTTTGCGGATGGATTCATCCCGTTCAACTTGAATCTCAAGAAGAGTTTTTGGAATTTCGCTAATGCTTGAGCACCTTGACTAGCGATGCGATCTTTGTCATCTATAAGATCACTAATCTTCTTCCTTAAAGTACTAATTTTCTCTTTAGAACCAAAAATACGTACGTTTAAGTTGGTTGGCTAAGCCTAAACTAGATCTATGATCAATTTCTAAGAGGCGAAATTTGGATTGAAGTTCGTTTAGAGGAAGAGATTTAATCTTGTTATTTGAAAAACTATCCAAAGAATCGTTGAGATGATCAAGAAGAGCATCATTATCCATAGGTTCAGGAAATGAGTGAAGAAGAATGGCTTCATCAGAAAGGTTATAAACGTCCGCGAAAATGGTAAGTTAGATAAGGGAAGATAATGAGAGAACAAAACAAAGGAAAAAGGGAAGAGTCTCATACCATAAAGTTGTTGATTTGCGCTTTGAAGACTAGATATCTTATTATTCTGAGTAGAAGAATCAACTTCCAGTTGTTTGGTCTTCTTGAAGAGTAGCAGTTTCACTTTCAAATTCTTCATTTCTCTTGCAAAGAGCAACAACTTCAGTTTCCAATTCTTCATTCTTATTGTGAAGTTGAAGATTCTTCTTTTCAAGAATGCTGCGCCTTTTCTCGAGATTTGAGGCAACATCAAAGGAAGTTCTCCCGGACTATAAAGGAAAGTAAAGAAATTATCAAGATATAACTTAAAATCGAAATTATGAAGAAATAAGGGAACAAAGACATACCAAGACACCAAGTGCATTTAGGAAGCTGGGAGTCACCGATATGGAGACCCCATGAAGAGAATCTTCACCCTCTAGTAAAGGAGCATCACAGATACTCGCGAGAGCTTCGCACGTACTAGAAAGACGATCATCTCCAATTCCTTGCATGGAGTCGAGAAGATGCTAGACAGGTTGGGCCATAGAAGATTCGGGGTTGGAGGATTCTCCTTTGCATGAGAGAAATATCAACATCATCATTATCTTCATCAGAACTTTCGTTGGATTGAGGATTTGAAGGAGAAGAGGAATGGATCTTTCGTTTCTTAGAAGGTGGGGCGATAGACTTCTCCTTGCGAAGAGAACCTTTACCTTTACCTTGGGTATTCGTAAACTTAGGATTTTCCTCTTCTCCAACAACTTCAGCACAAACCTTCGCACACGAATGAAGATAAGAAACAGAGGCAACAATATTGTTAAAAATAATAAAGAAAAGTATTTATTACTTCATTCGTGATCGAACGGAGTGTTGCTAGGGTACTCGCCTTAGCATTTCTTTTATAACTTTTCCTCAACTTAATAATCTGAAAATTTCGCAAGATTAGTAGGTATAAAAAGGAGTGAAGATTACAAGTTGAGCGAAATTTAGGAAGCATACCTCTTTGCTTTCTCAGGCCAATTAAATACCCAATTGATAATTGGCGAGATTCATAGGAGGAGCACATTTGAACTTTTGAAATATAAGGTTCATTCAAAAATAGCGGAAAGACGCACCATTTGTCGTCTTTGGAATGACGAGGAATGTTGTTCTTGCAAGAATGCCAATCGATATCTTGCATAAGTATTTTGTCGCTGGGAATATTTTCTCTTCTCTTCAAACGTGCACCCCAGCGAGTTCTATCGTTCTTCATGTTTATTATTTCATAATTTTCGAAGAAACTCTCCACCGAATATTTTTCAGCGAATATCTCTAAGTCCTCAAATTTAGGATCTCTGACTTCTTTGGGATAAAGAGATCCCCTACCAGCACCACGGTTGGCGAACTCAAGCATTAAGCGGATACAATCCGCTTAATTGGTATATGGCTCGCGAGAATTTCGCATGAGCAAGAATTTCATAAAACAAAGGAAGATTTGGGTCATAGAGAGGAATGGGAAGACCAGCGAGAATCTGACCTAGCGAAATTATGATTTTTTGATCATCACAATGATGATCAGCAAACAGTTTGGCAGAGAGAATGGATTTAGATTCCTGATTAGGAATAGTGGATAATATGAAACCCTTCTCTTGCAAATCTTTCTGAACCTCTCCCAAAAGAATTTCATATCTGCGACCAACTGGAGGCATCTTTCAGAGTATGGGAATGAAGAGAAGATTGAATATCAAAAGAAGTAAAAAGAAGAAGATTTACGTAGAGAGAAACGGAAATTACGAAGAGATGTTGAAGAAAAGTTGCAGAAAAACTAAAAGGAAATTAAAAGAGGAAGAGAGGAGTAAGGAAAGTATATATAGAGAGAAGATTTCTCGAAAAGGAAAACACATTTAATGCGAAGAGTAGACATGAACGGTTGAGAAAAAGCAGATGAAAAAGACGTGTCAAGAAATGGATGGAGGAAGAGATACGTGTAATAAATTTTGTGTAAAAGTACGGAATCAAGTTAAAACAGATAAGTATGGAAAAATGAACAGCTGCGGAATTTTGAAAGTATTAGTTCTCATGACATTCTCCCCTTCGCAGAGAAGACATGAGAAGAGGCAAGATATAGGATCAGAATATCGCAATACCAAGATCCTTGCAAAATCCATAAACGACACACTGCGAAAATATTGCGGATGGATAATATAAATGACACAACGGATGACGACAGCTTGAAACACGAGAAAGATGTGAAGACCTAGCGAGATTTAGAAGTGTTGCGAGATTTAGCATTTGTACACTCGCGAGAATGTCGCAAATCAGATCCGAAAATAAAGGACAACTTAGTCGTCCAACCACTATGTAATGTCCTATATAAAGAGCCGAACAAAATTTGAAGAGAAGGGAGATCTTTTTCGAGGAGGAGCAAGCTATTATGAGAGAGAAAGTTTAGAGCGGTTGTAAAGTCCTTTGATTATTTTCCTTTCCCGTAATATTAGTGAGTTTTAATCAATAAATAATATAATTGTTCATCTTAAAATGGCTTAATTGTGTGAATTCTTGTGAGGGGTGTAGTGTGGGATTTCTGCTAATACATTTACAATTTTAGCCCTAAACTAAAATCCACCATCAACACAACCTTATTCATCTTCATCACAACTAGTTCAAATGACTCAAATGAAACTAGTTAGAGAGTTGTTCAATTGTTTATATTCTCATAGAAGTATTGTGACTAGTCTATCTAGAGACACCCAAATTTCTAAGTTTGGGGGTGGACTTGAAATATATGCCTCTACCATTTCACAAGAGTATCTTCATAGAGAAGTTCACTTGTTACAAACCCATCCTCCGGTTGATGCGGTTTACCCAAAGCTATGATACTCATATTGACTTTGTTTTCCCACCAAATATTTTTCAACCAATTTTGGGAACGTATGAGTTTCATATGTGTCAGTTATTAAGTGTTGAGACTAAGCCTAAGTACTTTAGGAGATTAAAATCGACACATTTGCTTAAGAATGACCGTCACTCTCATTGTGGTCAACTGTGTGAGTCAAAACCGATTGACTTAGAGGATCCTCAATTATTCAGTTATTATTGTGTGCTTCTAAATTTTTCCAAACCTTAGAACCCGATATTTCGGATCTTACTTATGAGGAGGTGCAACCTAAGAAAATATTTTATTTAGACCCCTTTATTGAACCCGAACCCGAACCACGGCTAGATGTAGTTGTGTTAAACAGGAGACTAGGCAAGGGTGTGCTATGTTTATTCTTGGTTTGTTGCAGTTTTCTTTTATCCGTGTTAACACTTTTTGATGCAGATGATCCACAGTTGTTTCGGCTATTACTTTATGATTTTATGAGGTGACTAATCCTTTCTTAGTCTGGCTGGAGACATTAAACTTAGCACTTCTTGGGAGGTAACCCAATACTCATGCAACACGGTAATATCTTTCCTTATCTCTTTTTCTTTAAATGGTAACAATTTCTCCTTGTTCATGCTTTTAATTTCATCTTTAGAACATTGAGGACAATGTTAGATTTAAGTTTGGGGGTATGGGAGAAACTTTTTAGTTGCATTGTTAAACTCCAGAGCCTAGAAATTTATGCTTATTAAGGATGGCACTAACCAATCTAAGTGGATGGAAGCATCTTGGTTGTAGGAGTTGAGGAACCAATCTGATTAGATGGAAACATCCAAAGAGTCTATTCATAAAAGCACGAGCTCGGGTGTTAGAATTAAAGAAAAACATGGTAGTTTCGCCATATCTCGTTGAATCCTTTTCACTTCTATTTTTATTTTCTTTTCTTTAAAATATGTTTCTCTAAGTGATTAGGTGGGGCTCACGATTCAAGTTGCTACCACTGCTAGGGTGAAATAGACTGATTGAGATACACACACACACAAAAAAAAAAAAAAAAAAGAGAGAGAAAAAGAAATAGAGACTGAGACCATTAGACCAACCAGAATAAATTCAATAAAGTCGACCTTTGGTACCCTTGTATGTGCCAGTGAGTTGACCTAGAGTTAGGATTATCGACCACCGGTATCCTTGTATATGCCGGTGTGTTGATATTAGTCCAGAACAGTATCTCGGTCCATTAGGATAGGTTTATTTTGGCAAGTGGCCTTTAGACAGATATGAGAAACAGTTCACCTAAGTTAACATCAAAACCATCTACGTTTTTCTCTACATCCATCTTCTTAATCTATCCATGTGATTGGTTGACTCAGGTTATGATGTCGAGAAACTATTTGAGTAGAGCTCGGTCACTTATATATGAATTTTAGTATGCTTGAGTGCAAACTCGTGTACAACAATTGGAATTTCGCATCAGGGTACTTCCTCTTGTAGTCAATAAGTATGCCAACCAAGGAGATTCTTTAGTGCCTTCCAAGGTTCTGCGTAAATAGTTAGGGTCAGGAGTAAAGGTTTTGTGGGTATACCTCTTGTAAGCCCTCCCAAGACTATAACTCGGCCATTAGGTCCACCTAGGGGTTTAAAGGCTTGTTTCATACGCTAAATGCAACCGACGATGCCTGCGACAGTGAGTTAGGATTTTATTTTCTAGATTTGATTTAATCGAGGACGAGCAAATAATAAGTTTGGGGGTATTTGATAGACACATTTTTGTGTCTGATATGATCTCAATTCTATGTATTTATAATGCTCGATTTTATATTTATTTTGGCATTTTATGTCTTTGTAGGTATTTCTGGAGAAATAAGATTTTGCGGCGAAATCGGCTCGAAAAGTGGTTTTTTTACGCTCTGGGAGAAAACTACTAAAGGCACCCCTCATTTGGATAAGGGGCACCTCATTGCTAAGGGGCACCACATTGCTAAAGGGAGTCCAGCGCTGGATAAGGGCCACCCTCATCTTTATCGTTCAAAAATGGAAAATTGGCGGGAAAAATGGATGCTCGTCTGCGAACTTCCCGGATCGAGTTTGGTGAGATTTTAACGGGATTGATTGTATTGGCTGTTAGAGCTAAACAGGCTTTGTAATGGGCGTTATTTGAATAAAAACGAAATTCCTACAAGACAGAGTAGGACAACTTATGGAAGTTACGTGGATACTCTCGATTTTAATGGAAGTGGATTATGACTTGGCTGAGATTAAACAGGAAAGTTACTTGATCTGGTTTGCTTAAAAGTTGATTACTTCCATAACTCGGCCACAATTAACAAGTAAAGAATACTCGAGTTTATAGTTTTTGTAATTGGAAGTTCCGTAATAAAACATGGAGGATATCTTCCTTGCCGACTTGAAGATATATACGGAAAGAGTTTGGAAAGAACAAGGATAAAGCAGACGCGTCCAACGAGAGAGATATGTGTAGCTTGGAGAAAAAGAACAAAACCCGTGACTTTGAGTAAAAGAAAGGATAGATATTTTAGGGATTCTCTGGATTTATACGTAGGGAGGAATGTATAAAAGGGTTAATAGGAATCACAACAAGGGAATGGGAAGTTTGGGGTAAAGTCTGTGAAGCTGCAGGAGAGAGAAGGAGCTGCAGAATCATATCTGTCTGGCTTGAAGAAGAAGAAGAAACCGTTACATATTCTTAAAAAAATATATATATTTGTAACAGTTTTCCAACAATTATCACTGTTAGGATTTCTCTCAGGATCACCAGAATGACTATATACGTTACAAAATCGATTTTTCTTCAATAGACACCTAGTCGGCCATGAGTTATTATTTTGAGCGTGTTTTTGATATGAAGAGCTTAACCCTTAGCTGAGGCGACGGAGGAAGCCCCGTTCTTCCAATTATTATGTGGTAATCTCTATTTTTAATGATTTTTGCAATTTCATTTATGATTATTTGCCCGAATCGAAATCGAAATATGATTCGATTAAGTGGTTGTGTTCTCAATTGATGGGTCATGCTTAGGTTAAGTCTTTGATGGCCCATGATTTCGATTTACAACTATTGTTTTGAGAATCTACTTGTCAGGCAAAAATATTAGAATCACTTTAAACGTAAAGAGTTGCATGAATATTGATTAGATTAAATCACATAAAAAATTGGATATTGGTGGAATCCACGAGTCTCGGTGTTCTCAAAAAAACCTTGGTATCAACTTTAATTTAATTTGCGGTTTTATTAGAATTTTGAGTCTAAAATCGAATCTCTACAAGTCGAGAAACGAACTTTTGTTACCACTTTCAAAACTACATCATTCGACCGAGCAAAGGTTTCTACAAAGAGGTATAAATTCTTTATATTATTCCTTGATTGAGATTTATTTTGTTGTAACTCTCAGAAATGTATTTGAGTTTAGTACATACAGGTTAAGCTGAACGAAAAGTTGGTGGTGTACTTGTACACCCCAATCTTTCAGATTAAACAAATAAGGGTGGGATGATAAGGGGTATCATTGAATAGGTAAATTACTTAGTTACTCTTGAAATTTATTATTTATTTATTTTATTAATCTTGACTAATCACTTTTATTCATCAGGAGAGGAAGAATTGCAAGAGTTAGATGGAAGCCTTTTGAATGACAACCCCAATCCTATGGAAAAGAAAATCCCCCTCTTTGACATTCACATCATGGATAGCCATATAGTTGCGTAATCTTTTCAGAATCTCCACATTGTCACTACCCAATTCCCCTAAAGTAGAAAAAGCCAGCACGCCAAGACCAAAACCCTGAGTTGTATACTTCTCTAAATATTCGGTTCTTTTCCGAGCGACATCATCATCAACTGCCTTACCAGGAACAAAGGTGCGTAGCCCACCACCTGTGAAAGGAGAAATAACCGTGATATCCATACACACATCGTGCCTATTGTTCCAGTTGTAGACTAATATATCTGCAGGCCTCAAATCCAAGCATGTATCTGATAAGAAACCAAAATCCACTTCTTTCCTAGCAGGGACACCCGCACGATAACAAATATCGGCAAAGGTGTCACGAAACAGGTCCTGTCTATACTTGAGCCCAACTCCATGCGAGCAGTGCAAGGCATGATCCCCAAAAATATTCATCTCCCTGCGGACCCTACCACAACTGGAGCACATGTCCCCTTCTTGAAAAGAGGGATCCCAAGTCTATAGTGCAAGAAATCTCAAAAATGTCGAGGCCCAAGTTTTTGATTGAGCCCATCAATAGGAATGGCCAACAAATAGTCTGCGCATGCTTGATCCTATTGCTCTGCCATAGGTATGAATCATGCTCGGTCATAACAAACCAGTTAGGTAAATATTTCTTCACTGCATCAAATTACTTGATTGCCAAAGAACTCTTATAAAGGAGGGAAATATCATCAATACATAATGAAGAAGTCTCATTACCACATACCTGTTTGTATAGGGTAAGCGCATGCTCAAAACTTGGGCTCAAACTAGACACACCAGAATGCCTCAAAATATTCTCTTGTTGATCCCTCGTCTGGAAACAAGATGCCAAATAACAATATTGCATGGTATCCTCCATGGTATACACCCCTAGGCCACCATATTTGATGGGAAGTGTCGCAAGCCTTTGCTGAAGGAGACCAAAGCCCGACCCATCACCTGTAAACAGATGTCTAAGAAACTGTTTGAGATGATTATCAAAAATCACATGTGCCTCACCCAAGTACTCCGGCTTAGTCGTTCGCATATGAAAGTATAACCTAGAGACACTTGAACAATTCCTCAGTACCCAGAACAATTTATTGTTGTTTTTTTTTTTTAATTTTTTTATTCCCTTTTCTCTTTCCTATACCAAGTCGATCATTAATGCGACTTCAATTTTCCTCATCTTCGATTAAATATGGGGGTCTTAATCGTTCTCCTAATCCGAAAATTAACGAAGAAGGAGGAGCTGAGGTAGAAATCGTATTAAGTGAATGATGTAGTTTTGAAGTTGTTTGTAAAGTGGTAAGAAAGATGTCGTTCACTCAGACTTGTAAAGACTCGATTTAAGACTTAAAAATATAATACTCTAAAAACAAAGATAATATTTACACAAGTTTGTCACGATATCGAGAGATACTAGGACTTCGGATTCCACCATTAATCACATTCAATTGGTTCATATAATGACTCATAACAATTATAGCTCTTTTTTTGACTCTTTTCTTTGCCGAAAGTAGATTTTATAAAGAATTAGATGTAAATCATAAGCATAGCGCATCAAGAGTTCTTAGACTAAGCATACGCTATCGAGACAAAATCACAACTAATCAAGAAAAATCATAAATCAATTAAAACAAGCAAAAAAGTCATAAAGAATCAAATATATTTACCAAATAATTGTGAAATAAGGCTTCCTCCGTCATCCCGGTGTTGGGGTTTAGCTCCTCATGTCAAAAACACGCTCAAAATAATAATCCAGTGCTCAAAAAGGTGTTTTATTGAAGCAATTGTATAAAACAGAGGTTTGCAACACTGTAATGGTGTTACGGACTCACTGTTACAAAAGGTGTTGCAATACTGAAGATATGCGTTGCTAATCAAGCGTTAAAGGATTTGAAATTTAAGACGCTAGAATACATGCGTCCCATCACTTGCCTTAATGTTCTTCAGCAGCTTCTTCTTCTTCACCAGCAGAGAACTTCTCTGCAACTCCTCCTCTTCGCACCGGAGCTCCACCAGATCCCTTCTAACACTCCCCAAACTCTCGATAGGACCTCCTATGACTCCTCACCCGCCTATATAGCCAACAGGGTAAGAAATCTCGAATAAATCCCCTCTTTTCCTTCTCTGCACGTTACTGAGATGAATATCTTTTTATTCCCCTTTTTATCATGAATCGATTAAACTTGTATTTTTCTTCGAAACCAAACCTCATGCAGTCCCTGTCTAATCCAAACAGCCCACATAGAACCTCAATTCATGAGAAAGTCCGAGTAATCTCGCTCCAATCCTCTCAACAAAATCCGAGTACCCACCGGCCCTGTTTTCACGAGAAAACTTGTTGTTGTTCGATTCTGTAGCATATACCTTCCCTGTTATGTCGTGACAGGGTGTTTCCAACCAATCTCAAAGTGAAAATCGTACAAAATCTCTTCTAAATCCGATCTGTAGTCGATACTTTCCTTTTCCCGCCAAATTTCCATTTTAAACCGTGAAGAAGGTGGCTTCCCCCTAACCACTGGTGGGGTGCGAATAGCACTTGGGGGTCCTGGGGTGTAAATAACAAGTAGGCGCCCCTTAGTAATTGAGTGCCCCTTATCCAAAGTGAGAGTCCGAATAGCATGTGTCCTCCGGGCGCAACTTTTCGAGCCGATTTTTCTAAAAATGTTTATTGGCCAAAAATACCTACACACGCATAAAACACCATAATAAGTACAAAAATGAGCACTATCAAAATATAGAATCGAGACAAATAGGACACAAAAATTGCGTCCATCAAATACCCCAAACTTATTCTTTGCTAGTCCTCGAGCAAAAAATAAAATCCTAACTCACTGTCGCAGCATCGTCGATTGCATTTAGCGTATGCAATAAGCCTTTAAACCCCTAGGTGGCCCTAGTGGCCGAGTTATAGTCTCGGAAGGGCTTACAAGAGATATACCCACAAAAAACTTTACATTCCAGGACCCTAACTATCTACGCAGAACCTTGGAAGGCACTAAAGAATCTCCTTGGTTGGCATACTTATTGACTACGGGAGGAAGTACCACGATGCGAAATTCCAATTGTTGTACACGAAGTTTGCACTCAAGCATACTAAAATTCATATAAGTGACAGAGCTCTACTCGAATAGTTTCGGACATCATAACCGAGTCAACCAATCACATGGATAGATAATGAGATGGATAAAGAGAAAAACATAGATGGTTTTGATGTTTACTAAGTGAACGGTGTTTCTCATATCTGTCTGAAGGCCACTGCCACAAAAAAAACCTATCCTAATGGACTGAGATACAGGTCTGGACTAATATCAACACACTGGCATATACAAGGGTTCCAGTGGTCGACTTTATTGAATTTATTCCGGTTGGTCTGATGGTCCGGTCTCAAATTTTTTTTTTTTTTTTTTTTTAATTTTTTTTTGTATCTCAATCACACTATTTCACCCCTAGCAGTGGTAACAACTTGAATCGTGAGCCCCACCTAATCACTTGGACAAACATATTTTGAAGAAAACAAAATAAAAATAGAAGTGAAAATGATTCAACGAGATATGGCGAAACTACCATGTTTTTTCTTTAATTCTAACACCTGAGATCTGTGCTTTTATGAATAGACTCTTTAGATGTTTCCATCTAATCAGATTGGTTCCTCAACTCCTACAACCAAAATGCTTCCATTCACTTAGATTGGTTAGTACCATCCTTAATAAGCATAAATTTCTAGGCTCTGGAGTTTATTTATCGCAACTAAAAAGTTTCTCCCATACCCCCAAACTTAAATCTAACATTGTCCTCAATGTTCTAAAGATAAAATTAAAAGTATGAACGAGGAGAAATATTTACCATTTGAAGCAAAAGAGTTAAGGAAAGATATTACCGTGTCGCATGAATGTTGGGTTACCTCCCAAGAAGTGCTAAGTTTAAAGTCTTCAACCGGACTAAGAAAGGATTAGTCACCTCATAAAATCATAAAGTAATAGCCGAATTTGTGGGTCATCAAAACCAAATAGAGCTATCACAAGTAAAAGGAATCTCGCAACATGCCAAGAAAATTAACAAATAATGCACACCCTTGTCTAGTTTCTACATTTAAGATAACTACATCTAGCCGTGGTTTAGGTTCGGGCTCTATAACTGGGTCGAGATAAAATATTTTCATGTGCTGGAATTCCTCAAAGCTAAGATCCGATTCAGGTTGTAAAGTCTGTAAAACTCAAATAAGAACTTAGAGGCACATAATAATAACCTGAATAATTGCGGATCCTTAAAGTCAATCAGTTTTGACTCACACAATTGACCACGATGAAATGGCGGTCAATTTTAGGGAAAATGTGTCGATTCTAATCTCCTAAAGTACTTAGGTTTAGTCTCAAAACTTAATAATTGACATATCTGAAACATATACGTTCCCACAATTGGTTGAAATATATTTGGTGGAAAAACAAAATCAATCTTGGTATCATAGCCTGGGTAAACCACATCAACCAGAGGATGGGTTTCTAACAACTGAACTTCTTCCTGGACATTATTAGGTTCAGGAAAACGTGTATGAAGATAATCTGGCACAATGGTTGAGGCACATATATCAAGTCCCAAGTGAGGGATCTCTACAAGAGGTAAAGGTAAAGCACGGGGAGAATGATAATCACCCCCAAACTTAGAGTTTTGGGTGTCTCTAAATAGACTATCTACAATTTCCCTAATTTCTAGATCATCGGAATCCTGAAAATGGTCAATTGCTTCTTCTAAGTTATAATCGGAAGGTGCATCCTCACTTAACATATTTGAAAGCTCTACGAGTTCATCTTCTTTGTCTAAGACTAATGTTTCTAAATCGTTAGACTCTAAAACAATGTTCTCAGAATAAACTCGTTCCTCAAAACTATCATCACTCCAGTAATCATAAGGAAATACTACATCGTCTAAAACGGTGGTATCTCTAGTCAAATCCTCGTCCTTTTTAATAGGTGAATAATTATTAAATTATTTGGATTCTAACTAGAAATAACATTATCTTGATTATAAAGCTCAGTTGGAGTAACAAATTCCTGATCACTATGCCTAAATATTTCAGATTCTTCATCATCACTATCCTCATCATAATCATCATTGTAATAACATGAAAATGGTCGAACCTCGTCTAAAAATGTAGTGTTACCAATTCTAACCTCGTTATCTTGATTATGCAAATAACTATCCTCATTTTCAAGGGTACTATTGGAAACACTATATTGGAAATTAAGACTATCTTGAGCAGTTTTTTCCTGGGCCTCTAACAATATTTTCTGAGTTGACTCACATGATTTCCTGATTTTATCTAGGAAAGAAGGTTCACACATTGCATCGCTTTTGTCCATAACTAAGTTATTCATATCAGCGGAACTACGTGTCGACTCAAGTAACTTTTGTGCTGACTCAGCTAACTTACGTGCGGACTCTAGTAGAGAGGAATTTTGATCGTATGACCGATGGGCGTATGGATAGTAATTGGGCTCATCATGGTATGGACCATAACCTTCAAAAGGCTGATGTTCCCAACCACTATTCACATTATGGTCAAAGTAGTAATGTCCATTTTGAAACTCGGTCGGATATTCGTTGTATTGGCTATTGTAATACCAGTTCGACATTCTATTTGAAGGGTGTAAGTTGTCACACAAAATTAAAACCCACTGACAGGGATTCGTGGGTGGATAGAGTCTTACCTCCCGTACCCAGACGGGCGATGAACCGTTGAAGTCGATTCGTGCCACCGACTCCGATGTCGGTGTACGAACTCGGGGGGCCGAGACAGATTGTGAATCGTCGTCCTTCCCCGCAAAATGTGATTTATATTTAATCTTAACCCTTCCTTAGGGTTTTAAAAATAATGTCCCAGTCCAAAAGATAAAGTCCAAAAGTGTCCAAAAATAAAAAGAAAAGTTACAAAAATACAACCCTATTTATTTTCAAAAATAAAACAAAATAACTATATACAAAATCTTCTTCTTCACTCCTTTTGAATTCCCGTTTTGTTTCCCCTCTTGGAAGATGCTTTCCTTTTATAGCACCTTTTCTTTCCTTGTAGCTTCGCTCCAAACCCGAAAAGAATCGAAAAATACCAAAGGCATAAAAAATAACAAAAAATAATAAAAATAAACCTAAAAAAATCTAAATACAAGTCCCGTCGGCGTGGAGCCAAAAATTGATGTAGTTTTGAAGTTGTTTGTAAAGTGGTAAGAAAGATGTCGTTCACTCAGACTTGTAAAGACTCGATTTAAGACTTAAAAATATAATACTCTAAAAACAAAGATAATATTTACACAAGTTTGTCACGATATCGAGAGATACTAGGACTTCGGATTCCACCATTAATCACATTCAATTGGTTCATATAATGACTCATAACAATTATAGCTCTTTTGTTGACTCTTTTCTTTGCCGAAAGTAGATTTTATAAAGAATTAGATGTAAATCATAAGCATAGCGCATCAAGAGTTCTTAGACTAAGCATACGCTATCAGACAAAATCACAAATAATCAAGAAAAATCATAAATCAATTAAAACAAGTGCAAAAGTCATAAAGAATCAAATATATTTACCAAATAATTGTGAAATAAGGCTTCCTCCGTCATCCCAGTGTTGGGGTTTAGCTCCTCATGTCAAAAACACGCTAAAAATAATAATCCGCTCAAAAAGGTGTTTTATTGAAGCAATTGTATAAAACGTAGGTTTGCAACGCTGTAATGGTGTTACGGACTCACTTTGTTACAAAAGGTGTTGCAATATCAAGATATGCGTTGCTAATCAACTGTTACAGGATTTGAAATTTAAGATGCTAGAATACGAATTGTCTCCGCATGACCTTAATGTTCTTGGCCAGCCTTCTTCTTCTTCACCAGCAGAGAACTTCTCGCAACTCCTCTTCTTCAGACCGAGCTCCACCAGATCCCTTCTAACACTCCCCAAACTCTCGACAGACCTCCTATGACTCCTCACCTGCCTATATATAGCCAATGTGGGTAAGAAATCACGAATAAATCCCCTCTTTTCCTTCTCTGCACGTTACTGAGATGAATATCTTTTTATTCCCCTTTTTATCATGAATCGATTAAACTTGTATTTTTCTTCGAAACCAAACCTCATGCAGTCCCTGTCTAATCCAAACAGCCCACATAGAACGGAATCCATGAGAAAGTCCGAGTAATCTCGCCCAATCCGCTCAACAAAATCCGAGTACTCACCGCCCCGTTTTCACGAGAAAACTTGTTGTTGTTAGATTCTGTAGCATATACCTTCCCTATTATGTCGTGACAGGGTGTTTCCAACCAATCTCCACGTGAAAATCGTACAAAATCTCTTCTAAATCCGATCTGTAGTCGATACTTTACTTTTCCCGCCAAATTTCCATTTTAAACCGTGAAGAAGGTGGTTTCCCCCTAACAACTGGTGGGGTGCGAATAGCACTTGGGGGTCCTGGGGTGTAAATAACAAGTAGGCGCCCCTTAGTAATTGAGTGCCCCTTATCCAAAGTGAGTCCGAATAGCATGTGTCCTCCAGGGCGCAACTTTTCGAGCCGATTTTTCTAAAAATGTTTATTGGCCAAAAATACCTACACACGCATAAAACACCATAGTAAGTACAAAAATGAGCACTATCGGAATATAGAATCGAGACAAATAGGACACAAAAATTGCGTCCATCGAGAAGTTTTTGAATGAGAACCAAATATTAATTTCAAGGAAATTTATAATAAAAAGTATTTCTCACAAAGACATGTCTTATTTTCTTGTATTTGATCGATAGATTAGATTTAAATCAAAAAACTGGAATTTTAGGTAGTTCACAGATTGAAGTTCGACTAATAATTGAAACAATTTATCGCCCGAACTGCTCATTTTTTTCATGATTAATCGTCTGATAACTGAACACGAAAATGATAGCCGCATTTCAATTTATGAAGAATAAATCTAAGTTCGGGTAACCTATTTTCAGCTCGAATCATGTTTGGAAGTTACATAATGAAGTTCGGTGATAATTTGTCAACCGAACCCATCAATTGTTCTTCACATATGAGGAATATTCGATCGGAGGTTCGACCGATAAATTTTCAGTCAATCCAAGTGTGTTGTAAATAAAAACATTTATAAAAAAAATATTCCCTCTATCTTGCTTTATTTGTCCTCGATTCAATTTTGATCCGTATTTTTTTTATCCGTCCCTTCTATTTATAGACATATATTTCTCATTAAACTATCAAATATACCCTTAATTTATTCTAACTAGTCTTGTCGCAAGTGCGATGTGCCTGCCATCCCGTTCTAACTAAAATCACAATTTCCTTTCGATAAGTTTTCATGATAATCTGTTTTTACACATAAAATAGTTCCAAGAAAAATCGAATTTTTCATTCAGTAATTTTGCAATCAAATATCCATTTACCCAAAAGTGTGTATCTCGTATGCATTGTTTTACATGATATATGGTGATGTATATTTTTTTATAACAAAAATACTTCTTTATTTACAACATTTTTCGTGACTATAATAAAACCAATCTAAAGAAGGAAAAGATCGCGCTGTGGGTGATGTTGCTATAAAGCTAACCTCTTGAATAGAGATCAGACCAATAATCATAGTAACGATACCGATGCGCAAAGCAAAAGATGAGTCAAACCAAGTTAGAGGGACCATAAAATCTTATTCATAATCCCGGGATGATTGGAGAGGTCAATCACTCGTGTTTGTTCAATAGTCAAGATTTATTTATATATGAACGCAAAACTTTTTTCTTTAAGACAAAAAAATCATTCTTCCATTTTTTCTCATGTCTGTCAAAATTTGAGAGAAGCAAACCCTTTCTCGACATTTGCAAACATGAGTTGCAATGTTTTACATACATACTGTGATCTGTAAATTTTGTAAGTTATAACTTTAAATATATATGAAAAGGTTTTATTACTAAACATGTCTTATCCTCTTTACTACATTTTGCTAAAAATCGCACTTCATAATATTTTTGAAAGTAAATTATGTAAAAGGAAGCCAATTAATATAGGAGAAGCAGAGGTTTGGGTTACTCTATAAACTATTTGAAATCATCGAAACAGTGGGTTCTGTCAAAGAAAATCATATGAAATATGTACGCAAAATTGGTCGTTTACCATAAATATGAGTTTCAGCTAGCTAAGATGAAACCAAATACGGATATAACATGAGTTTCTCAAAATTGAAGTTGCGAAAGTTCAGTTCATTACCTTAGTAAGTTCTGTGGAGCCCTACGTTAAATGTGTAGATGCGAAGAGGTTGATCTTTAGAAATCATGATTAACCTGAAAAGGAAAATTACCACCCAGTTCACAGGAAGGCTTGAATCTTCAAATCCCTTCGGTAATATATCATGCCTCTAACTAAAACACCAATATTTCCCTGAGCCCTTACCCCGCGATAGATGAAATGCGAAAGACAAACCAAATATTAGTAATTCAACTGGAGATTAGCACGAGGTGAACAATTCTTTGCGGGATTGGATTCTCTCAGATACATGCTTGTTGTCTATCTGCACCATGATAATAATTTTAAAACCATGGTGAAAGAGTTCGTGACAAGGAGAAACAATATATTATTCAAGATTAATCATTACTTGAAAGAGGTAACTCACTATGAATAAAATCTTAATCTGTGGAAAAATACCTTGTGTGGTATTTAAAGAGCTTAGTGAGTTAATTGATATATCTAAAGATGCAAGAGAGTTGAATGATCCAATCATCAATGGATTCTTCAACAATGAGAAGGAATTATACGCACAATCTCTTAGAGATAGTCTATCTTTTCACTAGTTTACTCCTTGTAGGAATTTTATTCTTATATTGTTTAAGGAGGAACACTAGTTTTTGGAGTAGTTTTTATGTGTTACATTACCTATTCCAAATATTATCATCTTGCATGTTTAAAGTTTATTAATTAAATTTTATTTCGGAAGATGACTTGCAATACCTAATCTTCATGGATTATATATCTGTATTGCTTATTTTGTGAGATTTGTTCTTTGATATCATTCTTTGGTGATTAGAACACATATCTCATATTTTCTCATATGTTAAGCTCTTTCACTACTCTTGCAAAAGAGGAGTAAAGTATTTTAAGAATTTCAGTTTTTGATCTCTCCATGATTACACTTTTGTGAATAAACTACTACAGGATTCCATAAGATGTTCTTTAAGGATCGAGTTAGAAAAAGCGTGGGTCTAACAATCACACCCAATATGTTCGGCAATCTGTATGGACTAACTCCAATATAATTCTAAGAGAATCAACAAGACAGTCAGACTTAATCAAGGAAATATATCCAAGAGTTATATCTATGTTTCTCAATGTAATCAGAAAATCAAACAGATATGAATCAGGCTTGATTATTATAAGAAACAACTTGAACGATACCAAAGACCAATGTTCAAGTGTCAATCAACAACCAAAGGTTGGATTTACCAATTGATTGAACTACGCACAACCTATGATATTTCAGTTATATAAACAAATATAATGCGGAAAAGAAATAACACAGACACCAGAAGTTACGTAACGAGGAAACCGTAAATGCGAAAAACCCCCGGGACCTAGTCCAGATTTGAACATCACACTATATTAAGCCGCTACAGACTCTAGCCTAATACAAGTTAACTTTGGTTTGGAATGTAGTTGAGCCTTAACCAAGCCTCACACCGATTAAGGTACAATCACGTTCCTTACGCCTCGAATCCCAAGCAGGAAACTACACACTTGATTCCCTTAGCTGATCTCACCCACAACTAAGAGTTGCTACGACCCAAAGTCAAAGACTTTATAAACAAATTTGTCTCCTACAGAAAAGTCTATTCAAATAGATAAATCTGTCTCCCACAGAAATACCTACGAAGTTTTTGTTCTGTCTTTTGATAAATCAATGTGCACATGAAACAATTGATAATCCGGACTTATATTCCCGAAGAACGGACTAGAAATATCAATCAAATCACAACAACTTAACCATATGGTAGTGGAACAAGTTATTGTGGAATCACAAAGAATGAGACGAAGAGCTTTGTGATTACTTTTTATATCTTACCTATCGGAGATAAATCTCGAGCCAATCTTAGAGAATATAGTACTCAATACGATAGAACAAGTAATATCGAAAAACGTAACTACATAGAAAATAGTTGGGTCTCGACTTGAGAATCCAAATGAAGTCTTCAAGTCGTTAACCTATAATGGTTTTAGGAAAACCTAGGTTAAAGGAGAATCGACTCAAGTACGCAACTAGTATCACACAAAAGGTGTGGGGATTGGGTTTTCCAGTTGCTAGAGTTTTCCTTTATATATTCTTCAAATCAGGGTTTGATAGCTTTGAAACAAAGCAATCAATATTCATCATTAGATGAAAACCCGATTTAAGATTCAAGCTAAGTTTGCTTAAAACAAAGCAATATCTCTCCACCGTTAGATGGTCTTATCTTGTTACACACAAATGAAATATACCTTCATTTAGATATGGGTAACCATACCTAAACGTGTGTATTGAGTTTGCTCAACAATAGTTAACCGAAGTTATCCGTATGAACACTTTTGTATTAACCACATTTATCTAACACCTATATATCAATTTATAATCAAATGAATCTAATTGTGTTACTCATAGAGTTGTTAGAAGTATACAAGACACAATTGAAGCAAAATCGGTTTTGATTCAAGAGAATCAATTCAAGAACATTTATCCACGGTTTGCAAAGATTACATTCCTTTATATAAATGTATTTTTTTTATGAGTATGAAATCATACTTAACCGATTTTATAAATTAACCACCTAAGTTTGCAAACGGGTACGCAAACTTAAGTTCCGGACTTTGGTCTTTTCCGACAGTTCGCAAACGGGTACGCATACTATCGTTCCGGAATGAACTCAGCTGAAACCGTTCGCAAACGGGTATGAAAACTTGGTTCCCAGACTTTAATAGTTAAAACTGTTCATCTACTGGTACCCATACTTGGTTCCTGGACCTGACTCATATCACAACAGTTTGCATACTGGTATGCATACTATGCTATATTAAACAATGGTTAATTGTTTTAAACTCCCATTTCAATCATTGAAACATCCTTAGAATACGACAATAGCTGTCTCACACAAAATATTAGCTTATAAGTAATTTTAAAGTGATCGAATGATCAATACGAAACATTCCGAGTCTACATCACATGACTGTCTCACACAAATCATGTAAGATGTTTCAAGGCAATTTTCATATGATCATCTTTTGACTTATTATTCAGTTTCCAAAAAATAAATTGTTTTCAAATAAACTCGTCAAGAATAATGATGAACGTAGATAAAGCAAAAAGCTTTCCATCACATATTTTGAGAAAGATATAGCGAGTTAAATTCAGCTCGAAATATCAAATGTGTATAATGTAAAAGTCTATATAGCTATACGACTTAGTTTCAAAAGGAGATAAAATATAATAGACTTCTGAGTGATAGATGAGTTTAAATCTCTACATACCTTTTGTTGATGAAGTTCCTCCAAGCTCCCCTCAGTAGATCTTCGTCTTCAATCGATGAACGACGTGAAGTCTAAGCTCGACTACACATTTTTATCCTAATCCGAGACATAGCTATATGTAGACTAGAAATCAAGACTTATAGTTTTGATCACCTAAACTTGACAAACAAGCTTGAGATAGGAGCGCTTGCGAGTTCGACCGAGCAGTGCTTTAACAGACTTACTTCCTTGATTGTGTCGCCACCAGGTATTAATTGGTGAACTTTATTCAAAGAAACCTACATCCAAGAATTCCCACCGTAACCATTTTTGGGTTAGAATCTCAATCGTAATATGAAGTTTACGGCTATAAAACATAGTCATAAGTACTGGATAAATATATTTGGGTTACTCAGAGAAATCGCGAAGAATCGGCCGACCGTAAGCTAGGTTACAACTGGGAATCCCGGCCATGCAAGTCATGTTTAACGGCTAGACATTCTAGTGTAATACTATGTTGATGAGTTAGCTAAGCACTTTTAGACACTTACTAAGAAGGTTTTGTGAAATACTTGACCTAGCAGTAAGTAACCTTGAATTTCCATTATGTTTGTTATACGCATTGTATTCAGAATTAAACAAATAAAAAAATTAAAATTCATTCATGCGCGCTACATTATATCGATAATCGAAAAAAAATATGCAATATATCCGTCCAAATCCATTACCAAACACTAGACAATGTCTTAGATAATAAAAATTCAAAATATTAAATCCCTCTTTTGTTTGTGGGTGAAAATGGTTTCTGCTGATTTCGGTAATTTCGGGTGTGTGGGTGAGAAACGAATTTAAACCCTAAATAATGTACTGCGCAAGAGAGTACTTTAGATTCGAGAGATCAACTGTACAAGTCCGGCATATACCAAGAAATGGTCGTTCCAGACTTGCTTCGGTCACAAAGTGGAGGAAAATGGGTTGGTTTTGGGGAGGAAGCAAGGAAAGTGATGAGACCAGAATAGTTAATTCCTGGGAAGAGTAGTTGTGTTACGACTTGTATCAAAAGTGGGAAGCTAACGTATGAAAAGCTAGCAAACGTTTTTCGAGTGGTGTATGCTCCGATCGAACTTGTTGTTCTGGTGGAAATAGGTAATACCTATTTATACAAGTCGAAGTGAAACGTGCCGGGTCTCATTAAGGAATGGAAAAATGGGTGAGTAAATGGGAGGAGGTGGTAACAGTTAACGCATGGAATTGATGTCCCATAAAAGATCGTTTCACCATTAACTCCCTGTATTTACTAACCGCCTCATCCTTATGACACTTCCTTATGACGGGCGTAGTGTACGCCGCACGCTGTAAACCGCCAAACCAATACCCAAAGAGGATCCCCAGTTTGTGATATGTGTTGATGTCTCGAATGTTTTTTTGTAGAAAACATGTAGTATATTGTTGTTGCCTGGCAAGTCGATCTTGGGAGACTTGCTAGCTTGGTGACCTTCGACGGTCAAGATTTTGCATCTTAAGAGGAAAGGTAGCCATTGATCGTCGCACGCTTTCGTTTCTTGGTGGCCGCATAGGGAAGGCTAGTGTGGCGCGGCTATGTTGTCATGCCATTGGCATGGCATGGTGGTGCGGCTAGGTTGGCGTGACCAAACTAGGGTTTTGGGTCAAAGGTTACCATATGTTGTCTGGTAACCTCGTACGGATAGGATTTGCTCCTGGGATTGAAGGGGGGCCATTGATTGTCGCACGCCTTCGTTTTGGTAGCCGCGTAGGGAAGGCAAGAATGGTGGCGCGGCTAGGTTGGCATGGCATGGTTTGGCGTGGCCAAACTTAGGTTTTCGGGCCAAAGGTTACCATGCGTTGTCTGGTAACCTTGGATGGCTAGGATTTGCTCCTGGGATTGAAGGGGGATCGTTGATTGTCGCACTCCTTCGTTTTGGTAGCCACGTAGGGAAGGCCAGCATGGTGGCGTGGCTAGGTGCGTTTGGCATGGTGGGGCCAAGGGCTTAGCATGCCGTTGGCACATGTTGTGGTTAGTATGGCTAGGGCCAAGGCAAGGTGCGGTTTGTCTTGGCATGGTGAGGCCAAGGGTTTGGCATGCCGTTGGCACATGACGCGTCTAGCATGGCTAGGGCCAAGGCAAGGTGCGGTTTGGCTTGGCATGGTGGTGCCGCGGGTTTGGCATGCGTTGGCACATGGTGCGGCTAGCACGGCTAGGGCCAAGGCAAGGTGCGGTTTGGCTTGGCATGGTGGGGCCAATGGTTTGGCATGCCGTTGTCACATGGTGCGGCTAGCATGGCAAAGGCCAAGGCAAGGTGCGGTTTGGCTTGGAATGTGGGGCCAAGGGTTTGGCGTGAATGGTTTGGCTTGGCATGGCGGGGCCAAGGGCTTGGCATGCCATGGGCGCATGGTGCGGCTAGCATGGCTAGGGCCAAGGTAAGGTGCAGTTTGGTTTGGCATGTGGGGCCAAGGGTTTGAAGTGACCAAGCTAGGTTTTTTGGGTCAAAGGTTACCATGTGTTGTCCTGGGTAACCTTGGACGGCTAGGATTTGCTCCGTGATTGAAAGATGGCCGCCTGAGGGGTGTGGCTAGATTGTTGCAGGCCTTTGTTTTGGCAGCCAGCTGGCATGGTTGTGCATGGCTTGTTGGGGCGGCAAGCATGCTTGGTATGCTCTAGCTTGGAGATGTAGGCCATGGTTGGCACGGCTTGCCATTGGCACATAGGGTGCGGCTAGCATGGTTGGCATGCCTTTGGCGCGGTAGGTGTGGCTGGCACGGTTTGCCATTGGCACGGGGGGGTGCGGCTAGCATGGTTGGCATGCCTTGGCATGGTAGGTGTGGCTATGCACGGTTTTCCATTGGCACGTATAGCGTGGGAATTAGGGTTTTGGCCTGTCGAAATCCTAATTAGCATTAAAAAAAAAGGTACCTGCAGTAATTTTCTCGATCAAATTAAATGGTTCAATAAATGCGCTTGGTGGAGACATTATTACTCAAGTTCTGTGACGTCATTGTCTGACTAGGGTTTTACGATTTTAACCCTAAGCTAAAAACCACCATCAACATTAAGTCCCTGCTTAGCTCGGAACAGGGGCATTGTTGCGAGGTAAGCATATGATGGTGACATACAAGGATGGAATCGAAACGTAAGTCATGCAAGATGGTCAGGAAAGTCCGACTAACCTTTTTCGAGAGGTAGGGAGAGTTCATGATCCCGCGTTCAGCAGTCTTGCATAAATTCTATTTGTGGCGTAGACCGTGAAGTGGTGAGATGAGGATCATCGGTTTGGTCTGGCTACGCATCATCTTGACTGGGTTAGGGAACGTCATAACGCTGGCTTGGCAAGTTGGTGCTAGCGCGGAAAGTCATGGCACGAACATCTTGGGATGATGGGGCTACGGCAATGGAAAGGGGTTTCGGCGTGGTGCGGTCACGGTAAGGCGCGGTTCGGTGAGGCATGCACGGACGGCTCGGCGTGGTGGGGCCAAGGCAAGGCGCGGACGGCTTGGTGATTTGTCTTCACGGGACCAGTTGCCTCTTTTCCTTACTTGGCTCAAATAGGAAGTCCTTTCCTTATTCAAACTCCCAAGTATCACGCCTATAAAAGGGGGGCCGGCCTCTCCATTTACTTCACGCCTCCATTATATATATATTTTTTTATTTTGCTATGGTTGTTTGGTAACGGTGAAGTGGACGAGCGGATTAGATATGTCTTCCATCACTTCCTCTTTAACTTGATTTCTTTTGCTTTCTTGTGTTGGTGCCAGCCCTAGTTGTAGGCGTACTTTTTCATGACCTTGTAGAAAATATTGCCCTTCTGTGTTGGTGTGAATCCTAGCCGTAGGTACGTTTTGCACGAGCTTGTAGTATTATTTAGGCGTGAATACCGTAGCAATGTTGACCGCCTCAACTTACTGTGCAAAGTAAGCACGAGATAGTAACTGTCATTACCTTCCCATTTAAACCTAGTTTCTAGGGTTTACTCCTTGTCTTGGTGTGGCCGTGTGCACGGTTCCCATGGTTGGGCGCGAATTTTCTGCTGCAGGTGGTACCTTGGCATGAGGTGGTGATGCAAGTACGTCGGTCCCTAATTTTTTTTTTCGCGTATACATATTATGACCTCGAAACAAACTGGCTTGCGTCTTGGGTGGATCTTTTTTGTCTGACAAAATAATTTCCATGCGCTTTCCGTAGTAATTTCTCTTAGTGTTGTTCCATTGTAGTTGTTTGGAAGGTGTAAGTACCGTGAGAGAACCTTCGTTATGTTGTCGCTAGAGAAAAGTTCTGCCGTACCAAGAGACATTGGAAATTCCAAGCCAAACATAAGTGATGAATTCTTCACAAAGCATCGGCCTCAATTAAGAGAAACCATCCCAAGTACGTGTTTCGATTCTTCGACCGGTTCGGAAAGTGAGGGAGGAGACCGGTCCATTCGGCCAAGAGGCGTAGTAAGGTTTTGCCTTCAAAGGAAAGAATATCATGCCTCTCCTATCGACTTTAAAATCTCGTGAGTCCGTTGCGTCCCTTCGAGAAATGGATGCGATTCATGATGAGCCAGGAGCATGTAAAAACGAATTTGACCAAGGCGCAGATCGTTGATACTTTTGCGGCTTCCGCAGTGCTTCAGATTAGGAAAGATATTCCAGGCTTGGTTGCTTTTGTTTCCAGATGGTGTCCGGACACCCACACGGCCGTATGCAGGTGGGGTGAAATGACCATCTCCTTGGAGAGCGTGGCTGTATTGCTGAACCTTCCCGTAATTGGGAACCTCGATGTTAGGTTGTCTGCAGATGAAGAATAAATGCACACTGCCCGCTTGCGAAATCAAAAGGATTCGTTTAGAAAGAAAACGAGACGAGATGTTTTTATGACTGGTGGGTGTCTCGGTGGTTTCGATGAGTTGGAGTCGAAACGAGAAGAACAATGCGCTTCATGTCGCGCGTTCTTGGCTCTTTGGTTATCCAGAGATATTTTTGACGACGGCTCGGGTAAGAAGGAGATAAGACATGAACTTATCAAGTTTGCCATAAAATTGGCAAAAGGCGTTGTTCTCCCTATTGGTGGTTTGTTTATTGGTTCTCTGTATGCACACTTGGATCAGTGGTTTCGGACATGCGCGTCTCAAACGGATACATGAAAGTGGATTCGTATATTCATGCCGCCTTTATCCAGTGCATGGCTGTGGGAGCATTTCGAGAAGTATGCCCCGAAACCTTTGGTTGTACTTCCAGGAGTCTTTTGGTGGCTCTAGGATATACTGCGCTGGTCGAACAGGCGCCCAAAGTTCAAGTTCAAACACGGGTCGGACTTCTTAACAACTCGTATGCGGTTAATTTTCGTCCATGGGCTCCGGTGCATGCGTCTATAACTCAGTCCAGCACCTTTGATCCCGCTCCGAACATGTCTTTGTCTTCGATAAAGAGGATCTCGAGTGTTGAAGAGATGGTATTCATGCGAAGCCGCACGCCCGGTCATGTGCCGTCTTTTTTAGAGGATCTTGGAAGCAATCTCTTACAACATCGATAGATCGGCTCATCATATGGGTTTTGACCAAGGGGTCCCACTCGTTAGTCGCCCGGTTGTTCGTAAAATCCCGTTGTCAACTGTTCTCGATGCTAGTGTTCTCGTGTCGGGAAAAAGTCTCCCTTTCTCGCTTGCGTAACGAAATCCATCAACAACCTCCAAATATAATATATTTTGGCGGGGACGAGTTTCTCGTTATCCGTGGATTTGTGAATGATGTGGTAGAAAACCGTCGCGGTAAGCCTTCTCCTGTAGTTTTAGTGGAACATCCACTGCTGAGGGATCCCAAGCGAAAATTATTTATCCCAAATGAAGATAGTCCCCAAGTGAAGGAGCGAAGATCTAAAAGCCGTGCTGGTGGTTTTCAGTCGGGTCCGACGGCTCTTCCGACTTTTAGTTCTTCCAATATGCGAGTATGTATAATTTTCTTCCTGATTCGGTCGGATTACGTATGTCTTTGTCTCATTTCTGATCGTTTGTTCTTGTGTCTTTCCCAGGGTCTTAGCAGTGTGAACGCCTTCACTAAACTTGCACGTGGTCAGAAGACGACATCTCTTGGAACGGAAAGCGGCGATGCTGAACCTTCCCATGGTGAAGGGGAATCCGAGAAGGATGAAAGCTCAGAGTCCAGAGATGGTGAGAGTAGTTCTTCCGATAGCAGTGCTGAATCTTCCTCCAGTCGGTCTGAAAGCGAATCAGTGAGTCTTCTCCATTTTCTTCTTTCTTCTTTCTTCCTTCTCTCTTTTTTTTTTTTTTTTTTGAAGAGTGTCTAAGCCGTGATATCACAGAGCGAAGCCGGTTCTGAAGATGAACTTGAAACGGAAGCTGGTGGAGACACGGCTTCGTATCCAGCCGTGTCAGCCAAAACTGGTGGCTTTGAAACAGAGGCCGGTCAAGATGGAAGCGTCGTTGCAACTCAGAAAACTGAGATTGCTCATGTGAATGTTGGCGCAATTGTTGTTAGGAATCCTATGCCAGTTACTGATGCAGCCGCAGGCGCCACCTTTGTTCCTCCATACCTGGTTCCTTATCCGGATCACGTGTTGATTGGGGATTTAGCGTGCTAGCTAAACACGGCGTTATACACCAAGATATGGGAAATATATGGTCATATTGCCACGACCAAGAAGATTACTAGCCGATACGCACTGGTCAAGCGTGTAGAGGAAGCCTTGTCTTCGATTGACGACATGCGCAATGTGACTGGTCACACGGTTTCTCGGGATGTAATCTCAAGCTGGAGGTTCCATCGCGATATGTATATAGAGTTCGAGTTCAATACTCCTTAGTTCGTCGAAGGTTTCTCCGAGGTTGAAAAGATCTTTGGCCCAAACGGTCGAAGGTCCTTCCGCAGACATGGTGAAGAAGCAGGAAGCGGAATTCAAAAAATTATGCAGGCAGCTGAAGTTGAAAAGGGTGGCTCTCCAGAGCACGAGGGAGGCATTTGCTAAGAGGAGCAAGCCGCTGCTGGAAAACTTTCCTTGAATACATTGCTGTCTTTGGAACTTCTTATCTTTCAGTTTTTTTTGAAAGGCAAATGAAACGCCTAGTTTATGGTTTTGATTTTTTGATTTTTGTGGGTTGATAGACAAATGTTATCTCGAAGGCTTTTGGATTTTGCTTTTGGAATGAATTGTTTAGGAAATGAAATTATCTTGGTTATGACAGAAAGTGACGCGAGCATTTCAGGAAAAACCTGGAACCGTGTGTTGTAGATGACATGGGATGAAACATAACATGACTATCGGTTTTTCCATTCTCATGAAAACTTGAAATAACAAAACCACGTATCTTGTCTAGGTAAGACTTACTCGGTTTATCAGGTCTCCTGATGAAAAGGGAACCTTCCGGGTGTAATACCGAGTTTTATGGGAAGCGCCGACATGGTTGTAGAAATTCCCAGTCGTTACCGAAGTTTCTGTAACCGAGTCGCTGATTCTCGGGCGGATCGTTTGCTTCAATTTTCTGGGAAGTCCCCAGTCGTGTGTTGACTGATAATCGAGTCGTCTAGTAACTAAGTCGTCGATCCTTGAGCGGATCGCCTGCTTCTACCATCTTTATGTCTGGTTCAAGCATGAGATCGATGGTAGAAGATTGACATTGTAACCGAAAGATCAATCTCCCACTGTGGTCGCCAATTATTTGTGGGTGAAAATGGTTTCGCTGATTTCGGTAATTTCGAGTGTGTGGGAGAGAAACGAATTTAAACCCTAAATAATGTACTGCAAGGGAGTACTTTAGATTCGAGAGATCAATATGTACAAGTCCGGCCTAAACCAAGAAATGGTCGTTCCAGACTTGCTTCGGTCACGAAAGTGGAGGAGAATGGGTTGGTTTTGGGGAGGGAAGCAAGAAAAGTGATGAGACCGAATAGTTGATTCCGGAAGAGTAGTTGTGTTACGACTTGTATCGTAAAGTGGGAAGCTAACGTATGAAAAGCTAGCAAACATTTTCTGAGTGGTGTATGCTCCTGACTGAACTTGTTGTTCGGTGGAAATAGGTAAGACCTATTTATACAAGTCGAAGTGAAACGTACGCTGGTCTCATTAAGGAATGGAAAAATATGTGAGTAAATGGGAGGAGGTGGTAACATTTAACTCATGGAATTGATGTTCCATAAAACCGTTAACGCATGGAATTGATGTTCCATAAAACCGTTAACGCATGGAATTTATGTCCCGTAAAAGAGCGTTTCACCATTAACTCCCTGTATTTACTAACCGCCTCATCCTTATGACACTTCCTTATGACGGGCGTAGTGTACGCCGCACGTTTTAAACCGCCAAACCAATACCCAAAGAGGATCCCCCATTTTTGTGATATGTGTTGATGTCTCGAATGTTTTTGTAGAAAACATGTAGTATATTGTTGTTGCCTGGCAAGTCGATCTTGGGAGACTTGCTAGCTTGGGTGACCTTCGGCGGTCGAGATTTTGCATCTTAAGAGGAAAGGTAGCCGTTGATCGTCGCACGCTTTCGTTTGTTGGTGGCCGCATAGGGAAGGCAGCATGCGTGGCGCGGTTAGGTTGGCATGCCATTGGCATGGCATGGTGGTGCGGCTAGGTTGTCGTGACCAAACTAGGGTTTTGGGTCAATGGTTACCATGTGTTGTCTGGTAACCTTGGATGGATAGGATTTGCTCCGGGGATTAAAGGGCGACCGTTGATTATCGCACGCCTTCGTTTTGGTAGGCGCGTAGGGAAGGCCAGCATGGTGGCGCGGCTAGGTTGGCATGCCGTTGGCATGGCATGGTTTGGCGAGGCCAAACTTAGGTTTTCGGGCCAAAGGTTACCATGCGTTGTCTGGTAACCTTGGATGGCTAGGATTTGCTCTTGGGATTGAAGGGGATCGTTGATTGTCGCACGCCTTCATTTTGGTAGCCGCGTAGGGAAGGCCAGCATGGTGGCGTGGCTAGGTACGTTTTGCATGGTGGGGCCAAGGGCTTAGCATTCCGTTGGCACATGGTGCGGCTAGTATGGCTAGGGCCAAGGCAAGGTGCGGTTTGGCTTGGCATGGTGGGGCCAAGGGTTGGCATGCCGTTGGCAAATGGCGCGGCTAGCATGGCTAGGGCCAAGGCAATGTACGGTTTGGCTTGGCATGGTGGGGCCGAGGGTTTGGCATGCCGTTGGCACATGGTGCGGCTAGCATGCTAGGCCAAGGAAAGTTGCGGTTTGTCTTCGCATGGTGGGGGCCAAGGCTTTGGCATGCCGTTGACACATGGTGCGGATAGCATGGCTAGGGCCAATGCAAGGTGCAGTTTGGCTTGGCATGGTGGGGCCAAGGTTTGGCATGCCGTTGGCACATGGTGCGGCTAGCATGGCTAGGTCAAGGCAAGGTGCGGTTTGGCTTGGCATGGTGGGGCCAAGGGTTTGGCATGCCGTTGGCACATGACGCGGCTAGCATGGCTAGGGCCAAGGCAAGGTGCGGTTTGGCTTGGCATGTGGGGCTAAGGGTTTAGCGTGACGTTGGCACATGGTGCGGCTAGCACGGCTAGGGCCAAGCCAAGGTGCGGTTTGGCTTGGCATGGTGGGGCCAAGGGTTTGGCATGTCGTTGGCACATGGTGCGGCTTAGCATGGCTAGGGCCAAGGCAAGGTGCGGTTTGGCTTAGCATGGTCGGGCCAAGGGTTTGGCATGCCGTTGGCACATGGCGCGGCTAGCATGGCTAGGGCCAAGGAAAGGTGCGGTTTGGCTTTGCATGTGGGGCCAAGGGTTTGGCATGAATGGTTTGGCTTGGCATGGCGGGGCCAAGGGCTTGTCATGCCATGGGCGCATGGTGCGGCTAGCATGGCTAGGGCCAAGGCAAGGTGCGGTTGGGCTTGGCATGTGGGGCCAAGGGTTTGGCGTGACCAAGCTAGGTTTTTGGGTCAAAGGTTACCATGTGTTGTCTGGTAACCTTGGACGGCTAGGATTTGCTCTTGTGATGGAAAGATGGTCGTTGATTGTTGCAGGCCTTTGTTTTGGCAGCCAGCGTTGTGCATGGCGTGTTGGGACGGCAAGCATGCTTGGTATGCTCTAACGTGGAGATGTAGCTGGCACGGCTTGCCATTGGCACATGGGGTGCGGCTAGCATGGTCGGCATGCCTTGGCGCGGTAGGTGTGGCTGGCATGGTTTGCCATTGCCTTGGCGCGGTAGATGTGGCTGGCACGGTTTGCCATTGGCACAGGGGGGTGCGGCTAGCATGGTTGGCATGCCTTGGCGCGGTAGGTGTGGCTGACACGGTTTGCCATTGGCACGTGTGGCGTGGGAATTAGGATTTTGGCCTACCGAAACCCTAATTAGCATTAAAAAAAGGTACCCTTGTAATTTTCTCGCAGTCAAATTAAATGCGCTTGGTGGAGACATTATTACTCAAGTTCTGTGACGTCATTGCTCGACTAGGGTTTTAGGATTTTAACCCTAAGCTAAAAACCACCATCAACACCTACATCATTTGTTAGCTTTGCAATATATGGCCGACACTAGAACTGGAAATTACATGGAGGGGAACAATAGTTTTGAAACTTCTATTTTTTCTAAGCACCTTGTTTGTTGCTTTCATTGTACTTTACATTTTGTGGATTTGTGCTTGAGAAACTTGATTGGGTAGGCATTCTGCGAAGTGTAAGTATACAAGAACTCAGTAATTTGTAAAAAAATGTTTTCAAGAAATAAGTGAACAGTTCCGGAGTGTGTTTTTTTGTTTATAATTAGTGCTTTAAATTTTTCGTGTAATGCTCGTGCACTCGACTTGTATGTATATAGTTTGCCATTTCCAAATACAATTTTACTAGTTTAGTACTATGCTCGCATTATCTAGATCATTCGAAGGTTGAGCCAGATTCTCACCTAAGAGCAGTTCCTATGGACTCAACAAACTTGAAATTTGTTCATTTTGCTCCCACTATGGACTCAACAAACATGAAAAACAGATGGGAAAACCAACAAAGTTGTTGGTTTGTTCAGTGAGACGGCAGAACAGACGCGCGTTTGATGTAGAAACGGGCGACTGAAGCAAAAAACACTGGCGTGTGATCCTAAACCACCGGTTTTCCATCAAACGCTAGCGTCTGATGTTAACACACCAGCGTGTGATCCAAAACCGCCAACGGCTACTTTCTAATCTCATCATCCAACAGCTGTTATTCCTTTTGTTTCCTTATAAATTCACCTCATCTCCAAACTTGAAACTCACACCTTCTTCATCTCTACCTCAAAATTTCACAATTTCATACCATCTCAATACTCATTTTCCTTTATTTCAAACACAACGATTCATATCGACTCAATTTACCAAGAAAATCAGATGAATTTCATTTCTAACAAATATGGCATCCTCATCGTACCGATCACAACAACGATCACAACAACAGACACAACAACAATCACAACGAGAAACACAACAAGATACACAATAATCACAACCAAAAAACACAAGAATTCGTGGTGTCAAGTATACGATGGATGAAGACGAGTCAATTTGTAGGAATTATGTATTATATACATTAGATCAAATCAATGGTATTTATCAACAAAAAAATTATGAAAAAATTTTACGAAAATTTTGTGAAGAAACCGGTAACATCAATAGACGTGATGCCGAAGGGTTGTCTAGCGCGACAAAAAAAGTGGTGAAGGCGAACCGGAAGTGGAACTAAGATGTCGGGAAGAGTGGCAAACATCCCACAAAACGAGTTTCCAACGTGAAAATATTTCACCATTTTGAGGGTGCTTAACAAGTTTAATCCATACTTGCTGGAAGGTAATCAAGTGCCTGCAAGATCACCACTTGGTCCAATATCGCAGAATTTTTAGAATGGTAGGCCTGCTTCCTAACCTGAAGGAACTGGATCTCCATATACCAGGTCTCCAAGTAGTCTGGAACAACACAACTCTAATCTAGACGTTAACAACAAATTTAAGAGAAGAAAAATGAGGGGGTCAGAAAGCTGTAAAAGCAGCGAGAGACGCAGCCCAACGAACATTATTAGAAGGAGTTCAAACGAGTTCAACTATGTTGAGCACAAGGAATTCGAGTTGAAGATAAAAGCAGATAGAGCCAGGGACCGTGGCATTGCTATAAAGCAACAACGAAAAAATTCGTCTTTCGCGAGAACAATACTACATGGATTGTAAGCTAAACAAGCTACTCTCCTTGAACACTTCAACAATGAATGCACGACAACTTGATGTATGGGCTAAGCAAATGGATATGGCGGAACAACAAGTCCCTCAACAAAGTGGCCAGTATGAGAATGTGGAAGAAGACGAAGATGATGCCTCAGAAGAAAACGAAGATGAATACAGTCTTGATAACTGATTTTAATTCTTGTTTAGTAGTTTTAATTTAAATGTAATCGTTTAGTTAAAATTACTTTTAATATAATTTCCTTAATTTTAATTTTATCGTCTAGTTAAAAACAATCAGCTTTAAATAAATAACACATTAATTAAAATAAACAACACTAAATCGAAAAATAACATCTATCTGCCTCAGCCTCAGCCTCACCCCCGCAAATCGTGTGTTGCTCATTTTAAAGCCCAAAGGTGCTTAGTTAGATCTTCTCTTAGTTGTCCATAAATTTCCCGGTTTTGAATTCTGTCAGTGGAAAGTCTATATTCTCTTGCCGGACGCCCATGTTGCACCACAAGATTCAGCCTCAAATATTTATCTGGAAAACTAGTCCAGGTTGGGTCATGTCTGGTTTCTTCAATGACCATGTTATGAAGAATGATACAAGTCAGCATAATTTGTTCATTTCTTGAAGATCAAAAAGCGTGTCGGCCCGCCTATGATGGCGAACTTCCTTTTTATTATGCCAAAAGCGCGTTCAACATCCTTTCTGCATTTCATTTGTTGGGAGTTAAAGTACTTCATTTCCTTCGAAGTCGTCGGTCCAAAACCTACCTGATTATAAGATTGAACCATGATTAACCATTCTCGGATAGATTCCGTCCGCTAGATAATAACCCTGAGTGTAGTGATGACCGTTGATGGTGAAATTACAGTGCGGCGCGATCCTATTCTTAAGACCTTCAAACAATGGTGACTTATACAAAACGTTGAGACTGTTATTTGAATCCGGGAGTCCAAAAAAGACATGCCAAAACCAACAATCATAAGTAGCTGAAGCTTCCAAAATTACAGTTGGTTTTGGATAATGACCATTATATTGGCCTTTCATTCAACCAGACACGCATGCCACATCCAGTGCATGTAGTCAAGATTGCCTAGCATTCCTGGAAAACCCCTCGAGGTGTTTTCTGCAGTTATTCTTTGAACATTTTCTTGAGTAGATTTCTTAAAAAGGTTGGACCAAAATTCTTGACTATTGTACCGCAAAACAATTTGAGATACCTAAAGGCGGTTGTTTTCCCAATACGGATGTAATCATCCGTGGAATCTACCGGTACCCGTAACATAGTATATGGAGGGCCATAGTGACCTTTGTCCGACTAAAGCCTCGTACATGTCGTATGTTATACTAATAATAAATAAAGGTTGTACCGATAAAGGTCGGCAATAATCCTTTGCGTCAAGTTGCAGCCCATGCGGAATCGTCGCCGAAAATCCTCATCGGAATAGAAACAATCATGATTAAAATAATCATGCATCATCTTGTCGTGGTAAAAATATCGATCTCGCCACTTCCATCTTCTAGTCATAACTTCATATGGCTCTAAGACTTTGTATGATCCGGTTTGTAATTGCAACATAAAATTTCGCCTCCTTCTATCTTGAATTGCACCTTCATCCATTTGACGAAAAACTCTATACACATTTCTTCTTCTTCTTCATACAACATTTCATCCATCTCCATATCTTCCTCAAGAACCAAAATCAGGATTCATGGTTGAGAAATTAAGAAAAGATTGATCGGATGAAAGATTGTTGTGAATTTGTGTGATCAAACTCGAGCTGTATTTATGGATGTAGAAACTAGCTATTCCGATGAACGTTTAAAAGTAGTCGTTGGCGGTCTTAGTACACACGCCAGCGTTTCTCCTACGTTTGACGTTTGTCCTTCAAATGCCAGCAAAGATTTCGTCTCCTGGGCGCTTAATCACAACCGCCCACTTCTTTCCATAGTGCACAATCCTATTTGCCCATCCACCGACTCAACAAACGTTTTGGTTTGTACATTGCCATAGGAATTTCCCTAAGGGGAAGTAAAATATTATTAGGGTGCAAGAAAGCAAATTAATTTTAGCCTTGGGAGCTAGTTGGGAAGACTGTACACTCGCTTTAAACTAGCTCGTCCCCGAGATTATCCTGCATTCCAAAATAATGTACTAAAATAGGGACTTTGAATACCATATTTTACTAGTTTTAGCCATGTATGTGATCAACACAAATGTCACTGTAGTATAGTGATAAAGTCACTGGGTGATGATACTACAGTGACCGAGTTCGAAACTCACCAGCACCAAATTCTTTACCGATCAAAAAAGCATGTGCGGCATTGACATTGCACACTTGGTTAAATATAACGAGAAGTGCATACATTGAACGCAACAAGGTTAGTTAGGCCCATGGACAAAAAGTTAATAAGAGATTAAACATGATTTGCGGCATGCACAAAATTTACACATGCGGCTCGCTCTCCTCCTATGTTCGGTTCAGGTGTAGTTTCTAATTTTAATAGACCGCAATAAGAATTTTGACGAAGAAGTTGATGTAATACCCCGATATTCGGCAGTGGTTGGCCGAATGAAATATGAGTAATCATTTGTCCTTCCCTAGCACCGAGGCCTTTTCAGCACAATTGGCTCTCGAGTTGGAAGAAAACTCGCAGCTTAAGCGTGCTCGGGTGGAAACAATCCAAGGATGGGGGACCTCTCGGGAAGTTTCTGTTGGATTACCGCAACGATGCCCGTTGAAAACCCCACACTGCCGGACGACCTTACAAACTTACAATATATTAATTTCAAAGCCTTAAATGAACCTAAGACATGATTATGAGAGTACAAACTTTTTTTTTTAGATAATAAGAAAAATTTATTAATAAAGGGATCAACCACAATCCACAAAATTGTTTAACAAAGTTTCAAGTATGCCTAATATCATGATCGAACTCTTCAATGGACACCCTGTCCTTTCTAATCCTCTTAAAAACTGAATCAGCAATCTGATTGAAATCCCTACTAAAATAACTGATCTTAACAAAAGTAAAAGAATCAACTAAAATTTTGATGTCTCTTAAAAGTTTTCTATTATCCCATCTGACAAGAGATAGATTCTTATTTAAAGAGTTAACGACTATTTCGACATCTGCAAGTAGGTGAATCCTGTCCAGTTCCATAGCTTTGGCCCACTTTAATCCTTCCAGCATTGCAAGGCATTCACCAGTTTCCGCATCTATTATTCCAGTTGCATAGGTTCCTTTAAAGCTTGTGCATTCACCTGCAATATTATATAAAACAATGCCAGTGCCACACTCATTAGTATTGTTATTGAATGAAGCATCTACATGAATTTTAAACACATTAGAAACTGCAGCATTAACATTCTGTGAAGTATGCATTATATGCCTATCATCAGTATGACTATGTTGCAGGGTATCAGATGCATTCTTTTCAAAAGTAGTGACAGAAAGAACTATAACAGTGGAGTCCACCTGTTGATGGTGGATTTTCGTTCAAGGTTAAATTTGTAAAAACCAGAAAAAATCATGCGCCGACATCTTGTAAAAGATAAAGCCATTTATAAGTGTTGATACTCCTCACTTAATTCACCAGAATGGAGCATGTGGCAACAATCCCATTCTCGTGAATACATGAAATTCTCCAGGTTGGAGCATGTGGCAATAATCCCTTCCTCGTGAATTTCATATCAGCCTTGTATTTCCGGTATTCATTATCGTGTGGCATGACGACCGAGTGTTACTCTTACAGAGTAACACGAACCTCCAAGCACTATAATGAAACCATGTACGAAATACCCGTGACAGCCGACTCTCCTGTGTTATACTAGCCCGATTGAGCCCCTCTGGTGTGTTATACTAGCCCGACAGCATCCGACCGACCGCATCGGTCCGATATGATCTCGATCGCAGTCATCCAACTCCATAAGCATGATTGATGACCCCGCATCAATTCCATCACCCCCAATCGTATGGAATACCCACGGCCGACCCCGCATGGTCGGTCATTGGCCTAGCTTGCCAAGAAACCGTTCATACCAAGCATTATGGACGGAAAACCCTAAATTAGGGTTTGCGGCATATTACATGTGTTCCAAAGAGCCTCAACCATCCATCTTCGCAGGTATAGATGGAGGGTGTAGATGTAGATTCAAAGGGCCCAGAGCATGTCAACACGATCACCGTGGGCCCGCCACACACTTGACCAATCGGTCAAAACCAACCATGTTTGGTCGTGACAAAATTGTCGCCAAAAAACAAGAGATGGCGCACGACTTTGAAACCCAAAATTAGGGTTTTGAGCATCATGAGCGTCCATCTTCTCCTAGCACGAATGGAGGGTCCCAGATTAGATTAAACAGTCCGGCCATACCAAAGATGACCACTTTGTGGGCCCATCTACCTCCTTATGTGTTCGGCCAAGGCATAGCATGCCCGGTTAATCCAAAACGTGCGCCTAAACTAGCGTGGCCACGCTCCCAAACCACAAACCGATCTCGACCGCTCAACTTTGCCTGACGATTTGGGTGGCTCTGATCACGTTTTAATGGGATATTCGTGCATAGGCGTGAACACCAGCCTACCATCTTCACGTCAAACCAATCGTCCAAGACCGACCAAGTTAAGTCGTCTTGGAACGCGCGCCGGAAAAGAGCATGGTGCGCGGCTTTTGCGGCATCAAATTCCTATTGCAAATCGATCTCAACCACTCCTCTTTGCCTGGCCAAATTGAGTGGCCTAGATCGCACCTTCATGGGACAGCGTGAGACATGGACGTGTACACCGGCATGCTATCTACATGCATGCCCGGTCGGTCCCTCTCCGAAATCCTTCCCATGCTTGGTTTCGACCAAGTCAAGAGTGATGCTTGCGCGCCTCTTCAAAACCCTAATTTCATTAACTGGCCGCAGATGAGTGTCTCAAAGATCATCTCATCCGTCCAACTTCACTAGCCGGTTATACAACCTCGGTCGGGAGCTAATTGGTCGGTGAGGCGTCATTACCCATCACTTTACCACACCATGATGCAAAGACCTGCATAAAATACACACGATACTTCACAAGTATCGACTTCCGAATAACGCAGGTTATTCAATTCAAGCATTACATGCTATCTTTCGTGGATCCACAATCCACACATTCCGACATCAATCATGTCACAAATCGGGGGATACATACGGGGTATTGGTACGGCGGTTTACAGCGGCAGCGGCAACGCGCCATCACAAGAACGTGTTAGGAAGTCATGGACGGTTAGAGATGAACATGAGAAGTGGGCAAGGCTGGTCGTGTATCACCAACACACAACTCCACTACTCCATCACTCCACTTCCTCCACTTCCCACGAGAGACGTGAATAAGACTCAGTGACTTGTATAAATAGGTTCTCCGCCCTATTTCCAAACAACGGAGGAAAAACAGAGAAAAACAACAAGAAAACACCCATAGCCTGCTTACACCAATCGTAAGCTTGTTCACTTTCATGTTGCAAGTCTTAAGCAAGTCTACACCTTCACAATCTCAACACCTTCTTCGCTTCCCTCCCTAAGATCAACCCCATCTCCTTCACTTTGTGACCGAAACAAGTCCTGGAACGGCCATTTCTTGGTTTAGGACGGACTTGCACAGCATTGATCTCTCGAATCTACAAGCACTCACCGCGCAATACATTTGTTTAAGGTTTAAATTCATTCCTCATCCACACCACAAATTACCAAATTCTGCAGGAGTAGTTTTCACCCATAAACAATTGGCGACCACAAATGGGAGGTTGATCTCTCGGTTGCACAAAATCGAATTCTCAATTTTTTCGGTTTCCATCTCGCAATGTATCCGTAAACCATAGGTGGTTCGGGATATCATGGGAAGTATAGTTAGAATGCTTTGGAGGATGTCTTGGCAAATCAAGCCGGTATCACCAGAAGGCAGAGCGAAACATTCCGCTTTTTGAATGATATAACATCATAATTACAAGAAGGGTCGGCGTGCATCTACTCAGGCAATGCAAGAAATGCTGAATCCTTGGTCAGGAGTCACGCCTTTACCAGTGGAGAGGCAAAAAGAGCGCGTAACCGCAGGAGATTCAGGAAAGATGAACAACATGGTCCAGTCAACAATGAAGAACCGAAGCAACTCCACAGAGGAAAGGACTTGTCCGGAGTACTACAACGTCTACCAGATAAAGAAAGGGAGCCTGCAGCCTATGGAGCCCTGTTAGAAGATTTATATCTCAAAACTCTCGTTGAAGCCCGGAAGACTGTCCAATCCGCATCGACCTTCCAACCAAGTGAAGAAATGCTTGAGGAAGGAGAGATCGATCAGGAAATACGTGAATACAGAGGATGGGAGCGTTCAATTCGATCACTCAACAGTGATATTACGACACCTTCCACACCCCTTTACCCAGGCAAGCGATCCGCGGATATGATGGAACTCGCAAGTCTTCCAACTTCATCTCTCGGAACGTGCTCCACATCAAAGCCACGTAGAGACATCACAACGCCCACTAACGCAGGAAAAGCTGGACTCGAAGTACCTACACTTTCCGTTCCCGATGGAAAAGATTTTGGAGTTGCTGGAGATGTGGGTACGAAATAGAGAGTTGGAACTACCTCCAGTATGGCGTCCGCCACCGATCAAGAAGTAATGGACCCGAGGTACTGTCATTTCCACCGGTTCCTCCATCACCCCACCAGCGAATGCAACGCTTTGAAGCGCATTGTTCAGAGAAGCTTGGTCCAGAGCGATAACTCGAGAGATTGGTGCGAGGATTTTCTTAGAAAGGCTACTCCGGTTCGATACAAGTGAGGCTTCAAAGCAAGTAAGTTCTACTCAACAATTTTACAAGAAGGATAGTTTTAGAATTCACGGGGACTTAGCATCCCGCACATGGAGAAAGGGGCTCAACGATCAAATGCCATATTTACTTCCCTTCATACCTCCCTTTTACACGACATTTGCAATTTCATATGACATGTGCAATCATTCATGACTAAGATGCAAATTCCATTTAAAATAACCTCTTTCTAAAAGTTATTCACAAAACTATCTCAAAATATGCCAATTCAATTACCTATTAATTCAAAACCGGAAGTCAAATTACGAAAGGAAATCCTCACTATCACTCAAAAAGAAAAACATCTAAAAGAAGAGGCAAGTATATAGCACGAATCCTTCAAGGAAAGTCCTTCAGCAACAACTCGTCCTTCTGGGCAAGAGCGACTTTCATCCTTTGAAGTACAGCTTGCTTCAGCTTCAACTCCTCAGACAACTTTTCAACCTCTTCTTCCTGGCTAGTGACGCTTTCGCAGTAAGGGGCTTCACCTTGTAATTTCTCGGAGCTCCCGAATCTCGGAGAACCTTTTGAGGAACCAAGGAGAATTGAAGTCGTACCGCACAAACACATCTCGATGGCACTTCCACCTTCAATCATCTCCTCGTAAACTGTTCGACCGGGCCGCGACGCTCATCCCATGGATAGAAAATAAAGCATCGAACGCGGTTTGACCAATGCAAGACGACTCTTGAGCTTCAAGTGGTAGCAATGTGACCATGTTTCTCCCATATTGTCGTATACAACTCTTTGAACCGAACCAAGCACGCTGAATCCACCAACCAACACATGACCTGGATAAGGGACAAGTAAAAGGAGGATCGAACAAAGCCCCGTGCCGCATCACCGTAATTCACCAACCACAGGAGCCTTGTCAGTTGCAGGAGGCCTTTCTAAGAAGTCACCACAATAGCCATATTCACCGGAACCCTTTCGGAGACGGATTTCAAGGGGAGCCGCCCAATCATTGCAGACGCTACCTTTCTTATAATCCTTAGGCATCTACTTCGCTTTGGGTACTAATTTTCATCACGACCCCGTCCAACAAGATCACTCGGGGAGGTGGCTTGTCCAACCGAGCTTGCATCATCTCTGTCATGGTCGGGAAAAGGAGCGGTTTCTCCAGACTTCTCAAAGATGAAGGTGCACTTGCATCATCTCCGTCATGGTCGGAAAAAGGAGTGGTTTGTCCAGACTTCTCAAAGATGAAGATCAAGACCGCCGACTTCTCAAAGATGAAGATCGCACCGCCGCACCTCAAAGCATGAGGGCCAACATTACCAAACCTTCTCATTCGAATGCGCGCCAACCTCGTGAAGACATTCTCTTTCGAATCCCCCGATTTCAAGCAAGAATTACTCTTAGAAAGATTCACCCCGGAGAAATAAAGGAACCAACGGAAAAGATTTAAATACCCGCATATTGGAGGAATTGAGGATCACCGAACCACATGCCTCGCCTCTTGGATCTCTCCCCGCTTGGGGACTCGCAATCTTCAGCCGGGGTCCGTTTGGCTGGAAGTGGCTTCAACCGAAATGCTTTTTCAAAACGTCGAAGATGGTTCACCATGGAAACCTGTCACAATACTCTCCGAGAATTCCTGGAAAATCAACAGCTTGCTCGCTCCAAAAATTCCTTGTACTTATCTGTTACCACCGGGTTTCTCCCAATAGGCCGAAAGGGAAGGCTCACCCGTTCCAAAACACGTCAGCATTAAGAATATTCGGAGGAATTCTCTGAACCCCCGGTGGACGGATAAATGGGACACCCCGATCAAACCCCATTTGACGAGCCGCCTCGTTAATATTGTACGGAGTCACAAGAATTCTTCGTTGAATAAAGACGGACATATCCGGGATGCAAACAAGCATGTAAACAATTTCCGGATCTCATAGTCTTAACATCGACGCAACACAACATCAGGGCCATCGAAGCAATAGCAAAAGTCTTTGGTCGAACAACGGAAGGGTGGACCGGCCCCATGGACGGAAATCTATTTAAGACACATTGTCAAATGTGTCCACAAGTCTCGCACCGGCCTCGGGACGCCTCTTATTCCAAATGAGTATTCTCGAGCCACCATACAAGTTGGTGAGCAAATTTGCAGGGTAGGAGCATAGCTTTTGAAGTGTTCCCATAAGAATGCCTGAAGAAAAGCGAAGTGAACGTGCGATTCCACCTTCTTGTACCCGTTAGAAACATGCATGTCCATTGCTAAGGCGTCCAGATGAGAATACAACGATCCAAGGAACAAGGCACCCAGGGGAAGAACTTTACCTTTTGCCAGCTTTATAGCGATCTTAACAAGGTCACCTCTAATGGTCTTCTTTCCAGAACCATCGTCGAATATATCTCTGGATAGCCATAAAGACAGGAACGCAATCACACTGAGCTCATTTTCCAACTCTTGATCCGGCTCTGGGTCTGCAGAGACCACTCCGATACCCACCAGGTGTAAAAGCATCTCGTATCTTTTTTCTCCTCCTTGTCCAGATTGTTTAATTCCGCCACCTTTTGAAGTATAGCATCATAGTTACGTTGCTCCCGTATCGTAGAGATCGTAAGAAAGACTTCCAGCAACATGCAGGTTCATTAATGCAGCTACACTCTCAAGGGTAATAGTCATATCTCCCCATCTAGATATGGCTGTATGAGTGGAAATACGCCACCGAGAAATGAAGGTAATCAAACCCGCAGCGTCTTTCTTAATTTCAAGAGCAGCAGATGCCATGACCGCATTGAGGATTTGCGCTGAAAGAAAATTATCTTTAATGTCCTTATTACTCAACATACGTCTCATCCATCCTTCATAAGAACCCGGTGGAGTATGGCAAATCTTGAAGTCAATAGGGAAGGCGGATATTCATTTCTCCTGAAACAAAATCTCATCACAAGTGTGAAGAAGAAAATGGATCAAAGATCCATATTTTCAATCGAAAGCGTGACTATCTTATGAGAAGGATGCCTTCTAATGTTTAGAAAAGGCGAGGTAAACAACTCATCATCGATGTTCGGCATATCTTTGAAGCCGTCAACACTTCCGGCTTGGAACCAACATTATCTCCGTAAGACATCTCAACAGAGTTCTTTTCTTCATTCCACAATGAAAATAGGAGTTAGAACTTGTATGAAAAACGCATGGGGCATGTAGTCACGCATGACAAGACACAACCCACGTTGAAATACACAAAACCCGGGATTGGGTCCAAGCACCAAGATTATTTCAAGCCTGGGTATTGGTTTCAAGTCGGTACAAGTTTCACCGGTATGGGTTTCAAGTCCTAAGACAAGTTTCAGTGGGTATGGGTTTCAAGTCCGGACAAGTTTCAGCCGGTATTGGTTTCAAGTCTGGGTACAAGTTTCAAGTCCGGTATTGGTTTCAAATCACTGTGCATATGTGGGTGAGACCCACGTTCGGATCAAACGCACAAGGTGGGACTACATTCACGGGCATGTATTACAACATGGTTTTCCTCATGATCATGGGAATTATGTTTACAAAATCCAAGCCAAAGTCTCTTCCTAAGCTACAATCTAAGAAGCTAGTTTTGCATGCAATGGTGGAAAGAAGCAAAAGCAACATGATCATGGATTCACGGGTTGTCTTACTAAGTAATTCTAGAAAATATTGACGTATCAACCTTGGTGGAAAAACTAATCATATACATGTCTTACAAAAGGTGTTTACCTAACAAACTAGGGTTTTACCTTTGAAAAAAAAAAAAAAAAAAAAAAAAAAAACCTCGGACGGACGGCGGCGCGGCAACTCCCTAAGAAGAACTCCAAAGAAAGAAACAGCAGCAAGAACGAGCTCCGGTGGAAACAAGGACATGACATAAAGGAAGACCCTGACAGGAGCTGCTTCACAATAAAAAAAAACTCGTGAGAAAAGAAAAGGGGTTGGTCTCTTTTTATAGACAAAAATTAGAAGAATCCCAATGGAACAAGGATACCTCTTTTGTTTGGATTCCTCTTTTGATTCAAATACCCAAAGAAGGAAACCGGTCCCACCAAAGGATTCCATACAAGCATAACGGCGTGGGCGACTAGCGGTTGCCAACACTCTTAGGGTAAACTTCTTTCATCCTGTCTTTCTCACGTATATGTCACCATCTCATGCCTACCACACAATAGTGTAACCATTATGTGATAGGCGGGGACTTAATGTTGATGGTGGATTTTCGTTCAAGGTTAAATTTGTAAAAAACCGTAAAAAAATCATGCGCTTGACATCTTGTAAAAGATAAAGCCATTTATAAGTGTTGGATACTCCCTCACTTAATTCACCAGAATGGAGCATGTGGCAACAATCCCATTCTCGTGAATACATGAAATTCCTCCAAAGTTGGAGCATGTGGCAACAATCCCTTCCGTGAATTTCATATCGGCCTTGTATTTCCAAGTACTCATTTATCGGTGTGGCATGACGACGAGTGTTACTCTTACGCAGTAACACGAACCTCCAAGCACTATAATGAAACCATGTACGAAATACCCGCATACATGACTCTCGGTATGTTATACTAGCCCGATTGAGCCCCTCTCGGTGTGTTATACTAGCCCGATTGAGCATCCTGACCGACCGTATCGGTCCTGAATATGATCGATCGCAGTCATCCAACTCCATAAGCATGATTGGATGACCCCCAGCATCAATTCCATCACCCCAAGCAGGTATGGAATACCCACAGCCGACCCCGCATGGGTCGGTCTTTGGCTTAGCTTGCCAAGAAACCGTTCATACCAAGCATTATGGACGGAAAACCCTAAATTAGGGTTTGCGGCATATTACATGTGTTGCAAAGCGGTCTCAACCATCCATCTTCGCAGGTATAGATGGAGGGTGTAGATGTAGATTCAAAGGGCCCAGAGCATGTCAACACGATCACCGTGGGCCCGCCTACACACTTGACCAATCGGTCAAAACCAACCATGTTTGTTCGTGACAAAATTGTCGCCCAAACAAGAGAGATGGTGCACGGCTTTGAAACCCAAAATTAGGTTTTGAGCATCATGAGTGTCCATCTTCTCCTAGACGAATGGAGGGTCCTGACAGATTAAACAGTCCTCGGTCATACCAAAGATGACCACTGTGGGCCCATCTACCTCCTCATGTGTTCGGCCAAGGCATATCATGCCCGGTTAATCCAAAACGTGCGCCTAAACCAGCGTGGCCACGCTCCCAAACCACAAACCGATCTCGACCGCTCAACTTCGCCGGGGACGATTTGGGTGGCTCGGATCACGTTTTAATGGGATATCGTGTATAGGCGTGAACACCAGCCTACCATCTTCACGTCAAACCAATCGGCCAAGAACGACCAAGTTAAGTCGTCTAGGAACGCGCGCGGAAAAGAGCATGGTGCGCGGCCTTGCGGCATCAAATTCCTATTGCAAAATCGATCTCAACCACTCCTCTTTACCGGTCAAATTGAGTGGCCTAGATCGCACGTTCATGGGACAGTGAGACATGGACGTGTACACCGGCATGCTATCTACATGCATGCCCGGTCGGTCCTCTCCGAAATCCTTCCCGTGCTTGGTTTCGACCAAGATGAAGAGTGATGCTTGCGCGCCTCTTTAAAACCCTAATTTCATTAACGGTCGCAGATGAGTGTCTCAAAGATCATCTCATCCGTCCAACTTCACCATCCCTGGTTATACAACCCTGGTCGGGAGTTAATTGGTCGGTGAGGCGTCATTACCTATCACTTTACCACACCATGATGCAGTACCACGATAAAATACATAACGATACTTCACAAGTATCGACTTCCCGAATAACGATTATTCAATTGACATTACATGCTATCTTTCATGGATCCACAATCCACACATTCCGCACATCAATCATGTCACAAACTGGGGGATACATACTGGGTATTGGTCTGGCGGTTTACAGCGTGCAGCGTGCAACGCGCCATCACAAGAACGTGTTAGGAAGTCATGGACGGTTAGAGATGAACAGGAGAAGTGGGCAAGGCTGGTCGTGTATCACCAACGCACAACTCCACTACTCCATCACTCCACTTCCTGTTCATATCCCATGAGAGACGTGAATAAGACTCGGTGACTTGTATAAATAGGTTCTCCGCCCTATTTCCAAACAACGGAGGAAAAACAGAGAAAAACAATAAGAAAACACCTGAGCTTGCTTACACCAATCGTAAGCTTGTTCACTTTCCCGTTGCAAGTCATAAGCAAGTCTACACCTTCACAATCTCAACAACTTCTTCGCTTCCCTCCCTAAGATCAACCCCATCTCCTTCACTTTGTGACCGAAACAAGTCCTGAACGGCCATTTCTTGGTTTAGGAATAGGACTTGCACAGATTGATCTCTCGAATCTACAAGCACTCACCGCGCAATGCATTTGTTTAAGGTTTAAATTCATTCCTCATCCACACCACAAATTACCAAATTCCAGGAGTAGTTTTCACCCATAAACACCACCATTTTATCCCGACCAGTATGTTTAAAACTCAGAAGTTGATACTCGTATTCGACGAGGTATTAAGGGGATGAAGTGTTTTATCCTGAAAAACACAATCACAGCGCTCCTTCCATATAATCCAGCAACCAACCATCAAAAGTTCTTGCCAATTCTAACGTTCCTCAGCATTAGTATTTTGAACTCCCTGAAACCAAGAGATTATCCAATCTCTAACAGACTGACAATTGTTGATTATCTCATCAATATTGATATTGAGAGACCTCCAGACATCCTTAGCATGACAACAACTAATCAGCAGATGATACAAAGATTCATTCTCTTGTTTACAAACCTCACAATGGTTTTCAATATACTGCATGGCTTGAGATAATGAGTCGTGTTGGTACAATGCCTTTTAGATATTTCCAAATGAATAATTTCACACGATGCAGATTATCTTCATCTTCCAAAGAGACTTCCACACTTCCTTAGGAACAACATTTAAAGCAATCTGTTGTTGAACTTTTGGTTCCATAAGTTTATTATATGCACTTTTGATGTAAAAAGTTCCATCTCTTGAAGGTAGCCACCTGATGACATCATTTTCTTGAGATGAAACTTGCATATGAGTAATCTTTTCAACATTGTCTGGAGTGAATAATGTATTTAGGAGAGGGAAATTCCAGCTGTTAGATTCTGAGATGATCAGTTCACTTACAAAGATAAATTGGGAGACGTGTAGGATGTAGAGGTTCAACTTTAGTATCTAAACCAATAATCCACCTGTCCTCCAAAATTCTCGGGGTTCCTTTGCCATTATTAACTTCCATGCATTAATTGTCTTGCAGAATTGTTAAACCCACTCTATACCTTTCCAAGTCCGAGAAGAATTTTTCCTTTCATCAATGATATGTAAGAAATCCTCATTTTTGAAGTATTTAGCCTTTATAAGTTTAGTTAACAGATGATCCGAATCCGAGAGCAATTCTCCATGCCAGTTTTGTGAGAAGCGCATGATTGAGCTTCTTTAGATCCCTAAAAGCAAGACCCCCAAATCCTTGAAATGCACATATTACGCCATGAAATTAAGTTCATGCCTCTATTGGATTTGAAACCCCACAAGAACTTCCTCTGAATAGTATCAAGTTTGTTGAGAAGCTTTTTAGGCATCTTGAAAGAGATCATCTGATATATTGGTACTGCATTGAGCACTGCTTTAACCATTGTGATTCTACCAGCTTGTGCATATTAATTCCTTGCCAGTTGCCCAATCTTCTTTTAAAGGCAATCAGATATCTTTAAAAGCCTTGACTTTAGACTTGCCAATCAGAAGAGGAGAACCTAGATATTTCTCATTATCCTTCATTAAAGAGACTCCCAGTTTATTAGTGAGAATGCTGCAAATGGAAGGATCCAAGTTGTTCTTTGTAAAAAATCAAGATTTGTCAAAATTAATGACTTGACGGATTGTGAACTAAAATCCTGCAAAATGCTGAGGAGATTATTCACACTGGTTAAATTGGCTTGAGTGAAAATGAGACAATCATCTGCAAAAAGTAGATGATTAATAGGTGGAGCTCCTCTTGCTGCTGTTATGCCTTTAATACTTTTAGATTCATGAGCTACCAGAAGTGTTCTTGAAAACCATTCCATCAGTAAGAATGAATAAATAAGGAGATAAAGGATCTCCTTGTCTTATACCTCTTGTGGGAGTAAACTCTTCACATGGAGAACCATTAAAAAGAACAGACAAAGAAGTAATACTGATACATTGATGAATGTTTCCACACCAATCCTCACCAAATCCAAAACTTTAAAGAACTTTAATATGAAATGGCCATTCTTTGTCAAATGATTTTGACATATCTAGTTTGAGTGCCAACCAACCTCCTGCACCTTCTTTTCTTCTCATTGAATGTATAAGTTCATGTGCAATGATGGTATTATCATTGATCATTCTACCTGAGACATAAGCTGCTTGATAAGGAGAGATTATTCTTTCCATAAGAGGCTTCATTCTTGAAACAAGTATCTTGGAAATAATTTTGTAAGAAGTATTACAAAGGCCTATTGGTCTGAAATCAACTGAATTAGTTGGCTTGTTCTTTTTAGGAATTAGAGAGATATAAGTCTTGTTAATCTGCCTTGGTAGAAATTTTGTGGAGAATTTTTTTTAACCATAGCACAGACATCATCTCCAACAGTTTCCTATTGTGATTTATAGAATCCATCTTGAAACCCTTCTAGTCCAGGAGTAGACCAACTTTCCATACTTTTAAGAGTTTTGTATATTTCCTCATTGGATGGTGGCAGAAGAAGAAATCTATTATCATCATCAGTTATAACAGAAGGAATATTAATGTAATGTTGTTCTTCAATGGTAGGATTACTAGAAGTACTGATGTCTTTGAAATGACTTGTAAGAAGTGCAGCAATACCATCTCTATTATGTAACCAATTGCCTTCAGAATCCTTGAGAGAATCAATATTGTTTCTTGTTCTTTTTCTTTTTGTTAAAGTATGGAAATATTTGGTATTATAATCCATATCCTTAACAAAGTTGTCTCTAGATTTTTGTTTATTGAAATCATTCTGGATTTTATGCCACTTATCTAATTCTCTACTAACCTCAATAGCTCTAAAAGTATTATTCTGTGAAAATGGCTGAGCTTGAGTATCGATAACTTCTTGAAGTACTTCTACATTTTGATTGATATCTCCAAAGTGAAATCTGTTCCATTTTGAAAGAGAAATTCTAGTTAGTTGTAATTTCTTAACTAACTTGAATCCATGTGAACCATGAATTGTATTCTCCCATGCTTTGGCTATTTCTTTTGCACAAGTTCTGTCTTGTAGCCATGATAGAAAAAACTTGAAAGGCTTCCATAATTTAGGTTGAGTGTAATCAAGAAATCAGCATTATTGGACAATGATCACTTCCAAGTTGAGTAAGATGAAGAAGTTTAGAATCCCGAAAATTATAATTCCATGCAGTATTAGTCAGAGCCATATCCAACCTAGATCTCTTCCTACCAGTCCCAGAATTATTGTTAGACCATGTGTGTTCTCTCCCTATGAAGCCCAAATCTTCTAAACCAACTTCTTGAAGAACTGAATGAACTAAGCCATCACTTGATGAAGAAGCAGAATTATAAGTATCTTGCAAATGAAAATTGATATCACCTAATAATACCCAAGGCTGTGAAATATTAAGACCAATATCCTTGATAAATTCCCATTGACTTTTCTTTTTTGCATAGTTACAATAACCATACATACAAGATAATAACCATTCCTGTTGACTTGGATCACTTTGTACAGCTGCATGAATCATATTGTTATCACAGCTAACTATATCACAAACAAATCCATTTTTCCACATTAGAACTAATCCCCCTGAAAGTCCTATTGGTTGTAGATATTTTATATTGGGATATCTATATGGGGCTAAAAGATTTTTCAATTTGTTTTCATGTAATTTAGTCTCACAGAGAAAGATAATATCGGGTCTTGTGATCTGATGATGTCTCTAAGATTATCCCTAGTAGCTGGGGTGGTAAAACCTTGCACATTCCATGACAGAACTTTCATTGTGTTAAGATGAGAAAAGAGGAAAATAATGATACCAACTCTATAAAAATTGACGTAGTGTCTATTTTTAATTATGCATGAAAAATTAATGCAATGAGAAGTTAATGCATGAACAACAGTAATGATTCTAAATAACAAATTAAAACAAGAATAAATGAAGATTGACTTTATGATGCAAAGAAAAGACTCAGATATTATGCCTAGAAAAAAGTACTGAAAACAAATATTGACAAAGTAGAGGGTTTTATGAGTACTAGGTACCTGATTCCCCTTGTGTGTCTGCTCTAGTGAATTATCTCCAGTTGTAATAATTTGAGTTATCGCAGAGGTTGGGATTGGATTCAACCTAGTGTCTTGGGAAGAGCTCTCAGTATTAAAAGGAACAGTGTGATCAGCTTCACCTACCCTGTGTCTCTTACCGAGTCTGCTATCTTCTTCCATATTAATCCCTTCATCTTTGAGTAGAGAATCCAGATTGATAGGTTCACCATCTTTTGGAGGTACAAAAACTGTTGACTTGACAAACTTTTTATGTTGTTTCTTCACAGTTGGGGCCTTAGTTGAGGTAACATCCTTATTAGAGGAAATAATATTGATATGTTGTTTATTTTTCCAACGAAATAAGGTTTCTCATGAGCTTTCTTCAAGAAAACGACAGCCTCCTTGCAAGCATCTTTAGAGTGATTGATAATGTAACACTCTGTGCATATGCTTTTGGGTTGTCGCTCAAAGAAAAATTGTTGCCATTTTGTCACCCCTGCATTGGTGGAACATTTAGCACCTCTTCTCATAGGCATTGAAAGATCAACATTAACGCAAACCTTAACTGGATCATTACCCACTGGAATTGCATCCTTAGGCTCAATGGCGATGACTTTCCCCATAACTTGTCCTATTTTTGTCACAGAAGTTACATTCATGTGTTTTGGCAATAAATATTTGAGCTGAATCCAGAACAATTGATAACCCCAGTGCTTTTCAGTGTAAATCATACCCGATATGTAATCATGTACCACAAGAAGATATTTGTTGATACCTGTGGTCTTTCATCAATAACCTTTTGAGAAGATCCCAATGATCAAACTTGAAGATGAACAAGTTTGGTTCGATCTCAATAATTTTTAGATTCTCCAGTGTTAAAAATGGCCAAGTAAAGGTGATGCCTTTTTCAACCATATCATAGCTTATTCGTCCTTCGATGATAACTTTGCCAGTAGCACTAGCTTCCAACTTGTCTTCTGAGTCATCTTCTTTGTTGTTGGTTTTGATAATTTCTATTTCATTAACATCTCCCAGCTCCAGCGTAGGTTTCTTGAACTTGCTTACTAAATCAACTACTTGGCTAGAGTTATCAGCCTCCATTTTGGTGAGATAGTGATTTAGAATTTTAGATTTTGAGAAGGAGGGTTTTGTTCCAGAGTAATGCTTATGAAAGTCGTGGAAACAAAGGGTAGAAGAGTTGGAAATTTTGCTACTAGGGTTTTGGATGTATAGTCTTCCAAAATTTTCGCTAGAGAGTAATAGCAAATAATTTTTTTCACTAACTATACGGTAACAGAATTGAACAGAATCTTTCTTATTTTGTAAAGGTATATAGCTGGCTATAATAAAAATTGGGAGCAAAATAAGGAAACTGATTAACTGCATTCCGCTGACTTTACTTTTTTTGAATTGTTTTGAAAACCATGTTTGGCGGGATAAGGAATTACTGAGTCCTGACGAGTTGTTGCCGATTTGAGAATTCTTCCACAAAACACTAAGAGCAAAAGCTTTGAATCCAATCCTTTCTGAACCTTGAAGCAAAAGCTTATAGATAAACTCAGCAAAAGCTATGGTCACAGCGGCAAAAGAGGCAAAAGCCATTAGAGAAAAATCAATAAACAGACTTTAAAGGGGAATCATAAAAGAAATTTACCTAGCCATCAAATTTGAAAATGAAGAGCAAGAAAACTAGAAAGTAAAATAATAATTGAAAAACCTGTAAAATGAGAGCCAAGGATTGTTAGGACTTAGGAGAATAACATAAGATAAGAAAATTGATCAGAAACTATTTTAATCTTGATTAAACATTCAAAAAATTTCACTGAGTTATGCTTGTTTGTTTTTGAAATATAGTGAGAAACGGTAAGTGGTGATTAATTATGTTATGTGTAATGAAGTATGAACTTGGTCTTAGTTGTAATTAAGCCGTCTAGAGCTGATTTAACACGTCTGGAGGTTTTTGAGAGTACAGACTAAAGACAACAAATTACAAGTCCTGCATACGAAGTGCAAAGACCACATCTTTAATCTTTACCTTTTATTCCTAGTGAATAATGCGCAGCATTTTCGATGTAAGAAAGCGCGCATATCCATTTTCAGTCCTTACAGACTATCCCTACCAGAGTGTTGAAATTCTTGGTAGAACTCCCTTTTGGACCAACAGCATGTTTCGCAAAACCTCTGAGGGCACCAACCTTCTCTCTCAATTTCTCATCAGAAAAGATCAAATTTAAACATTCCACTGTTCCGTCCTTCGTAAACACTCCATCTTTAATCCTAGTCCCTATCCCCCAAACATCCGATACCATACGGCAGTTAATTCTCTGATCACCGAAAAATGGACGGCATATCATTGGTACACCAGCTGTTATGCTCTCCATCACTGAACTCCATCCACAATGCGTCATGAAAACACCGACTGCGTTGTGCTTAAGTATTCGTTCTTGTGGCGTCCATGGAGCGGTGAACCCTCTCTTACTAGTTCTTTCAAGGAACCCATCAGGCAATCGACTTACCAAATGGTCTTTCAATGACCATATAAACGGCACACCACTTTCTTCTAATCCTTCTGCTAAGGCAGCAAGTTCATCTGGTGGTGGTGTGGTCATTGTCCCAAAACTTATGTAAGCTACTGAAGTTGGTTTTTGTTCGTCTAACCAAGTAAGACAGCCATGAGGATCATCATGAATATGTGACGGATTCTGGGAGGTTAGTGTAAACGGACCTACTGGCAGGCATTTTACTGACTTGGATTTTAAATGTTCAAGAGTCGGTAGGTCCAATTCAGCAAAGGAATTCATGGTAATTGCAGCGGCACGCGGCAATGCTAGTCCCATCTTATGCAACATACGTGCGAATTCTGATTCCAAACCTCCAAAAAGAACGCCTTCTGGCAAGTCTCCGATTCTTACAAATGATAACCCTGGAATGAAGTCCATGAGTTCTTCTCCACGTCCTTCAATACCTGCCAAGTATCATTTCGTGTTATTATAATTCGATATTGATTATTACAACCTGATCTAGTTAAAATTTGTCTGTTTTATAATTTTACATCAAAAAATTTATTGGACTGATGTTAAATTCTTGATGAACAGTGTATTTCCCAAAAGAGAGTTAGATATGTACATAAATTTTATCAACAACAAAAGAAAAGCATACGGAAAAATACAACTTGGTCCAAATAAGAGAAGAGTTTTAATGTCTCGTGAATCCTTGAGCTAATTGAATCTTTTTACTCAAGCGGGCTAGCATTTTTAATAACTACAGTACAAAATAATTTACAAAATTTAAAAAGAACTTGTAAAAAAATAAAGGAGCGGAATACTTACATACCATTAGGGCCAAGACTAATGGATCGACGAATAAGATCAGTATGATAATGAGCAGATAAAGAACAAGAACCACCAACCCAGAATGAAATCCATGGTACACCCATTTGATCAGCCATATCACCACCAAAATACAAGAACGTATCACTTATCAAACATTTAATCATGATATCATCATCACCATATACTGAAAGAATTCTATTTTTATATTTCTCAGCCATGGACCTTAGAAAGGAATAAACTTCATCCTTTGGATGCCCAGTAAAACTTTCCCCATCGTCAACGTCATATGGCTTAATATTACTTGGGATATTACTTGATGATGTTCCAAAAACTGATTGATTGGATTTAGATGTTGAGAAGAATGAGAATGTTAATGCTGGTGCTTGTATTGCTAATCTACGTACTAGATTGAATAATGGCATTGCATGTGTTCCATATGGAAATGCCATTACTACTACATGGTTTGGCTTTTCTGATGCCATTTTTTACTTAGAGAGAAAGAGTTGAATTTTATTCTATGGATTGGAGAGCGAGTGATGAGAATTTATATGGAGAGGCCAGGGGAGTTATATAGGCGGAGGAACGGGGGCTACAGGAGGGTAGAGTGAATGTTTATTTTATTTACTTTTTTATCGAATGCATTGACCAAAAAGAATGAATACAGTGGATAGTATTTAATACCCCAAAGGTGGAATGTACGAGGAAAGTAAAGAGAAAAAAAAAGTGAACAAAATAAATTGTCATGCCTATTTGTCACTCCACTTTTCCTATTTGTCATTCTCATTAATAGTCAACCACACTTTTCCTCTTTGCCATCCCCACCCATATATTTTTTCGTTATATATATTTTGCTAAATTTGGAATCTGATATATATGTTGATTAAGATATTTTCTTTTTCAAATTTGGAAAGAAATTTGAATCATTTTTTTTTTGAAAGAAATATATATTCTTAGATTCATGCTTGAAGAAAAATAAATAAAAATACATTTAGGAAAGAAAAATAAATAAAAATACATTTAGGAAGTGGCGACCATCACCAGGTGATAAGAGATTTTTAACTCGTAATGAAAATGAAGTGGGATTTAAGATTTTCTTCTTTGCAGAATTGAGAACACCACGAAAGAGACACTAGTACAATATAGAACTAGCCAAGATAAAGAAGGGAATAGATGACGGTATAGAAAGCTATTTAGTCTAATTTAATTTGTGGAAATCATAATATGTTAAGGCTGTTTGGTGTTTTTCCTACAAAAACGATAAATGAAAAAGAGAAGTTGAAGCGACAAGTTAGCGTTACATTTTATTTAATTGCAGGGACAATAATGTAAAATGAACTTTTTATTTTTTTTTGACGAGAGAAGGGCAAATTTAATTAAAAAACAAAGATGTCACCAAGAGTGACACCAAAGTTACAAAAAAAGAAAAAAGCAAAAGGAAAACAACATGCCCGCAAAGGAGCAAACTCATCACAATCTCAAAGAAAAACTTCAAACCTAAGCTCCAAAAGAAATTACTTAAGATCCTTCACAAACAAGAAACCCAAAAGATATGGGTGTTGAAAGCTAATCTATCTTCAAAATCCTCATTTTCATCTTGAAACGAGCATTTGACCGCATCAATTTGCTCATCATTGTCGGTGTCGGGGTCAAAATCTCTCAAACCATCATCATCCTCAAAAGGAGGTGCTTCCATCTCTGATTGAGACTTAGAATTCTCCAGTAGATTCTTACACATAGATCTCATCAAAGGATGGTCAGAGATACCCATCAATTTGTTAAAAGCAATTTGAGAATCTATTTCGGCGTCAGTAACAGAGAGAGTAACAGACTTAACTTGATGATCTTGAGTCAACTGCCTAGATATATTTCTTCATATTGTATATTCTAAATACTATTTTTTGATTTTTTGTTTATAACCAACAATAAAACCACCCCACTAAATAACTTTTGAAAAGCCCGAGTAACAGAGTAATTTTTACCGGCCACCGTCTTCTACTCCATATCTCCACCGATTATCATCTTCACTAAGTTTCAAAAGATTTGGATTAGCAAAAAGTGGTTTATGGAATCTTGTGTAATATTAGAAGATAAAGAAAATCATCGGCACCATCAGCCTACCAGCCCACTGAATGCCTAAATGAAAGTAGGAAAATTTTAGTGGTGATCAGTGTATGTATACTACTCCTTCGTTGTAGGTAGAAGTGAAGAACCTCTTGCTGGCTACGCACTTCCACATTATGATTAAACTCCTTGATTTAATAATGGTCTTGAAATGACGAGTGTCGTATAATCCATAGTCTTACCCCGGATGATACATGATTAATATTATTAAATCCAAATCAATATCCCACATAGTGGTGTGTCATATAATCCATAGTCTTACCCCAAATCGGCTCTCTGCTCAGATCGGCTCCATTAGAGCTGATCTAAGCAGATCAATCATCACCCAAAGCTTAATCTCATATAACCTATATTCTCTGTGATTTTCAGTTTGTTTTTGTCTTTTTTTTCGTTCCCCGGTGAGTTTTCCGTTTGCTTCTCAGGGTTTTGTTGGTAGAGGATTGATTGTTTTGGTTTGCTATGCTGACTAGTCCTGATCATTTCATGTGATTTAGACATACAGACTTTTCAAATTTAATCTTAGCTACTGTAAAAGTACTAGTTTTCTTCTCCGGCGACTAAAAGAAGATCGACTCTTGTTTTCCGATTAAGTTTCTTATTACTGTAATCTTTACTCTGTTAGATTTAATGTTGTACTTTGTGGTTTTGTTTGTAATTCTCTTAGATTTCTCTACATTCATTAGTGTACTTTCATTTAATTATGCACTACCTAATCTTCCACTAGTTGGTTATAGTGTAGAGTTAGTTTTGTTGAATTAGTGAGGACGTGCAGCTGCTTAAATCTTCAAGGCAATGGTCTCTGGCAGGTTCAAGACGTTGAAGAAACTAAAGATCCTTCTTTTTCAACCATGGAAATTTGTTGTTCAGTAACTTTTGATCTAGCCGACGATGAATCTGGTAACCCTTCCTTGGAAGGATATAGGTTTCAGAAAACATTTAAAACCTGTTTTGGGTTTGTAGTCCATGTTCTAATGTTACATTTTATATTTCCTGTAACCCTTATCTGCTTTACTGTTAGTTTCAGTAGTTTGAGTCTTGTTCTAGTTTTAGATTTACTTGCTCTAGGATTAGTAATGAAAACAAATACAGATGCAGCTCGTTCAAGATTATCTTCAAGTTCATATATTACTACAATTGCTCCAATGCCGAGTCAGACCGCCGATTCGTTCCATTACAAATACCTAAAGACCGATTTTGATTACTATTATTACTTGAGACACTTTTCCTACTGTTTGAGACACTTTGGTTACTTCTTGGATATTGTTACTGTAAGTTTGGTCATTGTTACCTTGATTGCATTAGGCAATCTAAAAATAAGAAACTCCAGTTCATGTTGTTTACATGTTCTGATGAACATTGGGTTGGATTTGATCCAGTCATTGCCTTGTGGTTTGACACATATTGGTTTTCTTTTGAATATAATCAGTTTGGCTTTCGATGTTTGGTCCTCTCCTTTGCGAGAGAGAAGGTCTTCTGAAATTGTTTTTAGATCTGAAGGGACAGATTGGATAGGCATGAATTGGTGGAGATATTACAACTTGTATGATTGTTTTATGATCTTGAAAAACTTCTGTAAGGTTTCCGATTTCCTAAATCGGCTTTTTCCTTATATGTACCAAGGCTCGCCTCTTTTCGGGGAAAAAAATAGTCTTACCCCGATGATTACACGATTAACATTATTAAATATAAATAATATCTGCCCTAAATTTTCAATCGAATCTTCCACAATGATGGTTTATGGATTATCCGCCTGATTAAATCATTGATTTCTCTAGGATTTAAATGATAAGAGCTAACGAAATAATAAATTTATACATAATGGTGTCATAATCATACATAATTTTAAGTTCTAAACCTAGGGTTAATATATTTCTTAATGGTTTTCAATGAAAACGGAAATTAATGGAGAAGAAGAAAAATTAGTGGTGATAGTTATAGTCAAATTTAATTTGACTTTTATAGGTGATAAATAGGAAAAGTAGAATTGAAAACCGAAATTATTTTAGAAATTCTAATGAGGATGGCAAATAGGAAAAGTGTGGGTGGCAAATAGGTGGAACCAAGAGCCAAAAGACTAATTCAGGAAGGTATAAACTTTAAAGTATACATCCTTCTTGTTTATAATCTCTTACCGGTAAGAGATATTACACTATCTTCAAACACCAAAAGCCTAAGTACTGTAAAACAAAATCTTCAAACACCAAGCCCTAAGAATAGATAGTATAACTAACTATACACTCTCTGTGTCCCCTACTATTAGGTGATATATTCCAAGTTTGCACAATTTTTAAGGCAAGGATGAAAAATAAATATTTTTAGGTACTTTTTTCGATTATATCCTTATAGATAACAATTAGTAAAATTTAGAAATAACACATCTCTCAAACTATGCCACGGATATTTGTAAATGTTATACCGTTGGAAAATATTTTAAAACACCTACATAAGATCAATGTTTTAAGGGACAACAATTTAAAATGAATAGGTCACCCAATAGGGGATAGAGTGAGTATGTATATCTCTTTTTGGCAAAAAAAAAGTTGAGTTTATATCGAAAACAAAAAAGTTACATCCCTCACATGAGAAAAATTATGGGAAAGAAAAATTATAAAACCAACTATGACATCCCATTTAAAGATAATGTTTTGTTGAAATCTTGCAACAATGATCAACAACGTTAAATGTATCAAAATAATATTTAAAGAACTGAATCAAAACAACTCTACCGCAACAACTTGACCAGAACAGAATAACAAGTTCAACAATTTGTCCTTAACACATTAGTTCGCGGGTATATTCAAGAAGAGCAATGCTAAACCCCAACGTGCGAAGATGTGTCCAGGATAAGACTGGCCGATATAACTCGTGTTAGCACAACGCAAGCTTATACCCAGTCTTGAACTTAGCAACATGGATTGGAAGTAAACACGCCGCACAAAACCAAGCGAGATGATAAAGAAAAGAAGACAAAAAATAAGTCGCTTCTTGTACACCTTGAAAACAAATTTTCGAGTTGTATTTATAGGAAGGATTTCTTGCAAATCAAGTTAGGTTTAGGTTTCCGTATAAAACAAGTATTTGTTTCTTGTAAAATAATCAAAAACAGAAAAAGAATTCTCCCATAAATAAAACACTTAAAGAAAATAATTTTGGTAATGAAAATCTCGCCAAAAATAAATCCGAGTAGAAAAGGGACTTAATGCATGATATACTCGCATATTGTGGGTTGGACCATGTATCTTCCCCCCAACCGCTCCACCCTCGTTTGCCAATATATCCATAAGAGTATGGTTACATATTGGAGCTCCTATTTAGTTTTCCACAATGTGGACTAAAGGTTCCATTTCATGCACCAAAAAAATGAGTAAGTATCCTTAGACCGTTAGGTCATTAGATCAAACCTCTTATTAAAAACCCATTTTCTCCAACATGTTGTTCAAGGAATATATCTAAACAAGGAAAAATTTATATGATAACTTGGGAGAAACCAAAGAACTTTCAACGAAAAGGAAATACTCATGACAACCTCATACTGGAAATCAAAGCTGACATTGTGTATTGGGTAGCAACCGAGAGTCCTGGATGGAGTGCATTTCAAAGACCTTGGTTTCAGATAGGAGGATTGATGAGAGAGTGAAGAGTTCAACGTTTTTGTTTTAGACAACACTGTAACATGACTATGTAGACCACAATGTTTAAATTATTACTGGTGTATTCTTTATCCTTTATATGTTTTGGACTGCAGTGTAACTTGACCATGTAGATCACGGTGTTTAAAATTATTATTTCTTTATTCTTTATATATGACCCAAAAATGGCCCCTACCAGGGGGCGGGGCCCACCCATTTTGTGAGTGTACGGTTTTGCTTTAGTTTTTTAAGCGGATTTTTAGGCGGTTCATATGAAACCACTGAAAAAGTAATACAATTGAACAAGTCCAAATCCGAAGCCCATAAGCTCACCTCCAAAATTGAATCATTGCTAGTCTTGCATTTCCCACAAAAAAAATCTAAAGTTCCTTTGTCTCCATGTGATCCATATGATGGCATAAGGAAGCTGTTCCCATAGTTTTCTATTCCTAATAATTAATTATTGCACCATATCTCTCTTGTGTATTCACGAAAATGATATGTTGTCTACATCTTCAACCTTAATTATTGCCCCACGTATTAATGACATGAATATCATAATGAATTTTCCTATCGAAACATGATTGCAGTGTTCCTTCTGAATACACCACATGATTATCGATGTAATATCTTCAAAGATTGAGCAGGACCGTCAATAATATGGCAAGAAAGAATAACATGGCAGTATGTGTGTTTTTGTTTATAATTAGCCTCCAGCAAGTGCCATTACCCCCATGGCGCTAATTTCGAGAAAAATGCAAGTTGGCGATGATAGAGATGGTAAAAACAAGTGGTGTGTCTGTTCAGTGCACCACATTTTTTTTTTTTTTTTTTTTTTTCAGTGCACCACATGTTAGTAACGATGACAGTGCGCTAGTGAAAATAAGATGGTTGTAGAGAAGGATTAAAATTATTTCCTACAATCTTCTCCAATGGTTAGTTTTGAAGAATGAAAATGTTTTGCCACATAGGACATACAATCATTTTCGTAAAATATTTATATTCAACGTAGCAAATCAATGTGAAAATAATATGACAATTGTTTTTTAAGACAATCTCTAGTTTTAGAGATTTTACCAAAAGAATGTTATTCCATTCTTAGTTATGTTTTTACTAAAAATAATTCAAGAAAATATTTGACTAAAAAACCGATCATTGCAGATTAACTCTATGTAAGTAAGAGAATAAAGAATCTATAGGCTAAGATGAAAATTTCTTACTTATATAAATTTTTAGGAAATTATATTTCTATGTGATCAGAAATATGTCTTACGCGAATAATATAGAATTATATTTCTATACAATTAAAAATATGTTTTACGCGAATAATGCCACGTATAAAACAACCACATCCCTTTCTAAACTATTAAAAATATGTTTCACGCGAAATGTCCAAATTCTTAGCTGTGCAGTTGGCTTGGTCAAAAAAAAAAAAAAAAATCAATACTGACAGTTGTTGATGAGAAATACCATTAACACCTCATGGTATTTGTGGTCGATGTTGTTTATGTAATGAATACTGTGATGATATGATTGTTGTTGATAAAAAAAACCATTAATATTCGGCATGGTATTCAATAAATATGGTATTCACAAATTATGCATGCTGACGGCTGATGGTGTTTTCAAAAATAAAAACTTAAGACTATGTATAAATTAAAAGACGTACATAATTTTTCTTTTTTATGATATCATTATATTTGAAAAGGAGAATTCGAACTTTTTATACTTTTAAGACACCCGTTAACAATATTGTTGATGGTGAGTTTTTTACAAGGGCGTTCACGATAAATTGTCCTTGTCCTATTTGCAGAGACACAATGAAAATACCTGACCCGCATTAGGATTAGGAAATTTTTAATGAATAGGTTTGTATTCCGCAAGAGAATCAATAATGTGTATTCAATTAACGAACTTGGTAGTCCTGTAGCTATTTTAAATATGTATATGCATGCCAAATTTCAGGGCTTTCGCCAGCAGAAACCTTGTTATTTCATGCGCGCCAATACATACACCTTTATGTTGTATGAATGGCATAACTTGTATTCAGAATAGGATTTGACACCATTCTTGAATTAATATGCTACTTAGGGCATCATATTTAATACATAGTCATATTAATATCGTCTCAAGTCGCAAACTCCCACGGTTGAGTTCCTAGAACATACTATAGGGCACTATCGTATACAAATTTATGTCTAATAGCATTAAAACTTTAAATCTAGGTTTGGCATACCGCCATGAATTCAAACCCTAGATCATAGCCATATGATGATCAAATCATGATCGATGTCCTAATAATTGCGGCGCATTTGCTAAGCATAGCCAAGCCCATAACATATACTGCATACCCTATAACATCTTGGCTAGACATAGACATATAGTTGTTATAGCTCATAATGCTTCAGCTAAGACAAGAATGGATTAATGACATAGTTGGAATCATCTCAAAGCGATCAGAAATCCATAGAATTGATAAACACAATTTGGAAAATATGGCTTCTAGCATACCCCCATTACGCTATAGCATAAGCCGCGCACTATTTAGGCCTTGGCAGCTTTGGCCAAGGCCATGGCATGATGTCGCGCGATCATTGCGCACACCATCGCGCACCATCATTTCGCTGGAAATCATTGCGCGCCATTCCGCCATGGCATCTATCCATGCGTCATTCTCGGCCTTGAAGCTAGGAAAGACTTTGTGCACTATTTTCGCCCATGACATCTTATGCCACAACAAGGAACGATAGCGCCCGATCCCAATGTGATGGCTTTGGCTGTTGTTTTCACAACAACTTTAGTTTAACACGTCCATAAGACATATGGCATATCAATGGCTATGATTTAGCCTAAGTAAGATGAGATCTATGATTCATCAAAAACACCTAAAGAAATATCAAAATACATCACATGGGGGGTTCTTCACGGGGTATTGGTCTGGTGGTATACGGCAACATGCAGCGTGGCAACACCCCATGTGAAAAGTTATAGTAGTGGTGACGGTTGCAAGTGGTTGGAGAGATTATGGATTCGTGAGAAAAAGAGTTTCCAGAAACTTCCCTAGTTTATATCGCATGATACCCATCATATTCATATTCTCCATCTCCACAACCTCATTACCTCCACTACTCACGAGAATGGCATTGCGTATTCTAAACTAATATAAGTAGGCCATTTAGCGTATTCAGAAGACAGAACACGCTTTATCATCAAAAAGCTCTGTCATTCTTAGTTTTAAAAAAACCAACACACACACAATTCAATACCATTGCCAATTTTTTAAACTTTTCTGCTTCCATCCCCTAAGATCAATCCATCATCCTCTCCATTGTGATTTTAAGCATGATGAGAATGGTCGATATCATGGTTTAGGCTTGTCCTGTTCGATTTTGATTTTCGAACTTAAAACAGAAAGTACCACAACGGTGTATTTGTTTTTCCTAAAAGTAATTTTTAGGTACTAACAATTGGCGACCACAGACGGAGATAAACCTCTCGGTCACGAAATCAGATTTCTCATCCATATGAAAATTATTTATTCAACCATTTTGTTGATGGTGGATTTTCGTTCATGGGGTTAAATTTGTAAAAAACCTGAAAAAATCATGCGCTGACATCTTGTAAAAGATAAAGCCGTTTGTAAGTGACGGATACTCCTCACTTAATTCACCAAGAATGGAGCATGTAGCAACAATCCCATTCTCCGTGAATACGTAAAATTCCTCCCGAGGTTGGAGCATGTAGCAACAATCCCTTCCCCTCGTGAATTTCATATCGGCCTTGTATTTCAAAGAGACTCATTATCAAGATGCGGCGATCGAAAGTGTTACTCTTACGGAGTAACACAAACCTCAAGCACTATAATGAAACCATGCAATGGAAATACCCGTGAGACGATTCTCGGTGTGTTATACTAGCCCGAGCCTCTCGGTGTGTTATACTAGCCGATTGAGTCCCTCTCGGTGTGTTATACTAGCCCGATTGAGCATCCGAACTTGACCGTATTTCGTCTCCCGGATATGATCCGATCGCAGTCATCCAACTCCACAAGCCTCGATTGGATGACCACATCAATTCCATCACCCACAAGGTGTGTATGGAATACGGCCTTAGCTTGCCGGATATGATTCGATCGCAGATCATCCAACTCCACAAGCATGATTGGATGACCACGAGATCAATTCCATCACCCCCAAGCGGGTATGGAATACACACTACCGACCCGCATGGTCGACCATTGGCCTTTGCTTGCCAAGAAACCGTCCATACCAAGCATTATGGGCTTTAAAACCCTAAATTAGGGTTTGCGGCATATTACATGTGCCGCAAAACGGTCTCAACCATCCATCTTCACGGGTATAGATGGAGGGTGTAGATGTAGACTCAAAGGGTCTTGAGCATGTCGACACAATCACCATGTGACCGCTACACGCTTGACCAATCGGTCAAAGCCAATCGTGGTTGGTTACAACAAAACCGTCCGCCCAAAAGAGCATGGTCGCGCGCTTTGAAAGCCAAAATTAGGCTCAAGCCATCACGCGCGTCCATCTTCTCCGGCACGAATGGAGGGTCACAGATTAGATTACAGTCCCGGTTATACCAAAGATGACCACCGTGGGCCCATCTACCTCCTCTTGCCGGCCAAGGCATATCATGCCGGCTAATCCAAAACGCCCGCTCAAACATGCGCTGATTACATCTCCCAAATCCTAAACCGATCTCGACCGCTCAACTTCACCTGGATGATTTGAGTGGCTTAGACCACGTTTCATGGGATAATTGTATAGGTGTGAACACCAAACTACCACCTACACGGTAAGTATGATCGACCAAGACCGACCAATATTGGTCGCCCGAAACGCGTGCCCAAACTAGGGATATCACATAGGTTTCCAACTCCTTTGCGGCAAGGGATTTTACGCAAACCGATCTCGACCACTCAACTTCACCGACGAATTGGGTGGCTTAGATCGCGTTTTCATGAGACGGTGAGACATGGGCGTGAACATCAGCCCCACCATCTTCACGCCAAGACAATCGCCAAGACCGACCAAGCTAGGTCGTCTTGGAAAACGCGAGGAAGAGAGTATGGCGCGCGACTTCTTTGCGGCATCAAACTCCTATCGCAAATCGATCTCAACCACTCAACTTTACCGGTCAAATTGAGTGGCTTAGATCGCTCTTTCTTGGGAAAGTGAAGTATGGACGTGCACACCGGCGTGTTGTCTCACACACATGCCCGGTCGGTCCTCTTCAAAACCTTTCCCATGCTTGTTTTCGACCAAGCTCAAGAGTGATGCTTGCGCACTCTTTAAAAACCCTAATTTCATCAACGGCCGCAGATGAGTGTCTCAAACATCATCTCATCCGTCCGACTTCACCACTTGGTTATACAACCCTGGTCAGGAGTTAATTGGTCAGTGAGGAGTCATTACCCATCACTTTACCACACCGCAATGCAGTACCTGCATAAAATACACACGATACTTCACAAGTATCGACTTTTTGAATAACGCAGTTATTCAATTCAAACATTACATGCTACCTTTCGTGGATCCACGATCCACACATTCCGAACATCAATCATGTCACAAACTCGGGGATACATATCGGGGTATTGGTCTGGCGGTTTACGTCGTGCGGCGTGCAACGCGCCATCACAAGAACGTGTCGGAGGTCATGGACGGTTAGAGATGAACGGAAAAGTGGGCAAGATTGGTCGTGCATCACCGACGCATAACTCCACTACTCCATCATTCCACTACCTCCACTTCCCACGAAACGTGAATGAGGCTCAATGACTTGTATAAATAGGTTCTCGCCCTATTTCAAACAAGGACAAGTCGAGACAAGACGGGGAAAAACCAAGTGTTGATACCGTCTCATTCAACCATTTTCTGTTACAAGTCATAAGCAAGCCAACACCTTCACAATCTCAACACCTTCTTCGCTTCCCTCCCTAAGATCAACCCCATCTCCTTCACTTGTGACCGAAACAAGTCCTGGAAACGGCCATTTCTTGGTTTAGGCCGGACTTGCACACATTGATCTCTCGAATCTACAAGCACTCACCGCGCAGTGCATTTGTTGTAGGTTTAAATTCATTCCTCATCACACCCCAAATTACCAAATTCAGCAGGAGTAATTTTCACCCATCAACAATTGGCGACCACAGTGGGAGGTTGATCTATCGGTTGCAAAAAATTGAATCCTCAATTTTTCGGTTTTCATCTCGCGATGTATCCTCATCAGGAGACCACAGGTGGTTCAGATTTCATGGGAAGTATAGTTAGAATGCTGGAGGATGTCTTGGCAAATCAAGTCGGTATTACCAGAAGGCAGAGAGAAACATTCCGCCTTTTGAATGATGTAACATCACAATTACAAGGACGGTCCAGCGTCTACTCAAACAAAGGCGAGAAACGCTGGATCCTTAGTCGAGTCACACCTTTACTGGTGGAGATGCAGGAAGAGCGCGTAATCACAGGGGACTCAGGAGAGACGAACAACATGGTCCAGCCGACGACGAAGATTCGAGGCAACTCCACGGAGGAAAAGACTTGTAGGGGTACCACAACGCTCACCCGGATAAAGAAATGGAGCATGCATCTTACGGATCCTCATTGGAAGATTTATATCTCAAGACCCTTGTCGAAGACCTGTTCGATCCGCATCGACCTTTCAACTAAGCCAAGAAATGCTTGAGGAAGGAGAGATCATCAAGGAGCACGTGAGTACGGAGGACGTGAATGTTCAATTCGATCACTCGCCAGTGATATTACAACACCTCCCATCACCAGAGCCGGAGCAGCCGCAAATCCTGGCATCTCATTAAGTGTAACACCTCCTTAGTCACCGTAGCAACAACTTCCACTCCTTCATCGGGACGAGGAGCCGAGGGGCGAGAGGAGGACCATCTCCCATTACCATTGCAGACTTGATGGAAAAGCAGGAAGTTCTTGTCAAGACTCAAATGGATATGATCGCAACTCAGAAAGAGGTACTCACTTTTCTTAAGACATTAACTGATCGATTTCCACATGACCGCAACAGCCCCTGGAGCCAACAAGGAATGCATTTAACGCACCGGAGAAGGTACTTCAACGGCACGGACCTACATGCACCTGATCAAAGAAGCGACATCAGATATGAGCGGTCCTGTCATGGAGAATCCTACACTGGGGACTGATCCTCACAACGATCCTCCTCAAGTCAATAGTTTCACTATGAACCAGAGGCCGGTAGATCGGGAAGCGGTTTCTCTAGTGGAAAGTTTATGCAAACTTTCACACCTCTCGAAGAATCAGCGTGCGGAGACTTTTTGCTGCAATCAACCAGAGGAAGGTCACGACCCAGACCCACATGTCACCGCACGCATCAAGGACTCGAGTTCAAGACGGCCCTTATCTACACAAGCGTCTTCATTACTCTCAAGACTCTCAAGACATCCAAGGTTCTCCGTGAAAGGTCATACTTCTTAATCCTACCGCAATGACGACTTCAAGGGAAACCAAACCAAAGACATACGTGAGAAGCTCCGCGGAAAGAATCAGACAATTTCGTTGCATCCCACTACCCACATGGGCTTCAATCCAGGAAGAAGACCGACTTGCATCGCTGGAGTCTAAGCACCACGACACACCCTTCCTGGCGAAGCGTCCACCTCTATCCGGTAAAACTTCAGCCCATCCTCACGCCAAAAATGGAGCGCTCTTTTGAGGCAAGCCGTGATCAGAAGGGGAAGAAAATATACCGGCGCCGTTGTTAGCAATTATCAGGAGAGACTGGCACCCAGTCTCTCTGCCTAATTGAATGCTGCAAGAACGACGAAACACAAGAGGAGATATTGGACGCCCCGCGACAGCTACAGGATGGAACCAACTCCACAACTGATGAGCTCGACGATAAGGAATATCCTAGGCCTATCTCCATCAGCGCGACCTTGTGTAATCATTCATACAACCTCCGATCCAAGCCGGTCAAACAATCTCCGAGGCAATTCAGCATGAGACCAGGTGTTGCATAGACTTCAGAGACTTGAACAGGTGCTGCTCCAAAAACAATCCTTCTCAACCTAACATCGACATGTTAGTAGATGCAACCACGGTCATGGCATGTTCTCCTCCATGGATGGATGTAGCGGTTACAACCAGATAAGGATGGAGCATGATGCAAGTAAGATATCTTTCGAACTCCTCTCGGAAATTTTTATTATACCATACCGCCATTTGGTTTAAAGAATGCCGGTGCAACGTATCAACGCTCTATCACGTCAATCTTCCACTGGAGCGGATACCTCAAGGGAGCAGCCTCAAGAAGATAACGATGCCCACGCGTCATACCGAGAACGATCCGGGCGAGTCACTTTATCAGACAGTGGTACATGTCTATCATGCTATGTTGGAGAATCCGCGTTTTGGTCATCCTCTGGAGCTGTTGAACGCTCATCTACAACAACATATGCCCTGATAGAAAGAACCAGGCATACCGAAGAGCCTCATAATGTTCGTAGGGGCATATATCTCACCAACAGGCGATACAACCTTTAGCCTTCTCGCGCGTTCCTCAAGCATCAAGAGGAAAACCACCGAGATACAACATCTTGCACTTCCGTCAACTCCAACTCCAGTACCACATGCACGACTCCCGCAATGATGAAGCAACGTGAAAGATATTCCATACCTGGCTCGACAACAACCGCTGCCCGCAAACCATGTAAACCACGTCTGGGGACTGAGGCTCAGCATGAAGTTCCTTCACCGCCAGTCAAGGACTTCTTCGACGTGAGAAAGATGGTCAGTCCAAGAATCATGGATTCGCATGGGTAATCGAATCAAGAGGAAGCCACTTCAACGCTCCCTCCCAGGTCGCCTAATGGTCTATTCAGAGCCGCCGCAACGCTCTCTTCGGGACCCACGTTCGTCTAATCCTTCTTCAACACTCTCTCCAAGATCCACCTCAACGGTCACACCGCGTAAACCACTTTAACATCCTCTCGATCCGTTTCGACACTCAAGCCGCATCAATAATCTGCGCTCGGTCAAATTATCTTTGGTGTACTCATTGCTCAAACATACGTCTCATCCATTCTTCATGAGGACCCAGCTGAGAGCATGAAAACCTTGAAGCCGATAGAGAAGGGTTATCTTGTGGAACCGGATATTTTCATATAGTTGAAAGGGGCGTGAACAACTCATCATCAATGTTCCAAGATATCCTTGAAGCTGCCAACACTTCCCGACCTGGGTACCGCATTATCTCCGAATACATATCGATTGTGGAGTTCTTTTCTTTCTACCGCAATGAAACAAAAGACAGGAGTTAGAACTCGTATGAAAGCGCGTCGAAATGTAGTCACACACGACAAGATACAACTCACATTGAGCACACAATGGCCGGTCCAAACATCATTCAAGTCCTAGATTGATCAAGCTTCGGTATAACTCGAGTTTTCAAGTCCGGGCATAAATTTCAAGTCCCACGAGTTTCAAGTTCGGTACAAATTTGATCAAGCGTGTGTGGGTGAGACCCACGGTCAATCAAGCATGCACGGCGGACCACGTTCATTCTCACGCATCATAACACGATTTTCCCTATTCATGGAAATCGTATGCGAAATTCAAGCCCACTTTCGATCAAGCAGCGCAAGAGCCCCCACGAACGAAGCAAAGCAAAGCAGTCCGTCGATTAGGCACAACCCCACGATCGAGCGAAGCAGCGCAGAGAGCCCCTCGACCTAATCGTGCATAGCAAGGTCGATCCGGCAAGACCGACATTCAAATGGAGCAAGCACGGAGCGGCCCCGACCGCTGTGCATAGCAAGGTCGATCGGTGCAAGACCGATATCATACTAGGGGAACGCTCTCCTATATGCCCTTTGAACGTGACATACTCTAGGGACAGGGATGACCCGTCTCTCCCGGTAACATCTAACTTTGTCTCATGAGTTTTATCTTTAATGTCACCATTCATGCCTACCACACAATAGTGTAACCATTATGTGCTAGGCGGGGGACTTAATGTTGATGGTGGATTTTCGTTCATGGGGTTAAATTTGTAAAAACCGAAAAAAATCATGCGCCGACATCTTGTAAAAGATAAAGCCGCTTTGTAAGTGATTGGATACTCCTCACTTAATTCACCAAGAATGGAGCATGTAGCAACAATCCCATTCGTGAATACGTAAAATTCCTCCAGGTTGGAGCATGTAAAGAACAATCCCTTCCCCGTGAATTTCATATCAAATTTCCCTTTGTATTTCCAAGCACTCATTATCAATGCAAGATGACGACCGAGTGTTACTCTTACAGAGCAACACAAACCTCCAAGCACTATAATGAAACCATGTACGAAATACCCGCATGCATCGATTCGAAAGTTATACTAGCCCGAGCCCTCTCCTGTGTTATACTAGCCCGATTGAGTCCCTCCTGCATGTTATACTAGCCCGATTGAGCATCCGAACTTGACCGTATGACTTCATCAGGGATATGATTCGATCGCAGCCATCCAACTCCACAAGCCTGATTGGATGACCACAGATCAATTCCATCACCCACAAGCAGGTATGGAATACACACGGCCTTAGCTTGCCAGATACGATCTGATCGCAGTCATCCAACTCCACAAGCATGATTGGATGACCACAGATCAATTCCATCACCCCCTGCTGGGTATGGAATACACACGGCCGACCCCGCATGGTCGACCATTGCCTTTGCTTGCCAAGAAACCGTCCATACTAAGCATTATGGGCGGAAAACCCTAATTAGGGTTTGCGGCATATTACATGTGCCGCAAAACGGTCTCAACCATCCATCTTCACAGTATAGATGGAGGTGTAGATGTAGACTCAAAGGGCCCGAGCATGTCGACACAATCACCATGTGATCGCCACACGCTTGACCAATCCGGCCAAAGCCAATCGTGGTTGGTTACAATAAAACCGTCCGCCCAAAAGAGCATGGTCGCGCGCTTTGAAAGCCAAAATTAGGGCTCAAGCCATCACGCGCGTCCATCTTCTCCGGCACGAATGGAGGGTCACAAGATTAGATTGCTGTGTCCGGTTATACCAAAGATGACCACCGTGGGCCCATCTACCTCCTCTCATGGTCGGCCAAGGCATATCATGCCCGGCTAATCCAAAACGCCCGCTTTCAAACATGCGTCGTTACATCTCCCAAATCCTAAACCGATCTCGACCGCTCAACTTCACCCTGGATGATTTGAGTGGCTTAGATCACGTTTTCATGGGATAATCGTGTATAGGTGTGAACACCAAACTACCACCTACACTTAGTAGTATGATCGACCAAGACCGACCAATATTGGTCGCCTCAAACGCGTGCCCAAACTAGGGATATCACGCGGTTTCCAACTCCTTTGCGGCAAGGGATTTGCCCAAACCGATCTCGACCACTCAACTTCACCGACGAATCGGGTGGCTTAGATCGCGTTTTCATGAGACGGTGAGACATGGGCGTGAACATCAGCCCACCATCTTCACGCCAAGACAATCGCCAAGACCGACCAAGCTAGGTCGCCTTGGAAAACGCTAGGAAGAGAGTATGGCGCGCGGCTTTTGCGCATCAAACTCCTATCGCAAATCGATCTCAACCACTCAACTTTACTTGGCCAAATTGAGTGGCTTAGATCGCGCCTTCTTGGGAAAGTGAAGTATGGACGTGCACACCGGCGTGTTGTCTACACACATGCCCTAGCCTCGGTCCTCTTCAAAACCTTTCCCATGCTTGTTTTCGACCAAGCTCAAGAGTGATGCTTGCGCACCTCTTTAAAAACCCTAATTTCATCAACGGCCGCAGATGAGTGTCTCAAACATCATCTCATCCGTCCGACTTCACCAAACTTTGGTTATACAACCCCGGTCGAGTTAATTGGTCAGTGAGGAGTCATTACCCATCACTTTACCACACCGCAATGCAAGCATCGTGATAAAATACACACGATACTTCACAAGTATCGACTTTTGAATAACGCATATTCAATTCAGCATTACATGCTACCTTTCGTGGATCCACGATCCACACATTCCAGTACATCAATCATGTCACAAACGGGGGATACATACCGGTGGTATTGGTCCAGCGGTTTACAAGGCGTGCACTGCGGCAACGCGCCATCACAAGAACGTGTCGAGGTCATGGACCTGTTAGAGATGAACTCGGAAAAGTGGGCAAGATTGGTCGGCATCACCGACGCATAACTCCACTACTCCATCATTCCACTACCTCCACTTCCCACGAGAAACGTGAATGAGGCTCAATGACTTGTATAAATAGGTTCTCCGCCCTATTTCAAACAAGGACAAGTCGAGACAAGACAGAAAAACCAAGTGTTGATACCGTCTCATTCAACCATTTTCTGTTACAAGTCATAAGCAAGCCAACACCTTCACAATCTCAACACCTTCTTCGCTTCCCTCCCTAAGATCAACCCCATCTCCTTCACTTTGTGACCGAAACAAGTCCGGGAACGCCATTTCTTGGTTTAGTCTGGACTTGCACAGATTGATCTCTCGAATCTACAAGCACTCACCGCGCAGTGCATTTGTTGTAGGTTTAAATTCATTCCTCATCACACCCCAAATTACCAAATTCAGCAGGAGTAATTTTCACCCATCAACACATTTGAAAACAGGTGCCACTGGAAACGCCTTAGATAACCGAGCATCAGCAAATCTCCCAGATCATACGAAAGGAACAGAAAGCCTCATGGAAACACAAGAAGACGTGACTAATACTCAGAAGGACACAATGGCTTCTCTCGAGATCCGGATGGAGCAACTGCCTCTGCAACAACACAATCGTTATATGGAGTGATCCAGAAACGCCTCAAAGTGTCACTGATGTTAATGCCATCAGGTATTACGCCCAGAAAGATAAAGGGGAAAGTTTTCATTGTTGTTGTTCTAGTATCGGGGGATAATCGACAATAAATCTCAACACCAGTGAAGTCCTAAAAAGGCACCTGCAGAGATCACGAAATTAAAGGTCTATCCATATTCTACCACCGCTACCATTTTATGGTCAAGAGTATCCGCTACCGCTTCATCAAAGAAACATATAGATCCAGAACACTGGCGTAGGTCCGTGAATTTGTACATTCGCAACAACAAAGGAGGCTTGGTACATCTTTGTTGAAATCGTAGTTAATGGGCTCACCTATTATACCAACCCAAGCAGAGCAAGCCCGGGACATCTTCAGATCTACTGCAAGATCCGCACGTCGAGATTATCACTCGTGCCAGCACGCCCGGAAAGAATCATGGCCGAGATTATCACTCGTACCCCGCTGACCTTATGCAGAGAAACCAGAAAAAGCCGCCACCCCAAAAGGACCGTGTCTCTCATATTTTCATTGTATAATGAAACGGGTAGTGCCCAAGAACATATCTCTTATCTCTCGTAATACTGATAGGATTTCTTGGAAACCCGTATGTGATAACCGCAATCGCAGTGTCTAACTAGTAGACAGACGGAGGCAAGCACGGGTCGAACCCACGGTGGAGCGCGGAAAATACGTAACCAATTTCTCTAATGAATTAGCAAGAAATGATGTTTTTGGGATTTTTAGAATTAAAGAATTAAAAGTAATGAACTAAAGAAAATTAATTAATTCCAATGAGAAAGAGAAAGAGAGTCGATAACCAGGATCTACGGATTCCACTACTATTTCTTTTGAAAATAGGAAAGAATTCGAATTCTAAATATGTATCTATTCTTTGTTCTATAGCAACACCTATTTTTGGTATATTTTCCGATAATAAAGTCGCATCTCCTAAGTATAGCCCATCAAAATTTCCTAAGCATGGCCTATCAAATTTTAATGACAAAAGAATTATTGAAAAACAATTTATAGGTTCACAATCACTATCTGCGTCGTCTAAGCATAACCCATCAAATGATTTAACCTAAGTATGGATTATCAAATACTAACAAATAAATTTGCAAAACCAAACACATTTATGCATTTAGACTTTTGTATCGTACAAAGCCGGTGAAGCAATAACATTTATTCTTTAAAAATCAATAGAACTTCATTTTAGAATACGACAATTCAATTCAAAATAGCCTAACACCAAATTAATTTCACCTCAATTGGTCTAATGCTCAAAGTAGTTTTCTCCATAAAACCCCAGTTATAAAACAATTAGAACATGGCTATGGATTTATTCAAACCCATTAAAATAAATTATAAGAGAAAGAAAAATTAAACCGTAGTCGTTTTTGTCACTGACAACCAATCTCCTTCTTCCTCTCTTATTTCTTGCTCCTCAAATCCTTCACTTAAAGCTTACTGTCTCCTTCCTTTGTCGCAGTCCAAAACCAGGCCATAAAACCAAACCCCGAGCCGAGCTTCTTCTTTTTTTTTTTTTTTTGTTCACAATACAGATAATATGTACCAAATAAAAGTGTGTCGTCATTCTCTTAATTAGCCTTATTTGAAACTTGCATGTTGGTCATCAATGTGATCTCCATATATATATTCTTCTTCATTTTGCTTGCATGCATATTTGGTAGACTTAAAAAAAATCTTCCGAAAATGTATTAAGATCCCACTGGTGAGGAAACAAAATATTTTTAATTCATTTTTCTCCCTCCAGCAAGATATTCACGTGGACCCATTTATTTGTTCCAATATTCCACTACCTAACAGAACTTCCTTAACCGCTGATGCCTTTTCAACTTCCCAAAATTGGATGTGTAAGAATATGCGATGACACATGGCATAATAACCCACTATAATTTCGCTTGCAATTGGCTGAAAATCACACGACTATTCTTCTGAGTTCCACAAAACCATGATTTAGGGGAAAAACATGTGCACGTGCTTGACCTCCTTGTTTTCAATAAGACCGCCCCACTTGTGTATCATCACTTCTCTGTCTCGTTTTGGTGGTTTTTTTGTTGCAAGCACGGTTTTAGCTTCACATTTCGCCATTTATTTTCAGATGATTGGATTTACCTGTAATTTCTATAAAAGCACTAAAATAGTGTTATTAGCCAAAATATCGAGTCCTACCTAATATAAATATGGGTATAAAATGTAGCACTTACGTGCTTATCAACACCCCCCACACTTATATTTTGCTCGTCCTCGAGCAAAACAGAAGAAGACCCGCTACACAGCTGGTCATATAAGAGAGAGAGAGAGAGAGAGACCCGCTACACAGCTGGTCATATCAATTTTTTTATTTTATTTTTTTAGACCCGCTAAACAGCTGGTCATAACATGCAAGAAAAAGAAAAGACTCGCTACACAGCTGGTCATAACCCTAACAATCATAATAATAAAAAAAAAAATTCTTTTTTTTTAGACCCGCTAAACAGCTGATCATTTTTTTTAGACCCGCTAAACAACTGATTTTTTGTTTTTTAAGACCCGCTCAACAGCTGATCATATTATACATGCAAACCTACAATCGACCCGCTCAACAACTGGTCATAAATTGTAAGAAAATTCCTGAAAAAAGAAAAGTAAAAAGTTAACCACTCCCCCACACTTAAACGTTACATTGACCTCAATGTAATTGAGTCATCCAACGTAAAATTAAGATGGGAAATTCATAATATGCTAAAATAAACCAATAAAAATAAAACAAGAAAATAGAATTACCTCTTTGGAATATACATAAAGGATTCTCCATATATCAACAACCTAAAAATTTGGGGATCAACCCGAGCACACAATATATACAACCGATGACAACCTCAAATCCTCGCTGAAGCAACGTAAAGATACAGAGATTATTAAAAGGAAAGAGCTACCCCCAAACCTGGTTTTTGCAAAAGATGTATCATTTTGATCAAAAATAACCGAGTCAAAGGGTTCGCTAGAGATGATAATTGAAACGATCTGGGAGTCATGCACAGGCAAAGAGAAGTCACGAGATGCAAAATAATCTAGTAATACTGGAGAAGCACGCGGTTCTATTCCAAAACTAGGAATCTTCTGAAAAGTTGTTGTTTATGGGTGAAAACTACTCCTGCAGAATTTGGTAATTTGGGGAGTGGATGAGGAATGAATTTAAACCTTAAACAAATGCACTGCGCGGTGAGTGCTTGTAGATTCGAGAGATCAATCTGTGCAAGTCCGGCCTAAAACCAAGAAATGGCCGTTCAAGACTTGTTTCGGTGACAAAGTGAAGGAGATGGGGTTGATCTTAGGGAGGGAAGCGAAGAAGGTGTTGAGATTGTGAAGGTGTTGGCTTGCTCATGACTTGTAACAGAAAGGTGAGCAGGGCTTGTGATTGATGCAAGCAAGCTCGGGTTTTGGAATACGATTTGTATTAACACTTGGTTTTCTCGTCTCGTCTGGACTTGTCTTGTTGTTTGAAATAGGGCGAGAATCAATTTATACAAGTCATTGAGCCTTATTCACGCTCTCTCGTGGGAAGTGGAGGAAGTGGAGTGATGGAGTAGTGGAGTTGTGGTCAGCACGACATGACCAGTCTTGCTCACTTCTCCTGTTCATCTCTAACCGTCCATGACTTCCTAACACGTTCTTGTGATGGCGCGTTGCACGCCGCACGCCAGTAAACCGCCGCACCAATACCCCGTATGTATCCCCGGTTGTGACATGATTGATAAACTGAATGTGTGGATCGTGGATCCACGAAAGATAGCATGTAATCTTGAATTTAATAACCGCGTTATTGAAGAAGTCGATACTTGTGAAGTACGTGTGTATTTTATGTGCACTTGCATCATGGTGTGGTAAAGTGATGGGTAATGACGCCTCACTAACCAAATAACTCCCCGACTGTGGTTGTATAACCAAGTTTGGTGAAGTTGGACGGATGAGATGGTCTTGAGACACTCATCATGCGACCGATTAATGAATATTAGGTTTTTTGAAGAGGTGCGCAAGCATTACTCTTCACTTGGTCGAAACCGAGCATGGAAAGGGATTTGGAGAGGACCGACCGGGCATGTGTGTAGACAAGACATGCCGTGTGCACGTCCATACCTCATTGTCCCATGAAAGCGCGATCTAGGCACTTTCAATTTGACCAGGTAAAGTTGAGTGGTTGAGATCGGTTTGCGGCAGTAAATCCATTGCCGCAAAGGAGTTGGAAACCGCGTGACATCCCTAGTTTGGGCACGCGTTTCAAGACGACCCATCTTGGCTCGGTCTTGGTCGATCATACCAGCGTGTAGGTGGTAGGCTGGTGTTCACACCTATACCCGACTATCCCATGAAAACGTGATCTAAGCCACTCAAATCGTCAGGTGAAGTTGAGTGGTCGAGATCGGTTTTGTGGTTTGGGAGGCGTGGCCATGCTAGTTTGGACGCACGTTTTGATTAACCGGGCATGATATGCCTTGGCCGAACACATGAGGAGGTAGATGGGCCCACGGTGGTCATGATGGTATTACCGGACGCTAATCTAATCAGTGACCCTCCATTCGTGTAGGAGAAGATGGACGCGCGTGATGGCTTGAAACCCTAATTTTGGCTTTCAAAGCCGTGCGCCATGTTCTCTTTGGGCGTACGAATTTGTTGCAACCAAGTATGGTTGGTCTTGACCGATTGGTCAAGTGTGTAGGGGCCCATGGTGATCGTGTTGACATGCTCTGGGCCCTTTGAGTCTACATCTACACCCTCCATCTATACCGCGAAGATGGATGGTTGAGACTGCTTTGCGACACATGTAATATGCCGCAAACCCTAATTTAGGTTTTCCGTCCATAATGCTTGGTATGAACGGTTTCTTTGCAAGCTAGGCCAATGACCGACCATGTGGGTCGGCCGTGGGTATTCCATACCGCTTGGGGGTGATGGAATTGATCCGGGGTCATCCAATCATGCTTATGGAGTTGGATGATCGCGATCGATCATATCCGGACCGATATGGTCGGGCCCGAATGCTCAATCGGGCTAGTATAACACACCGAGAGGGGCTCAATCGGGCTAGTATAACACACCGAGAGTCACTCGTACGGGTATTTCGTACATGGTTTCATTATAGTATTTGAGGTTCGTGTTACTCGTAAGAGTAACACTCGGATGTCATGCCACACCGATAATGAGTACTGGAAATACAAGGCGATATGAAATTCACAGAAGTGATTGTTGCCACATGCTCCAACCTCGGGAGGAATTTCATGTATTCTGAGAATGAGATTGTTGCTAAATGCTCTATTCTTGGTGAATTAAGTGAGGGAGTATCCAACACTTATAAATGGCTTTATCTTTTACAAGATGTCAGCGCATAATTTTTCTGGTTTTTACAAATTTAACCTCAAATGAAAACCCACCATCAACATTAAGTCCCCTGCCTAGCACACAATGGTTATACTATTGTGGGGTAGGCATGAGATGGTGACAGTTAAAGATAAAACTTATGAGACAAAGTTAGATGTTACCAGGAGAGACGGTCATCCAAATCCTTGGAGTATGTCACGTTCAAAAGGCATATAGGAGAGCGTTCCCCTAGTATGATGTCGGTCTTGCCTGCTTCGATCAACCTTGCTATGCCTGCTTCGATCGAGGGCCCGCTCCGTGCTTGCTCCGTTTGAATGTCGGTCTTGCCAGATCGACCTTGTTATGCTTGATTAGGTCGAGGGGCTATTGCACCTGCTTCGCTCGATCGTGGGGTTGTGCCTAATCGACGGCCAGTTCTGCGCCGCTTCGTTTGTGGGGCTACTGCGCCTGTTTGATCGAGCGTGGGCTTGAATTTCGTGAACATGATTCCCATGACATAAGAGAACCGTGTTGTGCAAATAAATATGGTCCCGCCATATATGCTTGATTGAACGTGGGTCCCATATCGTGTATGCCTGGATCGAATGTCACCTTTATACCAGCCTCGTGCCCTTGACCAACACCCGTCTTGAAACTTAAGCAATACCGGACTTGTGACTTGATCAATACCGGACTTGAAGCTTGAGCAATACCGGACTTGAAGCTTTGAGCAATACCGGACTTGTGACTTGATCAATACCAGACTTGAAGCTTGACCAATACCAGACTTGAAACTTGAGTGATACCGGACTCGCCACTTGATCAATACCGGACTTGAAGCTTGAGTGATACCAGACTCGCCACTTGATCAATACCGGACTTGAAGCTTGAGCAATACCGGTGACTTAATCAATACCGGTGTTTAGACCCAATACCATCCTTGTGTACTCCAACATGAATGTGTGTCCTGTCGTGCATCTCACGCGTTTTTATACAAGTACTGACTCATGTCTTTTATTATAGAATGAAGAAAAGAACTCATGTTGGGATGTCTTCTGGGGATAATGTCGGTGCCAAGTCAGGAGGTGTTGATGACTTCAAGATATGCCGAACATTGATGATGAGTTGTTCACCACGCCCTTTCAACTATATGAAAATATTCGTTTCACAAGATAACCCTTCTCCCATCGACTTCAAGGTTTTTCATGCTCCGCTAAGTCCTCATGATGGATGGATGAGACGTATGTTAAGCAATGAGTACATCAAAGATAACTTGACCAGAGCGCAGATTATTGATGCAGCTTGAGTGTTGAAACGGCTCGAGAGGATGTTAAAGTGGTTTTTTGTGCGAATGTTGAGGTGGATCCCGGAGAGAGTGTCAAGAAGGATTAAGGCTTAACGTGGGCCCGGAGAGAATGTTGAGGCATCTCTTGAATAGACCATTGAAGCGACACGCGCAGAGGGAGCGTTGAAGTGTTTCCTCTTGATCGATTTACCCTTGCGAATTCCATACTTCTTGACTCGACCATCTCTCTCATGTTGAAGAATTCTTGACTGACGGTGAAGGAACTTTATGCTGAGCCTCAGTCCCCAAGCGTGGTTTACATGGTTTGTTCGTAGTGGTTGTTTTCGAGCCAGATATGGAATATCTTGGACATTGTTTCATCATTGTGGGAGTCGTGCATGTGGTACTGGAGTTGGAGTTGATGGACGCGCAAGATGTTGTATCTCGTTGGTTTTCCTCTTGCTGCTTCAGGGAACTGCTTACAAAAGGCTGAAGGTTGTATCGCCTATTGATGAGATATATGTCCCTACAAACATTATGAGGCTCTTCATTACCGGCAGGCCTGTTTCTTTCTATCAGGGCATATGTTGTTGTAGATGAGCGTTCAACACTCCAGAGGATGACCAAAAGCGCGGATTCTCCAACATAGCATGATAGACATGTACCACCTGTCCGATAAAGTGACTCGCCCGGATCTTGTTCGACCACCGTCTCGACAGAGTGACTCGCCTGGGGATCTTGCTCGATATGACGCGTGGAAATCGTTATCTTCTTGAGGTCGTTCCCTTGAGGTATTGGCTCCAGTGGAAGATTGCCGTCATAGAGCGTTGATACGTTGCACCGGTATTCTTTAAACCAAATGGCAGTATGGTATAATAAAAATTTCCGAGAGGAGTTCTAAAAGCTATCTTACTTGTGTCATGCTCGCACATCCTTATTTGGTTGTAGCCGCTACATCTATCCATGGAGGAGAACCTGCCGTGTCCGCTGGTTGCATCTACTAACATGTCGATGTTAGGTAGAGGAGGGTCGTTTTGTAGCAAAGACTGCTCAAGTATCTCGAAGTCTATGCAAGACCCGATCCGAACTACAAACCGTTTAACCGACTTGGATCCAGGTATGACATGTAGATGATGGGTGACCAATTTTCATTCGGCATTTCTTCATATCTCCAAGCAAATATGTCCTGGTACTCTTTGAGAAGTTGCACGAGCTTCGTGTGTTTATCCGTACACAAGGTTGAGCCGATGGAGATAGGCCTAGGAGATTTTTCAACGATTTCAATCTCATCGGTTGTGGAGTTAGTGCCCTCTTGCAGCTGTTGTGGAGCATCTAGCACTTGCTCTTGTGGTTCGTTCTTTGTTGTAGCATTCCATTAGGTGGAGAGACCGGCAATAGTCTCCCCCGCTAATTGATAATGGCGCAAAGTTGTCGGATACCGTTTTCCTTTCTCGGTCACGACTCGCCATAAAAGTTCATTCCCTCTTCGGGTGAACGTGGGTCGGGCTTCCGGGATGGGAGAAGAATGCTTCGTCAGCAAAGATGCATCGTGGGTACTAGCCCTCAATGATGCAAGACGGTCTTCTTCCTGAATTGACGCCCACGTGGGGAGTGGGATGTAACGAACTTGTCTGATTCTTTCCGCGGAGCTTCTCACGTATGTGCTGGTTTGGTTTCCCTCGAAGTCCGTCATTGTGGTAGGCTTCCGTACGACCTTTCCTGAGAGAACCTTGGATTTACTGAGAGTCTTGAGAGTAACGAAGACGATCCTGTGTATAAGGGTCTTCTTGAACTCTGAATCCTTGATGCGTGCGGTGACATGTAGGGCACGGTCGTGACCTTCCTCTGGTTGATTGCGGCAAAACGTCTCCGCGCACCGATTCTTCGAGAGGTGTGAAAGTTCGCATAAACTTTCCACTAGAGAAACCGCTTCCCGATCCACCGGCCTCTGGTTCATAGTGAAACTATTGACTTGAGTAAGATCGTTGTGAGGATCAGTCCCCAGTGTAGGAGTCTCCATGACAGGACCGCTCATATCTGATGTCACTTCTTTGATCAGGTCCACGGAGGTCCGCGCCGCTGAAGTACCTTCTCCGGTGCGTTGAATGTGTTCCTTTTTTGCTCCAGGGGCTGTCACGGCTCTTGTGGAAATCGATCAGTTAATGTCTTAAGAAAAGTGAGTACCTCTTTTCCCGAGTTGCGGCCATATCCGTTTGAGTCTTAGCAAGAACTTCCCGCTTCTCCATCAAGTCCGCAATGGTAATGGGGATGGTCCTCCTCTCGTCCCTCCGACTCCTCGTCCCGATGAAGGAGTGGAAGTTGTTCTTTGTGGTGACTACCAGAGGTGTTACACTTGATGAGATGCCGGATTTGCGGCCGCCCGGCTCGGTGATGGGAGGTGTTGTAATATCACCGCCGAGTGATCGAATTGAACGTTCCCATCCTCTCGTACTCACGTGTTCCTTGATTGATCTCTCCTTCCTCGTGCATTTCTTCACTTAGTTGAAAGGTCGATGCGTGGATTGAACAGTCTTCCGAGCTTTCGACAAGGGTCTTGAGATATAAATCTTCCAAACAGGATCCGTAAGCTGCAGGCTCCATTTCTTTATCCAGAGACGTTGTGGTACCCCGGACTAGTCTTTTCCTCTCGTGGAGTTGCCTCTAGTCTTCGGTCAATTTGGACCATGTTTGTTCGTCTTTCCCGAGTCTCCTGGTTGCGCGCTCTTTTTGCCTCTCCACCGGTAAAGGTGTGACTCCGACTAAGGATTCGGCATTTCTTGCACCGCTTGAGTAGATGCATGCCGACCCTTCTTGTAATTGTGTTGCTATATCATTCAAAAGGCGGGAATATCTCGCTCTGTCTTCTAGTGATACTTAGGTTTGATTTGCCAAGACATCCTCCAAAGATTCCGTTTTACACTTCCCATGATATTCGAACCACCGTGGTTTCCGTGATACATTGCGAGATGGAAACCGAAAAATTGAGAATTCAATTTTGTGCAACCGAGAGATCAACCTCCCACATTTTGTGGTCGCCAATTGTTTATGGGTGAAAACTACTCCGCAGAATTTGGTAATTTGGGGTGTGGATGAGGAATGAATTTAAACCTTAAACAAATGCACAACAAGGTGAGTGCTTGTAGATTCGAGAGATCAATCCATGCAAGTCCGCCTAAACCAAGAAATGGCCGTTCCGGACTTGTTTCGGGTCACAAAGTGAAGGAGATGGGGTTGATCTTAGGAAGGGAAGAAAGAAGGTGTTGAGATTGTGAAGGTGTTGGCTTGCTTATGACTTGTAACAAAGGTGAGCAGGGGCTTGTGATTGATGCAAGCAAGCTCGGGTGTTGGAATACGTTTTTATATTAACACTTGGTTTTCTCGTCTCAAATCTGGACTTGTCTTGTTGTTTGAAATAGGGCGGAGATTCTATTTATACAAGTCATTGAGCCTTATTCACGTCTCTCGTGGGAAGTGGAGGAAGTGGAGTGATGGAGTAGTGGAGTTGTGCGTGTCGACATGACGACATGACCAGCCTTTGCCCACTTCTCCCGTTCATCTATAACCGTCCATGACTTCCTAACACGTTTTGTGATGGCGCTGCATGCACGCCGCACGCCGTCGAAACCGCGTGTGACATCCCTAGTTTGGGCACGCGTTTCAAGAGGTTGTACCCATCTTGGCCTGGGATCTTGGTCGATCATACCAATATTAGGTTTTGGTGAAGTGTGGTAGGTGGTAGGCATGGAAAGGGTGTTCACACCTATACCCGACGTATCCCATGAAAACGTGATCTAAGCCACTCAAATCGTCCTAAGTGAAGTTGGAGTGGTTTAGATCAGGCGACCCATTTGGGTTTGGGAGGCGTAGGGCCATGCTAGTTTGGACGCACGCTTTGATTAACTGTGCATGATATGCCTTGCACGTTTTGGAACACATGAGGAGGTAGATGGGGCCCACGGTAATCATGATGGTATGACCGACCGCTAATCTAATCAGTGACCCTCCATTCGTGCTCGGAGAAGATGGACGCGCGTGATGGCTTGAAACCCTAATTTTGGCTTTCAAAGCCGTGCGCCATGTTCTCTTGGGCGTATTTAATTTGTTGCAACCAAGTATGGTTGGTCTTGACCGATTGGTCAAGTGTGTAGGCGGCCCATGGTGATCGTGTTGACATGCTCGGGCCCTTTGAGTCTACATCTACACCTCCATCTATACCTGCGAAGATGGATGGTTGAGACTGCTTTGCGACACATGTAATATGCCGCAAACCCTAATTTAGGTTTTTCCGTCCATAATGCTTGGTATGAACGGTTTCTTGGCAAGTTAGGCCAATGACCACCATGCGGGTCGGCCGTGGGTATTCCATACTCGTTGGGGGTGATGGAATTGATCCGGGGGTCACCCAATCATGCTTATGGAGTTGGATGATCGATTGATCATATCCGGACCGATATGGTCCGTATGGATGCTAAATCGGATAGTATAACACACCGAGAGAGGCTCAATCGGCTAGTATAACACACCGAGAGTCACCAGACGGTATTTCGTACATGGTTTCATTATAGTGCTTGAGGTTCGTGTTACTCTCAGAAGAGTAACACTACCGTCATGCCACACCGATAATGAGTACTGAAATACAAGGTCGATATGAAATTCACAGAAGGGATTGTTGCCACATGCTCCAACCTCGAGGAATTTCATGTATTCGGCTAACGAGATTGTTGCTACATGCTCCATTCTTGGTGAATTAAGTGAGGGAGTATCCAACACTTATAAATGGCTTTATCTTTTACAAGATGTCAGCGCATAATTTTTCTGGTTTTTACAAATTTAACCTCAAATGAAAACCCACCATCAACAGTTGTGCTAACAATTCTAGGTATATTAACTTCTCCACTGGGTTTGTGACCCTGTACTAAATCATCATCATAATTATCATCAACCAAGGAATCAATAGGAATATCACAATAAAGATGATTAAAAGAAACCTTATAGATAGAGTTTAATGTCTCTACGTCGTTAGACTTAACTACGGTTTCCTCAGAATTAACACATTCTTCATAAACATCATTGTTATAGCACTGATATGTCACACCGTCTAAAAGAATGGTGTCCTCAATCCTAAACTCATCCTTTTGAATAGGCGAGTGATCATTAACACGATCATGAGTTGGACTAAATACACCACCTTCACTTGGTATGACAATGTCTCTATTCCTATAATCGCAACTATCAAGTTCATAATCATTCTCCATACACATTGATTCATTAGTTAAAGCGGTTTCATCATAAATATCAAGAGTATTAGAAAAATTAGAACTTGTCTCCTCGGTAAGACCAAAATCTTTTACCGACTGCGTTAATTGAGCAATCGATAAATCAGTTTGTTCAGCAAGTTCATCAATACATGCATGGGCTTTACTAAGCTCGGTAAAAAATAACTCATTAGCTTTGGTCTGTTCAGCAATATCAATATTGAGGCGTTCTAACAAAGATAGTTGTGATGCAGATGGTCACAATAAGATTGATCATCTCTCTTATACTGTGACGGAGAAATGTGTGAATAATAATTGGAATCAACACATTGTGGCTCATAATCAGAGTAAGGTTGGTAATGATCATAACCTTCACAAGGTCTGGAATGATCATACCTATGAGAATAATTCCAATCATTATTTACACACTCCTAGGTTCTTGATAATGAAAAGGTGCATATGCATACTCCTCATGTGAAATATCAAATGACTCCTCCGTCTCACTCTTTTGGTAAGATTCCAAAAATCTATAAAAACAAGTCAACTCATCTGAAACCATTATACAAAGTAATTCTCAATAACTCACCTTGCAAAAGCTTTAAGTAGAATATCAAGTACTTACTTTAAAGCATTGTTGACTCAAATCTCCGCTCTTCGGACTAAAGGTACCTATGAAAAATCAAATAAGCTACGTAAAAAGAACTAAAACAAAATATAAAAATAAAAGCAAAAATAAGCTATGTACAGAAGAAAAATAAAAATGAAAACTATTTACAAAATACCAATTACAATAATTCACAACCGCTCCCCGGCAGCGGCGCCAAAAATTGATAGGATTTCTTGGAAACCCTATATGTGATAACCGCAATCGCACGGTGTCTAACTAGTAGACAGAGGCAAGTACGGGTCGAACCCACATGGAGCGGCGGAAAATACGTAACCAATATCTCTAATGAATTAGCAAGAAATGATGTTTTTGGGATTTTTAGAATTAAAGAATTAAAAGGAATGAACTAAAGAAAATTAATTAATTCCAATGAGAAAGAGAAAGAGAGTCGATAACCAGGATCTACGGATTCCACTACTATTTCTTTTTGAGTACCGGAAAGAATTCGAATTCTAAATATGTATCTATTCTTTGTTCTATCGCAACACCTATTATTGGTATATTTTCCGATAATAAACTCGCATCTCCTAAGTATAGCCCATCAAAATTTCCTAAGCATGGCCTATCAAATTTTAATGACAAGAGAATTATTGAAAAACAATTTATAGGTTCACAATCACTATCTGTGTCGTCTAAGCATAACCCATCAAATGATTTAACCTAAGTATGGATTATCAAATAATAACAAATAAATTTGCAAAACCAAACACATTTATGCATTTAGGCTTTTGTATCGTACAAAGTCGGTGAAGCAATAACATTTATTCTTTAAAAATCAATAGAACATCATTTTAGAATACGACAATTCAATTCAAAATAACCTAACACCAAATTAATTTCACCTCAATTGGTCTAATGCTCAAAGTAGTTTTCTCCATAAAACCCCAGTTATAAAACAATTAGAACATGGCTATGGATTTATTCAAACCCATTAAAATAAATTATAAGAGAAAGAAAAATTAAACCGTAGTCGTTGTTGTCACCCGGCAACCAGTCTCCTTCTTCCTCTCTTATTTCTTGCTCCTCAAATCCTTCACGTAAAGCTTACTTGTCTCCTTCCTTTGTCGTAGTCCAAAACCAGGCCGTAAAACCAAACCCCGAGCCGAGAACATTTTCTTTATTTTTTTTTTTTTTTTCAGTGGGCACCAACCCCTTTTTTTTGTTCACAATACAGATAATATGTACCAAATAAAAGTGTGTCGTCATTCTCTTAATTAGCCTTATTTGAAACTTGCATGTTGGTCATCAATGTGATCTCCCCATATATATTATTCTTCATTTTTCTTGCATGCATATTTGGTAGACTTAAAAAAAAAATCTTCTGAAAATGTATTAAGATCCCACTGGTGAGGAAACAAAATATTTTTAATTCATTTTTCTCCCTCCAGCAAGATATTCACGTGGACCCATTTATTTGTTCCAATATTCCACTACCTAACAGAACTTCCTTAACCGCTGATGCCTTTTCAACTTCCCAAAATTGGATGTGTAAGAATATGCGATGACACATGGCATAATAACCCACTATAATTCTGCTTGCAATTGGCTGAAAATCACACGACTATTCTTTTGAGTTCCACAAAACCATGATTTAGGGGAAAAACATGTGCACGTGCTTGACCTCCTTGTTTTCAATAAGACCGCCCAACTTGTGTATCATCCCTTCTCTGTCTCGTTTTGGTGGTTTTTTTGTTGCAAGCATGGTTTTAGCTTCACATTTCGCCATTTATTTTCGGATGATTGGATTTACATGTACTTTCTATAAAAGCACTAAAATAGTGTATTAGCCAAAATATCGAGTCCTACCTAATATAAATATGGGTATAAAATGGAGCACTTACGTGATTATCAACACCCCCACACTTATATTTTGCTCGTCCTCGAGCAAAACAGAAGAAGACCCGCTACACAGCTGGTCATATAAGAGAGAGAGAGGGAGAACCGCTACACAGCTGGTCATATCAATTTTTTTATTTTTATTTTTTTAGACCCGCTAAACAGCTGGTCATAACATACAAGAAAAAGAAAAAAGACCTACTACACAGCTGGTCATAACCCTAACAATCATCATAATAATTTTTTTTCTCTTTTTTAGACCCGCTAAACAGCTGATCATTTTTTTTAGACCCGCTAAACAGCTGATCTTTTTTTTTTAAGACCCGCTCAACAGCTGATCATATTATACATGCAAACCAACAATCGACCCGCTCAACAGCTGGTCATAAATTGTAAGAAAATTTCTGAAAAAGAAAAGTAAAAAGTTAACCACTCCCCCACACTTAAACATTACATTGACCTCAATGTAATTGAGTCATCCAACGTAAAATTAAGATGGGAAATTCATAATATGCGAAAATAAACCAATAAAAATAAAACAAGAAAATATAATTACCTACTGGAATATACATAAAGGATTTTCCATATATCAACAACCTAAAAATTTGGGGATCAACCCAGAGCACAATATATACAACCGATGACAACCTCAAATCCTCGCTGAAGCAACGTAAAGATATATAGATTATTAAAAGGAAAGAGCTACCCCCAAACCTGGTTTTTGCAAAGGATGTATCATTTTGATCAAAAATAACCGATTCAAAGGGTTCGCTAGAGATGAGAATTGAAACGATCTGGGAGTCATGCACATGCAAAGAGAAGTCACGAGATGCAAAATAATCTAGTAATACTGGAGAAGCACGCAGTTCTAATCCAAAACTAGGAATCTTCTGAAAAGTTGTGCTAACAATTCTAGGTATATTAACTTCTCCACTGGGTTTGTGACCCTGTACTAAATCATCATCATAATTATCATCAACCAAGGAATCAATAGGAATATCACAATAAAGATGATTAAAAGAAACCTTATAGATAGAGTGTAATGTCTCTACGTCGTTAGACTTAACTATGGTTTCCTCGGAATTAACACATTCTTCATAAACATCATTGTTATAGCACTGATATGTCACACCGTCTAAAAGAATGGTGTCCTCAATCCTAAACTCATCCTTTTGAATAGGCGAGTGATCATTAACACGATCATGAGTTGGACTAAATACACCACCTTCACTTGGTATGACAATGTCTCTATTCCTATGATCGCAACTATCAAGTTCATAATCATTCTCCATACACATTGATTCATTAGTTAAAGCGGTTTCATCATAAATATCAAGAGTATTAGAAAAATTAGAACTTGTCTCCTCGGTAAGACCAAAATCTTTTACCGACTGCGTTAATTGAGCAATCGATAAATTAGTTTGTTTAGCAAGTTCATCAATACACGCATGGGCTTTACTAAGCTCGGCAAAAAATAACTCATTAGCTTTGGTCTGTTCAACAATATCAATATTGGACGTTCTAACAAAGATAGTTGTGATGCAGATGGGTCACAATAAGATTGATCATCTCTCTTATACTGTGACGGAGAAATGTGTGAATAATAATTGGAATCAACACATTGTGGCTCATAATCAGAGTAAGGTTGGTAATGATCATAACCTTCATAAGGTCTGGAGTGATCATACCTATGAGAATAATTCCAATCATTATTTACACACTCGGCAGGTTCTTGATAATGAGAAGGTGCATATGCATACTCCTCATGTGAAATATCAAATGACTCCTCTGTCTCAGCTCTTTTGGTAAGATTCCAAAAAGCTATAAAAGAAGTCAACTCGCTGGAAACCATTATACAAAGTAATTCTCAATAACTCACCTTGCAAAAGCTTTGCGAGAATATCAAGTACTTACTTTAGGCCAGTTGTTGACTCAAATCGCCGCTCTTCAGACTAAGGTACCTATGAAAAATCAAATAAGCTACGTAAAAAGAACTAAAACAAAATATAAAAATAAAAGCAAAAATAAGCTATGTACAGAAGAAAAATAAAAATAAAAATAAAAAATAAAAACTATTTACAAAATACCAATTACAATAATTCACAACCGCTCCCCGGCAGCGGCGCCAAAAATTGATAGGATTTCTTGGAAACCCTATATGTGAAAACCGCAATCGCACAATGTCTAACTAGTAGACAGAGGCAAGTACGGGTCGAACCCACAAGGAGTTGCGGAAAATATGTAACCAATATCTCTAATGAATTAGCAAGAAATGATGTTTTTGGGATTTTTAGAATTAAAGAATTAAAAGGAATGAACTAAAGAAAATTAATTAATTCCAATGAGAAAGAGAAAGAGAGTCGATAACCAGGATCTACAGATTCCACTACTATTTCTTTTTGAGTACCGGAAAGAATTCGAATTCTAAATATGTATCTATTCTTTGTTCTATCGCAACACCTATTATTGGTATATTTTCCGATAATAAACTCGCATCTCCTAAGTATAGCCCATCAAAATTTCCTAAGCATGGCCTATCAAATTTTAATGACAAGAGAATTATTGAAAAACAATTTATAGGTTCACAACCACTATCTGCGTCGTCTAAGCATAACCCATCAAATGATTTAACCTAAGTATGGATTATCAAATAATAACAAATAAATTTGCAAAACCAAACACATTTATGCATTTAGGCTTTTGTATCGTACAAATCCGGTGAAGCAATAACATTTATTCTTTAAAAATCAATAGAACATCATTTTAGAATACGACAATTCAATTCAAAATAGCCTAACACCAAATTAATTTCACCTCAATTGGTCTAATGCTCAAAGTAGTTTTCTCCATAAAACCCCAGTTATAAAACAATTAGAACATGGCTATGGATTTATTCAAACCCATTAAAATAAATTATAAGAGAAAGAAAAATTAAACCGTAGTCGTTTTTGTCACCCGGCAACCAGTCTCCTTCTTCCTCTCTTATTTCTTGCTCCTCAAATCCTTCACGAAAGCTTACTGTCTCCTTCCTTTGTCGCAGTCCAAAACCAGGCCAGAAAACTAAACCCCGAGCCGAGTTTTTTTTGTTTTTTTTTTGTTCACAGTACAGATAATATGTACCAAATAAAAGTGTGTCGTCATTCTTTTAATTAGCCTTATTTGAAACTTGCATGTTGGTCATCAATGTGATCTCCCCATATATATTCTTCTTCATTTTGCTTGCATGCATATTTGGTAGACTTAAAAAAAAAATACGAAAATGTATTAAGATCCCACTGGTGAGGAAACAAAATATTTTTAATTCATTTTTCTCCCTCCAAAGAAGATATTCACGTGGACCCATTTATTTGTTCCAATATTCCACTACCTAACAGAACTTCCTTAACCGCTGATGCCTTTTCAACTTCCCAAAATTGGATGTGTAAGAATATGCGATGACACATGGCATAATAACCCACTATAATTTCGCTTGCAATTGGCTGAAAATCACACGACTATTCTTCTGAGTTCCACAAAACCATGATTTAGGGGAAAAACATGTGCACGTGCTTGACCTCCTTGTTTTCAATAAGACCGCCCCACTTGTGTATCATCCCTTCTCTGTCTCGTTTTGGTGGTTTTTTTGTTGCAAGCACGGTTTTAGCTTCACATTTCTCCATTTATTTTCGGATGATTGGATTTACCTGTACTTTCTACAAAAGCACTAAAATAGTGTTATTAGCCAAAATATCGAGTCCTACCTAATATAAATATGGGTATAAAATGTAGCATTTACGTGCTTATCAAATACTTAGGAAGAATACGAGTATCACCGGATGTTGCATCTCGAAGAGTTATCCAAATCGCCTATCGAAAGAACCTATACCGGGTACAATAAAAACATCACGCCCAATAGCACCTCTGATCGATCCCAGATGGTGATGCTTCCTACCGTAAATATCTCTTCATTCCCGAGCCAATCACTCTCCCAAGACTTGAACAGGATGATCCAGTAAAATAACAAGCATCTCGATAACTACGTCAAGAGATCCAGAATTAAACCCCTCGACTACCACGACCCGAACGCGACGAAGCAACAATTAGTGGAATCGTATATTTGCGGTATAATTCCTATGTACTATGCTTTACTTGAAAATTTACGTTTTTGAACTTTTTCGGAGTTACACGAAGTGGCCAAACGATCATCCACCACCGCTCCAGCATTACTCAAAAGAACGAGACCAGTTAAAGATGAGAATCGTGGAGACACCCATGATGGGAATAGGCGCATGATCAACAAGCAATATTCGGTTCAACCATCCATTGGTACTGTTATCAATGAAGAATCAAAGAAGAAAGCGGTGCCTCAGCAAGCCACGTGGACCAACCGCCCGTGTCCGCCTCAGCACCCGCTCAGAATTCAGCACCGCCTACCCCAGGTCTGCCCAAAGCTGCGCGTCAATAACCATATCAGGCAAGGAAGTCAGATTCAACATTCCCAGATTTCCCCTTTCCCATGGAAGAAGTGCTTGAATTGATGGAAGTCTGGATACAAGACGGAGTTGTCAAACTACCTCATGTTCAATGCTCTCCCTCGGAACAAGATACGTTAGATCCAAAATATTGTCATCTCTACAGGTTCGTCAACTATCACACCAGCGAATGCAATAGTTTGAGACGCGTCTTTAAGTAAAAGATACATTTGGGAGAATTGCACCTGGGGACTGAAGGCATCCACGGAGATCCACTCCTTGTCAGAAATTCCATTCTTTCTGAAGAGTCCATCAATCAGATAGTTCAGACTTCGATGGAGCGCATGTGCGAAGTTCTTTACCTCTCAAAGAGCCAGAGATTCTCTAGACACGAAGATGTACGTGCACCCACTGTGATTAGATATCCTGAAGGAAGATTCAGAAATGCATATGGTCGTATCACCCTTGAGAAAATTCAACGCGCCTGACGATCAACAGTAAAGCAGAAGTACCGTTCCTGTGAACGTTCTGAGGCTCTCCAACAAACCAGTAAAGCCGCATTGACTGTTATATGAATCGTGCCGCATAACGAATCTGGATCTGAAGCAAATACCCGTGGAGGGCATGATCTCACATATGCATACAAGTAAGTCATGTTCAACAAATATCTTTACAACCAGTTGCCACACAATCCGTCGAAGCCCGGGACTTGACCTGGACGATCAATCCCGCTCCGACTCGGCAATGTGAATAAGAAGATGGTCCTTTTAATATTAAGCGGGTGGGAGTAGCCCCGAATAGAAACAAGAAAAATCAGTAACCCAATTATGCAAGAAACACGTCACAAGCCTGAAATACCAAAATTCAATACTTTCCAAGTCGATAACACAATCTGGAAAGTGATCACTTTTCTGGAAAAAAACCATATCTGTTGGAACCATATTAGGTAGATGATACAAACTTTTCAATACATATGAAACAATAGGGGTAGCCATATCCAACAAGTGGCTTAAAGCCATCAATGCTTAAAACACTTCACTTCCCCTAGAAAATCTTTCCTTGCCTTATAAAATTTTCTAAATCTTACAAAACGATTGTAACGCCTTGCATTCATTTATAGGATCCCGGTTCATCCGATTAAAAATCTTATTTTCCCTATCCTTTTCCAATCATCTGAGAAAAAGTCTACTTGCCATCCCAACAAATAAAGCCATAAAATTTGGTATCTCAAAGACACAAAACTCCCAAAAGAAGACCTACTAAGGAAGGAAATCCTTGAAGACATGTGCAAAAGTTTCAATTGCAAACCACAATACTTGGAATAGTCAACAGGTGCAGTTTTCATCAAATTGGTGTTTTACCCAATGGTACCACATGGAGCATCATCTTCGATAGCGGCATACAAAGAATTGAAGAATCGCGTGAAGCATACTTGGGGATTGAAGATTTGCATAAGTCCCTTCACTGTCGAAAATCTCTCCAACTCGTAGGAGGCAGACAACCAGAGAGTTGCAACCTTGATTCTTTACTTCCAAAAGCATGCTACAGGGGTATTTGCACATGTCTCAATCACGTTGTCAGATCCAATAGGCGTCTGCAATCCCTGACAAGACAAAAATGCATCCCACGACAAATCCAAAAAATATAACCTTAGTAACCAAACATAAGTACGGCTGGGGACTGCTCATCCCAGCCCATTATTTACAACAATCCAAGAATCAAAAGATAGTTCGAAGGATGCCTCCTGGGTCAAAATATTTGAAGACATGATAGTAGCACGACGATAATGGAATGCCTCTCAGCTCGTCTACTTCACCCAACGCCTCCAGAAGGCTTTTCCTATCAGAGCATTCCAGACATACCATTACCAAAATTAGAAAGAGACAACAAAATAAAGAGCTACTGCTAACCTCAACCACGATGATTAATTATAGAGGAGATTCTGAATTAAGAAATTCTCAAGGTGACGCCATCGATTTACCCGATTTGCAAGTGAGCCCGAAACAGAGAAGTACCTGCAATCACAGTACTAGTTTGGGTATATATCTTACAAGATGCTGTCAGAAGTTCAGAAGATCGTCAACCATCGATGAGGAACGGGACGATGCATCCTTCATGAGAAGTGTTTAACTATATGTCTTATACGACATACTAAAAGGGCGTATCAAACGGATACATGGGCCAAGATATATGGCTCCTTTATTGAAGTGCAAAGAGCCAAAAAAAGTTGCACGGGATTACAAGTTGCAAATTTGCAATCATGGATGACCGGCCATACAAACTCCTAATCAGGTGATTCTTTTTGCATATGATATCCTTATCTGTTAGCTTCGAAAGTTGGGGTCAAACATCGAAAACCGACATCGTATTAAGACTTTATGCCTCATGGAACAAATGATACGCAAAATTAGGGTTACCTACGAGATTCAGAAAACCATCCTTTAAGAAAACCTCATCCGCCTACTGAGTCACACAAATAAAATCTTACCTGCGATGGAATAAAAGATGTTGCTTATTATCAAGCCCTGAGGAAGGAAGAATCGCCAGTTGATTGTCAAACTCCACACATGGTTAAAAGATGATAACAAAAGAAGGAGATATACACTCCTGACATTGGCCACAAACATGCATATAAAGGAAAGGATTCCTTATTAGGACAGGAGTGGTCAACCGAAGATTGTGGGACCGGATAGACATTACCCAGCTGCGTGAAGATCAAGCTCCACCTTGCCAAGCTAAAATAACGGGCGTAAATACATCATAGCCATGCATGTCATGCGTATAGATAAGTAACACCCCTTTTTTCTTATAAATTTCGAGTTCGTATAATATCCACGTCACCATCTGATGCTTACCACACAACATTGCATAGTTCCGTGCTAACCAGGGGACTAATGTTGATGGTTATTTTTTGACAAGGGTGTTCATGGTAAATTGTCCTTGTCCTATTTGCATAAATACAATGAAAATCCCTGACCCAGCATCAGGATTATGAAATTTTTAATGAATACGTTTGTATTCCGCAAGAGAATCAATAAAGCATATTCAATTAATGGACCCAGTAGTCCTGTAGCTATTTTAAATATGTATATGCATGCTAAATTTGAGGGCTTTCCCCAGCACAAACCTTGTTAGTTCATGTGCGCCAATACATACACCTTTTATGTTGTATGAATGGCATAACTTGTATTCAGAATAGGATTTGACACCATTCTTGAATTAATATGCTACTTAGGGAATCATATTTGATACATAATCATATCAATATCGTCTCAAGTCGCAAACTCCCACGGCTGAGTTCTTTGAACATATTATAACGGCACTATCATATTCAAATTTATGTCGGAATAACATTAAAACTTTAAATCTAGGTTTGGCATACTACCATGAATTCAAACCCAAGATCATAGCCATATGATGATCAAATCATGATCGATGGGCTAATAATTGTGGCGCACTGGCTAAGCATAACCAAGCCCATATCATATACTGCATAACCTATAACATCTTAGCTTGACATATCCAAGGCCACAATACAATTTTCATAGCTCATAATGCTTCAGCTAAGACAAGAATGGATTAATGGCCTAGTTGAAATCATCCCAAAGCAGTCGGTCAAATCCATAGCATTGACTAACACAATTTGGCAAAATATTGTTAGAGTACTGCTCGGTCGAACTCGCATGCGTTGCTATCTCAAGCACGTTTGTCAATGTTAGTGATCAAAACTATAAGTCTTGATTTCTAGTCTACTATAGTTATGTCTCGGACTATGATAGAAAGTGTAGTTGAGCTCAAGAACTCCATGGCATTCATCACTCAAGAACTACTCAAGGAACTGGTGGAACTTCATCGACTAAAAGGTATGTGGAGACTTGAACTTATCTATCACTCAAAAGTCTATCTACTCTATCTCCTATCTTGAGACAAAAGTCGTTTTGCTATATAGACTTTGATTATACACATTTGCTATTTCGAGCGAGTTTATCTCGCCTATCTATTTCTCGAAATATGTGTTGGTAAGCTTTCGCTTTGGCCAAGTTCATCTTTACCTAGTGACGAAAGTCATGTTATGTTTCAATCACTTTGAAAATGGCTTTGACGAAAAATAGTTTGTGAATAACAACTATATAACGTCCTCTAAGAATGTTTCAATGATTGAAATGAGAGTTTAGATTATATAACCATTGTTGGATATAAGCATTGTGTGTAAACGCATACATGTATAAGTCCTTATTCCTTGAACCGAAGTATGCTTACTTTGTGATCAGGAAAACCGGAACAACAATCCGCGAACCAGTCCGCGAACTGCCGTAGGTTCTCATCCCGAGAATATATGCTGGATTTTGTAAACTTCTTCCGGCAAATTAAGTCCGCGAACTTAGTCCGCGTACTTGAGTTGGTTATATCTAAAAAATATTATTTGTGAACTTATACTTATATAAACTAAGGAATGCAATTTGAAAACCGTGGCTATAAAGTTCATGAATCGATTCGAGTGAATCAAATCGTTTTTGCTTCGATTGTGTCTTATATACTTCTATAAGATCTAAGCAATTGAACAACTCTCTAACTAGTTCATTTGAGTCATTTGAACTAGTTATGGTGAAGAAGAATATGGTTAATATGAAAGTTCTCATATGGCTAACCATTTGGTTAACTATTGTTGAACCAACAAATGTACATATTTGGGTATGGTTACACAAGACTAGAAACATGCATTTCATTTGTGTGTAACAAGCTAAGTTTTCGATCCAACGGTTGAAATATATTAGCTTGAATCTATTCAGGTTTTCATCTTACGGTGAATATTAAATGCTTTGTTACTAAGCTAACATTGATTGCAAACCATGATTTGAAAGATTATATAAGGGAGAACTCTAGCAACTGGGAAACCTAATCCCCACACCTCATGTGTGATACTAGTTGTATAAGCTAGAGTCGATTCTCCTTTAAACTTAGGTTTCTACCGAGACCCTGTAGGTTAAATACTTGAAGACTTCATTGGGATTGTGAAGCCAAACCGATACTACTTTCTTGTAGTTGTGTGATCTGATCTTGCTGTTTCTATCGTATTGAGTACAATCGTAACGATTGTCTTGATATTGATATCTCCGATACGCAAGATATAAAAGTAGTCACAAACATCTTCGTCTCATCGTTTATGATTCCACAGTATCTTCTTTCACCGCGTCGATTAAGATTATTGTGAGGTGATTGATAATATTAGGCTTTTCTTCTGGAATATAAGTCCGGGTTATCAATTGGTTCATGTTCACCTTGATTTATCAAAAGACTAGACAAAACTTGTAGGTATTTATGTGGGAGATTTATCTATTAGTAGACTTTTTATCTAGACTTGTTTATCAAAGAGACTTTGGGTCTTAGCAACTCTTAGTTGTGGGTGAGAGTAAGGGATCAAGTGCGTAGTATCTTGTTTATCAAAGTCTTCGACTTTGTTTGGTCTTAGCAACAATCTTGACTAGGTCCGGGGTTTTTAGACTTTCGTTAACAAAAAAGTCTGTGATACATTATATTTTGTTATATAATTGAAATATCACAAGGTTGTGTGTTAAGTTCAATCAAAGCAAAACATTGATTGACACTTGGATATTGGTCTTTGAATGCCATCATACATACCTTGAGTAAGAATTACGAGAAAGAGAGATATAACCCTTTATTAAGATATCTTCTTGAAAGTATATTGGAGTTAGACCATGTTACTAACGAAATGCACTAGGTCTAAAGATGCTTGGGATATCTTAAATTTTAAATCATAAATGTAGTCTTCGATGACTCTAATTACTTATGGTGGAAAAATGTGTGCCTTTCTTCAAGCGCGTGATTTCCAAATGGGTTTAAGTTAATCTATGATGCTTCAAAACCATAATTCCGATTGGGAAAACCTTCTTATGGAAGATGAAGATTCATTTGATGAGTTTAATCACAAAGTGTAATACCAATGAAAATTGTCAGGCTTCAAAACCTTAATTTTTGCATTGGGTGAAGACATTTATTTTAATCACAAAGTGTCGAAAAAGGATATTGTGATGTAAATTCTCAGATCGCTGCCATCTAGATACGATTCTAAGAAGCATGCCATCGATGAAGGAAATAACCTTGATGCTCTTTCCAGAAACACGTTTGTCGGAAAGCTAAAGATCTTTGATCATGAGCACACATCCAAAATCGCAAAGGATGTTGCTTTCAAAGCACAAAAGAACACTAAATTACTTGAAAAAAGTAAAAGTGTTTAATTATGTCTTTGAGGATGATAGTTCTGAGACTGATTCATCAGATGAAAATCTTGACAAATCAATCTCTATGATCACAAGACAGTTTAGGGATCTTTTATTGAAGAGAGTAAACGGTTTTCAAGAGAAAAACCTAGGTCATCAGTTAAACCTCATAATCGTGTTCCTCCTAAAAATAAGAATATTGATGAAACTGATGACGAGGATATGCCTCAGTGCTTTAAGTGTAAAGGTTTTGGTCATTTTGCAAATGAGTGTCCAAATCGGAAGAAATACACTTGGAACAAAGGTCTTGCTGCAACTCTCGATGAAATGTCTGAAAGCTATGATTCTAATGAAGACGAGAAATCAAGTGTTGCACTTCTTGGTTAAAATATTGATTTTGATAATTGTAGCAATACATACATCAATCTTGATATTCTTTCAGAAGAAAACTCAACCAATCTAGAATAAAAAAATTGACCCCTTCTTTGGAAACTCTGTGTATAATGTTTCAGGTTCCATTATGTGTCTAGCTTCTTGCACATCTCAGATGCCTGAATTTTATCCAAGATTGACGTGCTCATACTGTTCTCTAAAGGTTTATGAACTATCAAAATGTTACAAGTATAAACACAAATTGAGGCATGTCAACAAACTTCAACGAAGAGCAAATCGATTAGCAAATAAGCTTAAACTTGCTCAGAAGACTGCTGAGGTATGTAAGATTTTATCTTCGTCTAAGAAGTTAGTTTCCAAGGACAAAACAAGACCATTAGAGAAGAAAGTATGGTCAAATCGTTTTTATAGATAGAGGTCTGTGGATTCCTCTCATCAGGAACATGGTGGACAAATTATTATTCACCGCAACACAACTTGATTGTGTTGATTTGTAAATCTTGTCTCATGTGCCTGATCAAAAGAGACAAGATTATGTACCTCGCAGGCTTTAGGAAAAGTTTGTTTTCTTATTTTCGTAGTCTTATTTTTTTTTTTTGGAATTCCATGTCTATCAATAAAGGAGGATCATTCTCTACTCTCTTTAGGGTTCAAAATTATGCGTGCACGAACCTGTTAAAGGTTAACCCTACATTCCTTTTTCCTTACTTGAAACTTTTTTTATCTTAAGACCACTTGTTGAGATTATGATTTCCTCTCACAAACCCATACATTTATGGATACTCCAAGCATCATGTCTTCTGATGGAAAAGATGTTAATATGATTGTCAAGCCATCAATCATGAAGGAAAAATACAAATCTCCGTTAGCTCCGACATTGAAAAGAAAAAGAAGGAATGTGAGGAAGCCTAGAGTTTTTCCTTCAAATTATCAGAAGTTTTCTGATGTTCTTGAAGTGTTAAAGGAGACGCAAAAGGAGATTCAACAAATAAAGGCTTTTGTGTTTAATAATCATGAGATTCAGAAGGCCCTGGTTCGACATCAGTAAAGAAGGTTTATTCCTATCTTCATGAACCTTATGTCCCCATGGTTGTTGACGACAAGGAGTTCGGGGACAATAAAGAATTCTTCAAAGGTCTTAACATCTAGTAAATATTCGGATGAGAATTTTACTTTCTTGTCTTGTTTAGAAGAATAACTAGAGTCTGGAATAGCCATTATTGTGATTACACATAGCTATGTCCAACGTTTTCATCTTCATGTTTTTAGGTTTATTTGCTTAAATTCTAAAAAATTGTTTGGAAGATGATTTTTTGCAGTAATAATATTTATGGTTTTATATATTGCAATTTGTTATGGGATATTTGTGTTTGCGTCCGTGAACTATGATTGTCCCATACTTGTCAAAAGTTAAGTCTTTCATATATCGATATGCATGTATGGATAAAAGAATGAATGATCTTTTGACATCACAAAAGTTTGAAGCCTATTATCTCATTATTGATGGAATATAGGATGAACTTTTGTTTACGAGGATTATGTCTATTGTATGTCATTGTGAAAATAGTGATGGAAAATAGAATGAATCCTTGTTTATTCCACAGTATTGATCTTCCCTGATCCATATTTTATGTATATACTGTGAGGCTTCGTAAGTTCTCTTATGTTGAGCATTTCCGATTAGATTAATTATGGGTTCTCTTGTGGTTAATCTAATTGAGTATTTTTGGATTCAAATTCATATTCGTATGTGATTTGTTATGTCCAAAGAAATCCTTCTTTTCTTTTGAAATTAAGGTCGCTCTTGTTGTTCTTTCGGGAATGAAATATTATAGGGGAGAGTTCTTAATTGAACTTGTGCTTAATTGCCAAATCTTTGTGGGGAGTGTGGCTGTGGAATATTATAGGGGTTATCTTGTATCTTTATAAACTCCTTGATGAAAGCATTTAGCTTCGGCTATATGATTGCATCTAAATAAGTTGATATGTGCTTTCTTTTGGTCATGAAATGTCTCTTTGGAAATTTCATTAGGATCCCAATTTCGTACCTTTGCTAATTTTATTGACAAAAAGGGGGAGAATTAATATGTAGTTCGCACTACAAATACATATGGTTTTCAGATCATTATGTAAGGGGGAGTGGTTTCCATGAGAGATGGAGTATTAACTAAGGGGGAGTGATACATATCACCATAGTATTGTTGTTGAAGTTTTGATACAATTGAACTTTGATGCTGTATAATAATACTATGACACTGTATAACAATGATTGAGAATTCTTGTTTTCTTATTATTATAGCTACGGATTTTCAACAACGATGATGCTAAACTTACAACCTTTGGGATCATTGGAGTACTTGGAAATGATGAAGATTTCGAGTAATGTTGAAGATTAGGCATGTGGAATAGGAGCTACAAAAGTTTATTTATTTATTTTTGTATTCCATATGTATTGATAGTTTTGTCACTAAAATTGACAAAGGGGGAGATTGTTAGAGCACTTCTCAGTCGAACTCGCATGCGTTGCTATCTCAAGCATGTTTGTCAATGTTAGTGATCAACACTATAAGTCTTTATTTCTAGTCTACTATAGCTAAGTCTCGGACTAGGATAGAAAGTGTAGTTGAGCTCAAGAACTCCATGGAAATCATCATACAAGACGAAGAACTACTCAAGGAACTGGTGGAACTTCATCGACTAAAAGGTAAGTGGAGACTTGAACTTATCTATCACTCAAAAGTCTATCTACTGTATCTCCTATCTTGAGACAAAAGTTGTTTTGCTATATAGACTTTGATTATACACATTTGTTATTTCGAGCCGAGTTTATCTCGCCTATTTGTTTTTTGAAATATATGTTGGTAAGCTTTCTCTTTGGCCAAGTTCATCTTTACCTAGTGATGAAAGTCATGTGATGTTTCAATCACTTTGAAAATGGCTTTGAAGAAAAATAGTTTGTGAATAACAACTATATAACGTCCTATAAGAATGTTTCAATGATTGAAATGAGAGTTTAGATTATATAACCATTGTTGGATATAAGCATTGTGTGGAAACGCATACATGTATAAGTACTTATTCCTTGAACCTAAGTATGCTTACTTTGTGATCAGGAAAACCGGAACAACAGTCCGCGAACTGCCGTAGGTTCTCATCCCGAGAATATCTGCTGGAGTTTGTAAACTTCTTCCGGGAACTTAAGTCCGCGAACTTAGTCCGCGTACTTGAGTTGGTTATATCTAAAAACAATTATTTGTGAACTTATACTTATATAAACTTAGGAATGCAATTTGCAAACCGTGGCTATAAAGTTCATGAATCGATTCGAGTGAATCAAATCGTTTTTGCTTCGATTGTGTCTTGTATATTTCTATAAGATCTAAGCAATTGAACAACTCTCTAACTAGTTCATTTGAGTCATTTGAACTAGTTATGGTGAAGAAGAATATGGTTAGTGCTCATATGGCTAACCATTTGGTTAACTATTGTTGAACCAAAAAATGTACATGTTTGGGTACGGTTACACAAGCCTAGAAACGTGCATTTCATTTGTGTGTAACAAGCTAAGTTTTTGATCCAACGGTTGAAAGATATTAGCTTGAATCTAATCAGGTTTTCATCTAATGGTGAATATTGAATGCTTTGTTACTAAGCTAACATTGATTGCAAACCCTGATTTGAAAGATTATATAAGGGAGAACTCTAGCAGCTGGGAAACCTAATCCCCACACCTTATACTAGTTGTATAAGATAGAGTCGATTATCCTTTAACCTTAGGTTTCTACCGAGACCCTGTAGGTTAACGACTTGAAGACTTCATTGGGATTGTGAAGCTAGAACGATACTACTTTATTGTAGTTGTGTGATCTGATCTTGCTGTTTCTATCGTATTGAGTACAATCGTAACGATTGGCTTGAGATTGATATCTCCGATAGGCAAGATATAAAAGTAGTCACAAACATCTTCGTCTCATCGTTTGTGATTCCACAATATCTTCTTTCACCGCATCGATTAAGATTATTGTGAGTTGATTGATAATACTAGGCTGTTCTTATATGGCAATTTGGATTAACATAGTTATTTCTATGTCAAATCCCATTACAACCTCTGGAATTGGTCTAACTTTAACTACTTTTGCAGGAGAAAATGAAGGAAAAGGAAGCTATGTCGATTGCACTACAAGAGAAGATCTAGAAGAAAAAGGAACCGAGGCTGCGTTCAGATGGGCAACCCAATGGAGTGTATTCAACGTATTTTCCAAAGCGATTCAGAAGCTATTCTAAGGATTCTTGTAGGAATGTACTCTAGAGCGCGACAAAAGAGATACTCTATTAGCGAAGATTTTGGGGTTCATCCTAGTACCTGCATAAATTTTAAAGCAAATGGTTTTGTTCTAAGAAATAGGTATGCTATTATAGAGGCAGCACATATTTCATCTTTTTGTAACCAGAATGCTTTTACCAAGCACTGGAATGATGAAAATCTAAGAATATTTTTGAACAATCCAAACTTTCAATTTGCTAGGAATAATGTAATAAACATATTTCATCATTCATAACAGATTTACGAATGAGGTTTATAGTTATTGTTGGGTGCAATAATCAAAAACAAGGAAAAAATCAAATAAGCAAAAGTTATGGATACTTAGCTCCTTTATAGTGGAAGTGATCGATTTGATGAAACGGACGAGCTCCCCAAATCTCCACAACAGCAACAAGGCAAAACTTTGGAAAAACAAAGTGAGTCACGTGTTCAACACGTTGCCCTTAAGACATTAGCGCCCGGCTACACTCAAGAGTGATGTTATAGCCCTCACAGGACGGATATCTCCAGGATAAAAAAACCCTACTACACCTACTACTAGCATATGTAGTAGATGCTCAACTTGAGCTTGGAAACTCCGAAAAAAATCGTTAAGGAAAATCGCGAACGCTTAAGAAACGCTATAAAATATTTTCCCTTAGGGGTCCCTCTAAAATATAGAGCAACCCCTTTCCCATTGATTTTACAAAAGTAGTGAATTTGTTTATATAATTGACAAATACAACTTAAGAATAAAAAACTCCCGATGTGGGACTAAAATGCTTATATAGTCTCTTAAAACAACTAAAACGTGGAAACTCCACAATGTGGGACTAATAAGTTTTTTCATTCACAAAAGAAAACAATAAATTATAATTTTATTAAAACTTTAAAAATTAAATTTTAGTAATCGTTTTCCAACAATCCCCCACATGAATGAAAACTCAATAAAACACGAAAACACAGATAGATTTTGGTAAATCAACAACCCAATCTCACGACCCGAACTAACTGAACAGACAGACAGATCGTGCATGTTGAAGTCATACTAGCCATTCCAACGTCATCTCCCTCACACAACAGTGTGATGACTCCAGGATCATACTATGGATTTCTAAAATCATATAATATAGAGCTTTCATCTTTAGTTCCTCACAAGTGAGACTAAAGGTTCCTTTCACCAAAGTGAAAAAAACATGAACTAGTGAACCCTTAGTGACCCTTAGATCCTAAGTTCCAGTAATACCAAAACCATCAAAACGAAAATCATATAAAAAGCGCAGGAAATACCATTTTAGGTAAAGGTGTTCATGAGGTCTTGAACCTTTTCTTAGTGAGATATTACCGGAATTACTTGCTAGAGACAGTGAACTATGTCTTGAACTGCTAGCATTTGATGTAATTCGCGATAACAACCACGGATGATATCTCCAAGGGTGCTGCCAAGCTCGTGCCGTTTTGTCCAATTTAGCCCTGGACATATTCTGTTTCTCAGAATGCTCTAGAGAATCAAAGCTCATATTCTTATAGGAAGCGGCCCCACTTCCTCATTCAGATAGGTGAGTTTCCATAAAGAGTGTTCTTGCTACACCCCACTTCAATCTTAAATTGAAACTATAGAACTCCTTAAGACTTCTTAAAAGTCATCCTTCACATGTAGTCACACTATCACGTCTACACCATAGGAAGGGACAGAGAATGAAATTCTCTCGATAGTGTTTACCTTTACCCACCACAAATTAGTTGTCTCATTCGAAACCTTGATCATGGGATCTCCAATCAGCAAGGTTGAGTATCCTTCATGGCAAGTTTAATTTATGAGCTTAAGCCCCATCCCCTCGATGCATTTCTAACTATCTCTTTGGATAAACCTTTCGTCAAAGGTTGCGCGATATTCTCCTTGGAATTTATCCAATCAATGGAAATAACGCCGATTGAGATTAGTTATTTTTAGCTTTAGCTATTATATCTTGGCTAACACAATGTATAGATATAGCTGGCACAGGCCTATGCCAGAGAGGAATGTCTTCTAAAAAGCATCTTAGGAACTCGGCCCCCTCTCGTGCTTTATCTAACGCAATACTCTTAGATTCCATAATGAATTGAGCAATATATGTCTGTTTGGAAATCTTCCAAAAACAAACCCTCATGCTAGAGTGAAAACATATCCACTCGTAGACTTAGACTCCCCTGAGTCACTTATCCAGTTTGCATCACAAAGTCCTTCAAGTACAACAAGATACCTTTCATAAATCAAACAAAAGGTAATAGAGTACTTTAGGTACCATAATACTCTACTAAGTGCATCCCAATGCTCTTGCTCTGGACTACAATTATATCAACTTAACTCATAATATAGGCAATGTCTGGGCTCTTACAGTTCATTAAATTCATCAGACATCCTATAACTCTTGAGTATTCAAGTTAAGATACTCCATTACCCTTATTTTTCTCGAGTCTACATGAATAATTGTTTTGAGTACAAGCAGGCTTACAATCATACTGATTGTATCTCTTAAGCACAAATTCAACATAATGAGAATGACTAACACTTTAAACGTTTGATTATCTTTTAATCCTCATCCCTAAGATTACATCAAAAGGGCCTAAGTCTTTCAAGTCAACATTCTCATCAAAGTGCATGATTTTAGTGGAATTAATCACATCTATGTTTGTATCAAGTATAAGCATATCAAAAACATACAAGCATACAATCACACAGGCATCCTTAACAAGTTACTTGTAAATATACTTGTCAGATTCATTAACTTAAATCCACTACACATTATCACATGATCAAATTTTCCATGTCACTGTTTACATGCTTATTTGAAAACCATACAAAGATTTGTTCAACTTACAAACTTTGTCTTCATAACCTATCACTACAAAGTCCTCAGGTTGATCTATGTAAATTTCTTTATCTAATTCACGGTTTTAGAAAAGCTGTCTTAACATCCATCTGATGTATCTCCAAGTTGTTTATGGCAACAATATCAATTAGCATCTCAACGGAAGTAATTCTCGTCACAGGTGAATAAGAATCAAGGAAATCTACACCTTCTTTTAGTTTATAGCCTTTAGCTATCAACCTAGCCTCATATTTTTCCACGGTTCCATCTACCTTATGTTTCCTCTTAAAGACTCATTTACATCTTATGATCTTACTCCCTGGAGGTAAACTAGCAAGCTCCCAAGTATGGTTTTGACGGACTAAGTCCATTTCACTAAATGAAGCTTCTTACCATAATGGGGTTTCAGTAAATGTTATGGCTTCTTTACGAGTCTGGAACTTAGACTAAGCTAGGAATATTATGAAGTCAGGTCCATAAAAAGTCTCAGTTCTAATCATTTTAATTCTCCTAGGATCAACTCTTCTTCATCTTCCTTTCAAGGTAAATTCTGACTAGTTGAAAAGACATCTAGGGGATCAACAACAAATCCTTAATAAGAGACATGTTTCAAAATAAACATGTTCAAAGAACTCAACATCCCTAGACTCCATAAAAGTATTCACACCAACGTCAGAAAATCAAAACTCACAACCAAAAACTATATGTAGTAAGGTATTCAGGATACCTTATGAAGACACATTCAAAAGTTTGGGTCCTATCTTAGTTCTCTTAGTAGAAGGAATAACTACCTTATCCAAACACCCCCACACTTAGACGTATGCATAAAAAGGTTGTCTATCTTTCCATAATCATATGAAGTTTCTGATCCTTTAAAGGTTACTTTATTCAAGATATAACAAAATTAGAGGACGACCTCCCCTACAAGTTGGCGGATAATCCTTTAATTAACATGGCATAAATCATCTCCTTAATGGTTCTATTCTTACGTTCAACTATACCATTAGACTATGGTGGATAAGAAGATGGAATCTCATGAATAATGCCATTTAACAAGTAAAGTTCTCTTATATGAATTTCATACTTTCCATCATGTTTAGACCTAACCCTTTTAGTGGTAATATATACTTCTTTTTCAATTTCAAGTTTATATACTTAAGGCTTCTAAGGCATCATCTTTACCCCTAAGCAAGTATATAAGAGAGTACCTCGTACAATCATCTATGAAAGTTATAAACCACCTTAGTTTGGGTTGATTCATGTCAATTAGGTCTAACTAAATTAATTCTAAGGGCTTAGAATTACTATGAACAATTTTGCTAAAAGGTTTTATAGCATATTTTGATTTTGCAAAGATTTAACTTTTGTGTTCAATATCCAAACTAAATTTGGGTACACAGCCTACGCTAGCCAGTTTATGCACTGACTTATAAGTTTACAGTTCCAAGTCTACCATGCAAAACATTCAATCACACAAAAGAAAACACAAGAATCAACTATGTTCGCTTCATCATTTTTTCCGTTAAGCTTATATAGACCCTAAGTCTTATAACCATTGCCTAAAAAATCACTGCCATTAGTTACAACAAGTTTTCTGGATTCAATTAAGATCTTTAATCTTTTACCATCTACAACAGAACAAGATACAATATTCTTGCATATGCCCGGAACATGAAAACTTCATTCAATGTGAGCATATTTACATATATGAGTTTCTGCTCGACCTTTCCCTTTTATGCAACCTCTGTCGCAGATGAGTTACTCATATATATAGAGTTTCTCGACATCCTCTATCCTCTGATAGGAGATGAACAGGTGTCTGTTCCAACAAACATGCTTGGTGGCTCCAGAATCTACCCACCAATCTCCCACATTGGTTATTAAAATAACTTCCGGCATCATGCCACTGAACTCGTTCTAGTTTGTTTCAACTAAATTAGCATTAACTTTCTACTAATTAAGGTTTTTATGTTGCCTACAATTTACTGCCGTATGGCTAGGATTTTACACACATAAAAATCACCCTTAATTAAAGTAATGCTAGATTCAGGTCTATAAAACATACCTTTCTTAAGAAGACTACGCTTAGAGTTGCGTTTGATGTTCCAACCTTTGTCAGCTTTGGAAAAATTGTGTTCATTCACATGCGCATGTTAGCCATGTCCCTTTCAAGTTTCATGTCACAATCTTCGTTTATACTCTGACTACGGAGATGGTAATTTCCCAATCATCTAATACACCACATCTCAGAAACCTTAGTTCCGAAACGGAAGATAAAATATGAGTTTTGAAGATAATATCTAGATTTACAAACTTCTTTTGAACCACCATATCAAAAAACTCATGGTTACCCCATAAAAACTACTTTAGTTAACAAAATATTTCTGCCCGTCAGAATTTTTTAGGAACGTTTCTCTGTTTTTTAAAATATCAAAAAAAATACTTTTACAACTCCAAAAATTCTGAAATTTTACATGGGTAACTATCAGGATGTCCACTACGTTTTGTCAAAAGGGTTCATCGAAATTCCTTCTAGGTTGAGAGATAAATTCGAAACTCTACAGCTGACCAAAAATTCGTTTTCTGTTTTTTCGCTCCATAATTAACATCCATGATTCACAAACCAATCAACCATTCTTGATTATTACAAATTCTAATGTCTTAAGATTGTTGGGTGCAATAATCAAAAACAAGGAAAAAATCAAATAAGCAAAAGTTATTGATAGTTAGATCCTTTATAGTGGAAGTGATCGATTTGATGAAACGGACGAGCTCCCCAAATCTCCGCAAATCTTCGCAACAACAACAAGGCAAAACTTTGGAAAAACAAGGTGAGTCACGTGTTCAACACGTTGCCCTTAAGACATTAGCGCACGGCTACACTCAAGAGTGATGCTATAGACCTCACAGGACGGATATCTCCAGGATAAAACACCCTACTACACCTACTACTAGCATATGTAGTAGATGCTCACTTTGAGCTTGGCAACTCCGAAAAAACCGTTAAGGAAAATCGCGAACGCTTAAGAAACGCTATAAAATATTTTCCCTTAGGGGTCCCTCTAAAATATAGAGCAATCCCTTTCTCATTGATTTTACAAAAGTAGTGAATTTGTTTATATAATTAACAAATACAACTTAAGAAGAAAAACTCAGATGTGGGACTAAAATCTTTGATATAGTCTCTTAAAACAACTAAAACATGGAAACTCCACAATGTGGGACTAATAAGTTTTTTTCATTCACAAAAAAATAATAAATTATAATCTTATTACAATTTTAAAAATTATATTTTAGTAATCGTTTTCCAACAGTTACCACTTTTTCGAGAAAAAAAAAAACCAACAAGTACTTGACTCTCACCACTCGAGTACTGACTAGTGACTACTGCGAGTTAAACGTGAGAAGATAATACTCCATTATTGGGAAGGTCGAATAAATGCAAATGGGCTCACTCTACAGTCTTTGTGGGTTGTATACTATACACGTGATCTGATGTTAGATTTTATCTTTCCCCGTGTCGCTTAACTAATTTTGTATCCGTACTAGTACAATATTAGCCGTGTATTTAGTTGTTGGCATTAAAGTGGAGAACCCACCTCTCATCACATCAATTGTTTCATATCTTTAAGTACACTGCTAGTTCAACAATTTCTTTTATTGTCATTATCTTTCAAGTTTTCGTCATAATGATTTAAATAAATGCTATCAACTACCATAAGACTTATTTTGAACCATGAGAACTTAAAATTATAAAAAATTTAGATATTCGCCATCCAACTAATTATAAATTCGGTACTGTCTTGATGTGATAAATGTATAAGTATTTGTTATATTACCCGAGTCTTCTAAATTATCGGTGGTGCACTTTCAGGAAAAAAGTTACCATATGTTTCCTCCTCCATTTGAAGACCCAAATTGTAGCGTTGATAAGGACATAATTTGTGGTTTTATTTACTACATAGAATTTAAATAAAATTTTACTCTCATCAATTGTGATTTTATAAAACAGGTAAAAATCTGGAACTTGGCAAGGTTTAAAATTTTACTACTAACAAAACCCTTTGGGTTTAATATGTACTCATCTACTCTAGGATGCATGCACGGTAATTATGACACCCAAAAGTTCCTCGAAAGTTTCCTTTAAACATTGAATACATGAGTTTGTCAAATAAAAATCGACACTGGAACAAAAAAAGGTAATCAACTGTAATCTTTGTGCACCTTTATTTCAGAAGTATGGTTAGTTTACACACTTGCTCAATATTATACTCTTTTAGAACACATATTATTGTTCAAATTTTCTCTTGATGGTACCTCATCATATTTAACTGGTTCCAAAATGTTTTTTTTATCTTATATTGATAAAGATTCTAATGTTGTTCTTTCTTTATAGTTTGAAGCAGGATGGTTAATTTATGTCACATCCCTTAGTATTTGTCTTGATAATTATTTACGGGCTACCCTTGTACTGGTGCCTTTAATAATTTCGTGTGCTAGGCACGTGTGAGTTTTCCTTCCCTTTCCTTTTGTTGGTCGTAAACCTAATGAAGAACGAATGGAAATTGATGAAATTAGAGTTATCTCTTCCGCCTCTCCGAGGTTTTCTCTAACTTTGCGAGTAAATCCCGTAAAAGTTATCTCTGAAATTCCTATTGTAGTGTAGATAACTACAAGTGGTATCAGATTAGGTCTTTCCTTGGCAGTTCTCATGGAAGAGGGTACTAGGTTACAGAAATTGGACGAGTTTACCAAGAATTTGAGTCTGGAATTACAAGGATTACGTGTAGAAGTACAGTCGTTCCGTCCGTTAAAACCGATGTGCAGACAATGAAGACAGAGATATCGACAAATCAATTTGAACTCCTTCAATCTTTAGATACGAAGTTTCAATTGCTTCTCGATCGTCAAGCTTTCTCTCGGGGGAATAATCGGGATGAACATATTACTCCTCCCCGGGGGAGATGGTGATCCTTCTAATCGCAACACCTTCGTGGTTACCAATCGATTCTCGATCAATCATTCGGACTCATCAGTTGGGTGAAGGTCAGTTTTCCAATTACAGATCTAAAGTGGACTTTCCTCGTTTTGATGGTACAAATCCTAGAGCTTGGATTAGGAAGTGTAAGAAATACTTCTTTCTTCATCAAATGAATGATGAACAGAAGGTGCACATGGCTACCCTATACTTGGATGGAAAAGCAAATACTTGGTTCCAGGATTACCAAATAGGTAAGGGTATTTTGTAATGGGAAGATTTTATTATTGATGTTTGCACTAGGTTTCAGGAAATAGGTCATGATAGTGTTGTAGGGGAGTTTAATAAGCTAGACCAAACTAATACAGTCATGGAGTATCAAGAAAAGTTTGAGGAACTAAAGGCCTTAATGCTAGCTAAGAACCCATCTCTTCCTGAAGATTACTTCATCCAAAGTTTTATTAGTGGATTGAAGGAGGATATCCGATTAGTGGTGCAAATGTTCACTCCTTCAACCCTACAGCAGACTATATTTCTAGCTAGAAGACAGGAGTGTATCCTGGAGAACCAGCCAAAATTTTCTCCCAGATTTACTTCTAAAGGTAAGATATTAACTGTTCCTAGCAAACCTTCAGTTTTGCCTCCATTAGTCACTATACCTACTGTTACTAGTCCCACCACAAGTACTAAGGTACAACCTGTGAAGAAACTCACTTATGCTGAGATGCGTGCAAAGAGGGAGAAGGGACTTTGCTACAATTGCGATGAGTTATACACACAGGGTCACAAATATAATAAACAACAACTCTATATGATAGTACTTGATGATTACGAGGCAGTTCATTCTGTGGAATTGGGAGCAGGTTCTAGTCCTCAAATTGTGGAGTTAGAGGAAGACATGGAGATCTCTGTGCATGCACTAGCTGGTAACATTTCTCCTACCACTATCAAGATTAAAGGATTTGTGAAGAAGCAGGGCCTCACCATCTTAATCGACAGTGGCAGCACTCACAGCTTTCTGGACCCTGCAACTACTCAGAGAAGTGGTTGTATGCTCACTCCTACCCCAACTCTACATGTTACTGTGGCTGATGGTAATAAATTGCTCAGTCAAGCCAAATGTGCTGAGTTCAGTTGGAGTATGCAGGGACATAATTTTTCCCACGACTTACATATCTTAGAACTTGGTGGGTGTGACATGGTCCTCGGTGTGGACTGGATGCGCGAAAAGAGTCCTATGGTTTTTGACTTCAAGAAGTTGCTAGTGAAATTCCAACACCAAGGCAGGGAGATTGAACTAGTAGGACATAAGGAAGAAGCTTCTCTTTCACAGATGTAAGGCACCAGAATACGCAAACTCCTCAAGAAAGGCAAGCAAGGTTTTATTGGACATTTTTTTTCCTTATCTGCTACCACACCACCGGAGGACATTCAACCACATATTGCTGCAGTATTGGATCAATTTCTACAATTTTTCAGACTCCAACATCAAAGCCTTCAAAGACGAGCTCATGACCACCACATCAATCTCACTCCAAATGCTTCTCCTCCGAATTCACGTCCTTACCGAGTGCCATTCATACAAAAGGAGGTGATTGAGAAGCTAGTGCACGAAATGTTACAGGCATGAGTCATTCAACCAAGTCACAGTCCGTATTCATCCCCTGTAATCTTGGTCAAAAAGAAAGACGGTGATTGGATATTCTGTGTCGACTACCGCAAGTTAAATGCCATCACTGTTAAAGATAAGTATCCGATTCCCATCATTGATGAACTACTTGCTGAATTATCTGGTTCAATTATATTCTCCAAATTAGATCTTCGCGCTGGATACCACCAGATTAGGGTTCACATAGATGATATTGAAAAAACTGCTTTTCGTACGCATCACGGGCACTTTGAATTTCGAGTAATGCTCTTTGGGCTTACCAATGCCCCGGCCACTTTTCAATCACTCATGAATGATATTTTTGGACCCTATCTTCGGAAATTCATTTTAGTTTTTTTTTGATGACATACTGGTATATAGTCCTACCTTGGATTCACGCTGTAAAAATCTCCATTTAACCCTCTCTATTTTGCAACACCATTCATTGTTTGTTAAACGCACCAACTGTTCTTTTGGACAACCCCAGATAGAATATCTAGGTCATATCATCAGCAGGCATGGTGTCGCAGCTGACCCAGCCAAGATAGAATGTATGGTTAATTGGCCTCGAACTTCTACTCTTAAGGATTTACGTGGTTTCCTCGGACTAACTGGCTATTATCGCAAGTTTGTTCGCAACTATGGATTGATCTGTCAACCACTAACTCAATTACTCAAGAAAGGGTGTTTTTCTTGGAATGATGTCTTAAGCCGCTTTTGAGCAACTCAAAAAGATGGTCACTACTACTCCTATTCTTGTTTTGCCTGACTTCACTAAGCCCTTTGAGGTAGATCGGATGCCAGTGATTGTGGTGTGGGCGCGGTCTTAATGCAGGAGAGTCGACCTATTGCCTTCTTTAGCAAAGGCATGGGCATTCAGTACAGAGATCTCTCTACATATGAGAAGGAGTTGTTTAGCATTGTGCTTGCAGTCAACAAATGGAGATCTTACTTACTCGGGAACCATTTCAATATTTTTACGGACCATCAAAGTCTGAAGTACTTTATGGAGCAACAACTGCACACCATTCTTCAGCAGAAATGGCTCACTAAGTTGCTAGGTTATGATTATACCCTTTATTATAAGAAAGGCTCCGAGAACCGTGTAGTTGATGCTTTATTTCGTGTTACATGTTCATCACTATTAGCAGCTGAACCAAAATGGCTTGCAGAAGTAATAGCCAGCTATGAAGATAATCCAATTTCCTCATCGTGGATTCCTCAGCTCCGTATTTCTCCTGTTAATGTTGATGGTTATACGTACACTAATGTAATTCTCAAGTTGTAGGGCAGAATCTATGTTGGCAAAACTGGTGCTGCTAGACATAACATTCTCACAGCTGTTCATTCATCTGCCATTGGTGGACATTCTGGGATGCAAGCCAGTTACCAGCGTGCCAAGTCTTATTTCCAATGGCTAGGTCTCAAGAAGGAGCTGATTCACTTCATCCAGCAATGCGACATATGCCAACAACACAAAATCGACCACCATCTGCCTGCAGGATTACTCCAACCCTTACCTGTGCCTGATCAGGATTGGAAGCATGTGAGTATGGACTTTATAACTGGGCTACCCAAATCAGAAGGCAGGGAGGTAATACTAGTCATTGTTGATCGCTTTACGAAGTATTATCACTTTGTAGATCTTAGTCACCCTTATACTGCACAGTCTGTGGCCAAAATATTCATTGACATTATTCTCAAGCTCCACGGTCTCCCTGCAACCATTGTGTCAGATCGAGACGAAGTCTTTTTGAGTGGCTTTTGGCAAGCCTTATTCAAGGTTGTGGGTACTTCACTCCATCTGAACACGGCGTATCATCCTCAGACGGACGGTCGGACTTAACGTGTGAATGCGTGTGCAGAGTCTTATCTGCGTTGTATGTGCAGTTATAGGCCTGGGAAGTGGGTTTCTTGGTTATCCCTTGCAGAATGGTGGTTTAATACCACCTACCACACTAGCCTCAAGCTTACACCATTCCAAGCTCTCTACGGCTACTCTCAACCACAATTTGGACTTCATCATGATGGTGCAGTCAATCATGAAGTGGTAAAGGACTATCTACACCATCGAGGAATTATGACGGATATATTGAGATAGAATCTCCTTGTTGCCCAGCACCGCATTAAACAACAAGCAGATAAGAAACGAGTCGAAAGGTCTTTTGCAGTGGGTGATTGGGTGTACTTGCGCCTGCAACCTTATCGACAGAGTTTTGTCCAACTTCGTCGAAATCTTAAACTTGCATCCAAGTTCTTTGGTCCATACCAGGTATTGGAGAAAGTTGGTGTTGTTGCTTATCGTCTCCAACTGCCAGCCTCATCGCGTATTCACAATGTCTTTCATGTGTCACAATTAAAAAAGAAGCTTGGGACAGGACTTATTCCACAAACATTACTTCCTACAGTGGATAAAGCAGGCTTATTCAAAGTAACACCAGTTCAGGCCTTACAATCCAGGATTCTTCTCAAAGGTCGCCAACACATTCCACAAGTTCAAATTCAATGGTCTCATATGGCAGAAGGTGATGTTACTTGGGAGGATACTGCATTCATCAAGTCTTCCTTTCCAAAGTTCATCCTTGAGGACAAGGATTAGCTGCAGCGGTGGGAATTTGTCACATCCCTTAGTATTTGTCTTGATAACTATTACGGGCTACCCTTGTACTGGTGCCTTTAATAATTTCGTGTGCTAGGCACGTGTGAGTTTTCCTTCCCTTTCCTTTTGTTGGTCGTAAACCTAATGAAGAATGAATGAAAATTGATGAAATTAGAGTTATCTCTTCCGCCTCTATGAGGTTTTCTCTAACTTTTACAGAGTAGATCCTGTAAAGTTATCTCTGAAATTCCTATTGTAGTGTAGATCACTACAATTTAAAACTGACAATAACATTAATTATACATGTTTTTAACTACAAGAGATATAAAGGATGGTTATTAAAAAAATAATTACATTTAATATTTTTTTATGATCATAATGATGAGAAAATCTAATCAATGTATATTTATAATTGAAGGAGGTTACAAATCTTACATCCGTCGGATGTCTTTGGCCGGGATGAGACTGGATGGTTGGATGCAACATTTGTCTCTCAAAATGTTATCCGACCGTCCAAGCTAAAAAAATGCCCTTCTGTTTTGTATATCGACCCGTGTCGTCCAAGCAAATTTTCGGTGAGTCATTTTATGGATATGTATTTCATTTTTTGATTATTCCCTTTACAATGAGTATAATGAAAATTATTCTTTGTATTTTTAAAAAGAGGATCTAAAATTCTTTGTTGTTTGGGCTTTACACGTTGTAACCGCAAATGTCCAATGTTCTTTGTGTTTTGCAGGTTGATGAAGGTTTGGCTAATATGTTTTTCTTAAAGATATGGTGCAAGGATTTTTTTTTTTTTTTTATATAATAAAACATGAGTGTAAAAATATGAGTTCTACATGGTTTTAATATTTAATTGTCCAATTTTTTTTTTGTGGGACATTATTTTCTTTTTAATTAGTGTGGAGCTAATTTTGAGGGTTATAAATGCATACATCCATAATGGAATTGAAGAAGGTTACAACTCTTACATCCGCTAGATGTAAATGGCTAGGATGAGACTGAGATGGTCGGATCATCCGTTTGTCTCTCAAAATGTTATCCGTCCGTCGGTGGCTCAAAACCCCTTCTGTTTTGTGTTATAGAATTTAAATCATATGAATTTTATGATCCTAATTATGAGGGAACCAATAAATTAAAGTTCATAACAAAATAGGTTACAACTTTTATATCCGTCGGATGTCTTTAGCTGGGATGAGAATGGAATTGTTGGATGCAATGTTCAAACAGTGGGATGAATATTCATAGTTTTTCTAATTGTCTTATGACAATTCCTCAAAAAAAAAAAAAACATGGATAAGATAGTTTTCCATGCTTTTTATAATGTTTTTTTTTATATATAACTACTACCAATTTATTTGAATCGTGTTATACGTAATATTGTTTCGATCTTAACCAGTGGAGTTACGACACGTGTTATTTCTAGAAATGATTTGAATCCATGTACGCTATGTCTCTCAAAATATACATATAATAGTGTTTTGCATTTCATTTCTAGACATATAATTAGCTATGTCTGATGAAATAAAAAGGGATTAGGAGAGACTTAGAGAATACTCTTATTATGAATTTAAATTCTTGATTAAAATTCATATAATCATCTTCCACGGACGGACGGATAACATTATTGACATATATATTCACCGACGGACGGGTATAAGAGTTATAATTATGAGGGAACCCAAACAATTTAAATTCATAATCCATGTACGTTATCTCACTTCTGTTTTGTATCACTTGTAAGAGTCTGTGACTTTTAGCATTGCAATACAGGGGTCGCTATATGAATCAAAACACAAAAATAATCACCATAGGTATGAGAGATGAATCTACATTATGAATGAGGAGTTGCATACCAAGTCAAGAAATATGTTTGAACTTTTAAAGCCTTTATCGATGACTTGTGATTCTGCACTGCGATGAAATGCAGGTCTCTTAGATGCTCCAAGAGCAACCTTCATACGAAGATTCCACAAAAGTGTTTAGAAGTAGACTCTTGCGTACACAATATCTCAAAACTATCAACGAAATGGTAAAATCGAGGTTTTTATCTCTCAAGGTATCAAATAATGCAACTATCAATGCACCATGAACCTTTTTTGAACAGGTGATTCTCTAAGCTTCCACAGGGTATCAACTCAAACAAAGTGATAAAACAAGGGATAAAATTCTGTAAGATGGAGAATGGGTGTCTAATCCTTGGATTAGAAGAGTGAAATACTCTTATTCGATTTGTCATAGATTGGATTCGTCGAGATTGCAATTGCGTAAGATACTCTTTCTAGGATATGACCCGTGCCGTTACGGCACGAGATTTGAACTGTTGTTGTTGTCCTAACTAAAATATAACCTTATCAACTTTCTCTTTTTTAGTTTTGACATTTTTTTCCCGGTTTAAGGAGTATCAAAAACTTTATAAACTAAACCAAAAAGAAAAATATAAAAGAAAAAGCCGACTACCATCTCTTCTAGTATGTTCTTTTTTTTTTTTTTGATGTTTTTTATTAGGATTTTGATAAAAATTTATATGGTACGATTTTGCTTTATGATAAAACTTACTATGTATGTAGCTCAAAATCATTTAATTTGAAGGAAGACGAGACACCACATATATATAAATTCTGTTATTTCATAGCCAATGCAATTTCAAACACGATCATAAGATAATTTTGGATCGGATCAAACATAAACTTGCGATTAGGATACCTAAACGAACATTTACTCATTTTGTGTATATGTATTAACTAGATTTAGTGCTTCAAGAATGAATTAACTAGATTTAGTGGTTGCAAGGTGAATTTGATGGAAAGTGTATACATATGTAAACTATATATTACTTAAATAATTTGGTTGTTATATTTTGATCATATAGATGGATAATTTTGTTATGTATGTAGGAACATTATTTTAGATAAAAGGAAAATATAGAACTCTCTCCGAATTGAACAATTAAAATGCTAATTATTATTTTTTTATATCATTACGACACGGGTTGTTAACCTCATATGTAGATTATATATTGACACAATTTAAATTCAGTAATTACTCTTAATTTATTTCCGGTTAAACTACATTTACATACCATTTACATGAGACTTCCAAAAAAGTTTGGATTTTTCAGTAACATAACCAAATTTTCAAGCAAAATTTGCGAAACTCGGTCTCACCAAATTTGGGAATACATTTTCAACTATATATATTCATAGTAGAAGTAAACTATATTCACAATTGTAATTAAATTAAATAAACGCTTACGTTGCACTCTCTATTTATATTAATAAATTAGGCACCAGATTATGCGAGTCTTAACCAAAGCACCATGACGAAACGGGTTATTTCTTGAATTATGAGTTTTACAGAGTCTCTCTTCCTTTTTGCAATTACGAGTAACAAAAATAGACTTACATCTGACTCGGAATTGACACGAAGTATTTACTTTTTTCTGACTCCACTCTCGTGCCAGGTTTATGTACAATAAAACCTCCATATATTAATACACTTGGATTCACAAATTTAGAATCCTATTATTGGGGCTGTATGGGGGGATTGGTTTTTGGGGGCTTAGTGGGTCATGAAATAATGGTTTTGATAAACCCTTATCCTCTATTTTACATAAATGAAACCTCCGATTCTTTTTGGAATCGTGTGCGTATTGTTTTTGTGGCGTTAGACGGAAATCGTAATGGAAGATCGATGAAACTCATTAAGAAAAGATTCGAGCAGATCTTTCCACAATTGGAAGCCTTCAAAGACGAAATGGAAGCCGTAAAGATAAACAATCCCAATATGCCACGTGCATAAAGAGTAAGTTTGTCAATAATTGGCCCATCAAAAATTGTTTTATGTAAAATCAACTTAAAATTGTTTTGTTTTTTCAGTGGGAGATGGCCGAAGCTGATTATGAGGATGTCCATGACAAGAAGTTTGAACTTCATGGTTGCTATCATGTCTTGGAAGAAAGTATCTAAGCTGACTTCTTCCAGTATTATTAAGACTCATGTTTACAATGTAATGATATTTTTTTTAAATTTTATGCTATAAAATATGTATTCCTTTTCGTTTCAGTGAAAAATGTATGGTTTTTCTCTTCTTTGGTTCCTAAAAATGACACAATTATATAAGAATAGAGAAACACTAAATTTTCATTCAGACCATTACGGTTAGGAAGCAATACAAAACCCATCCGTTTGTCAGCCGACGACTGGGAAAATTTTCAAACCCAACCGACATAAAACTTTACGGCTGGGAAAACTTTCCAACCCGACCGACACAAAACTTCACGCCTGGGAAAACTTTCCAACCCGACCGACATAGAACTTCACGGATGGGAAAACTTTCCAACCCGACCGACACAAAACTTCACAGCTGGGAAACTAGTATAACAACTGGGAACATGGAGCTACAGTTAGAATTCCTAGCCGATTTAAAGAAAATTTCCTTGTTTTCTACAGATACAGAACAATTAACGGTTAGAAAAGTCCCAACCGTGATAGCTACTTTATGTTTGGGAGTTCTTTGAGTCCCAACCGTTGCTTCACATTTACGGCTAGGTCGAAAAGAACTCCTAGCCATAATCCTCCCAGAACCAGTTTTCTTAAACCCTAAATTCTTCATCTTACCTATTAAACCAATTTAAAGGCAAAATAAATGGTGCGTTTTTGAATTCTTAGCATTCTGGAGGATTTAATGGTGTTTGGACAGATTCATTCACCGAATCTTCAATCTTCAATTTGTGGTTCAACACCTTCATAAACAATAGAATCATAACAAGTCTACGATAATCCAAATCGTCTTGATCTTGTCATATTGAGAATAAATCTTAATATAAAAATTGAAAATCAATGGAGATTTGATAAAAAAAAAATTTAAGGTTTTGTTTGATTTTGAGAAGAAAAACAAGAAGAAAATGGGTTTGGTGAATTAATTTTGGTTTTGAAATTTGATTTAGTTTTGATGTTAGGTATAATAATGATCAAGGGTATATTTGACTTTTCATAAGAATTAGGCCCCCCCTTATCCCCTTAAGGATATTAAATATCATATAAAGCCCTCAGATTCCAAAAAATTCAAGCTCCAATAATTGGATTCCAAATTTGTAAATATATGGAGGTATACCTTAAAAATGTAAAAATTTTCTAGTTCAATATATGTAAATACTATAAGATAATGTACATACATATTTATAGTTCTAATACACAAGTACATTTATGTATCTAGGAACTTGTGGTTAATTCAAACAACTATAGATAAATATATTATCTCATCACAAATTTCAATGTAATAAGCTCTATATCTTTCTAATATAGTATCGATTATGAATATATAGAGGTAAATTCCTTAAGACGGGACTAAAAAAAAAACATTAATATTAAAATGTAGAGGTTATTACTAAGATCAACATGTCTAAGAAAAGTATTGATATGATGGGCCATCTAATTAATTTAATATGTGGTGTCTGTTATTAACTTAAAGTAAGAAATCAACATATCTGATGAAATAGCACGGGAAAACAAATCATTATGTAGATATGATGGGTCATTTTGTAATCTACCAGGAACCCTTATTCTGAAACCCATGATTAAGTTGGATTAAGTTTTTTTTCCATGCCCTAGAACTTTAATCTGATATATGACTGATGTAATTTTTCTTTCCGACTTTTTAATCGTGTTAAATTGCGAGATAGGCTTTTATTTTGTTTCAAGCCAAAATAATGTTGATACATATATATCTCACTTATGCTTCATAAAATAGAAGGAAAAAAGTCTCACTTCCCATTAGATTCACACTGCCACCACCAAACACAATTAATGCATAAATGATATTATGGTTTCATTTAATGTTTCTTTGAATATCTTGAGTTAAGAGGTTATCTACTAATTAAAGGTTAATAAATTTGAATTCATAATGAAATAGGTTACAAAAATGACGACCATCGGATGTTTTTGGATAGGATGATATTGGGATGGTTGGATGCAACATTTGTCTCTCAAAATGTTATCCGACCGTCCAAGGCTCAAAACCCCATTTTGTTTTGTATTATAGAAAAATTTAGATTAGATGGAGAATACAAAACAGAATGGGTTTTGTATCACTTGTTATCCATAAATATACGTCGGTGAATATATATCACTTGTAAAGCATATATCAATAATTAGGGTCATAAAATTTAGATTAGATGGATAACATTCTCTTACCCCCGACGGATATAAGAGTTGTAACCTCTTTTATTATGAATTTTATTTGTTTGGTTCCCTCATAATTAGGGTCATAAAATTCATTATTGATTGAATTTGATGCGAATTTATTTTAAGAGTATTTTTTATGTCTTTTACGGTTATAAACATGATATAATTACATTATGAAAACCACACCACAAAGGGCCTATATTAAAAAAAAAAAAAGGATCATAAATGAAATTACAATGGAATAATTAGTAGCCTACCAACAAGCTGAGCTCCAACACCCTTTTGGATAACCACACCTAATCTATGAAACAAGAAACTACCATGACCATTATCAGCATCAAGATTGGCTAGGAAATTTTTAAGTCTTTTAAGAAGAACAACAAAATCTTCTCCAAGTTCCCCCAAAGATGTGAATGCCAAAACACCCAAACCATACACATTTCTTTTTAGTTAGTAAAATGAATTGGTAAAATGCATCGAGTTGTTAAATGGATCGATGATACAATCTTAAAGATATTGTATATTAATCCAAGCTTGATCGAGATTATGCGGTTTTAGTTTGATTCATCAAAAATAAAATAATTTCACACGAAAAAATAATTTGATTAGTAAGATTTAATTTCAGTATTTATTCTTTAATCCACTGTTCATTGAACCAAATTTATGCATTATTTATATGAAACTTCCTGATCCATAAGTTCATACGTGTGAAATTCAACCTAAAAACATTTTAAAATATAATTAAATATAATTAATCAACACTCGAGGCCAATAACAGATTTCTTATTTTCGGATGGGCTAATGGCAAACACACATGTGTTGACCTTACTGGGGTTTCTCCGTTGGTAGGTATTGGAACTTTCACAGTTGGCCAAGCAGCACTGAGGGATGCCTCAGGTAAGATAACAAAGCATGAGAAAGCATGTATTGATAATGGACATGTTTTTATCCCCTTTGCTTTTGATACTTTCGGTTTTTTGGCTCCAAAGGTGGTTGGACTACTCAAGAGAGTTCAGAAAGTCATGCACAGTAATGTCATGACCCCCGGTTCGAGAGAGTTTGTTTTTAAGAGGATAGGTTTTGCAATTCAAAAGGGGCTTGTGGCGCATCTTGTTGCTCGCTTGCCTGCTATGTAGTTTATTTTCTTGTAGATAACATTTGAGATACAAACAAATGATCCCACCATCTCAATCTCATCCTAGCAATAGACATCCGACGGTCGTCGTGTTTGTAACCTCTTTCATTATGAATTTAATAATTATTGTGTTTGTAACCTCTTTCGTTATAAATTTAATTTAATGATTAGTGGATCATCTCATAACTCAATATATTAAAAGGGACCAAACCAAGTAAAAAAGAACGCGCGATTGGGGGATAGAGGAAAATGACAAAAACTGGATCCAAATATCAAATCGGGGTCACCCCTTATCTAAGTATTTTACCTAACACCTAATCTACCCTCACTAATCAAGCTTAGTGCTTAATTATAATTAGGAAAATCATAAGATTATTTGATAAATGATTGGTGTATATTTTTATTTGTATTTGGGTGAGTGAGGTGAGAGTAGAAGGAGGGAAAAAATTGAAAGGGAACTTTTTTTTGGTAAAAATGGAGGATGATTGTACAAGCACTCCCAATACTCAGGTAAAGGTGCCAATGTGTTAAAAAATTGATTTTTTTTTTTTGATCCATCATTGTTGCAGCTGAAATTAGGGTTGTACATGGTAACGGTTATCCTCTAAAACCGAAACGAACCAAAACGATTAGAAGAAAACCGAACCGAGCCATTTACTAATGGTTGGTCTTGGTTTAAAAAGATAAAAATCTATGGTAACAGTTTCGGTTTTGGTTTGATGTAAAAACTAAACCGAATACCAATGGTAAAACCTATTAGCTTTGATGTAATTAATATCAACCATTAAATCTACTTTAGATTAACTATATTTAATTTTATCCGTAGATCTAAACTATAAATGTCTATATTTAATTTTATTTAATTTTAATATGTAATTTTTGTGCAACTATATTTTAATCTTTTTTTTCTTTTTTTTTGTATTTTCTTTTTTAACTGTCAGTTACATGAAACTGACAAAATAATGGTAAAATAGAAACCAAATGGTAAAACCGGAACCCAACGGTAAAACTAAAAACTGAAACCGTTGGTTAATGAAATGGTTTTGGTCTAGAAAATCAAAAACCGGGAGTAACGGTTTCGGTTTTGGTTTGAACCGAAACCGACCATGTACACCCCTAGCTGAAATAGCTCGGTGCCAGCATGGACGTAGTATGAACACATTTCCGGCAATAGCATTCCCGGCATTGTATTCATACTACGTCCATGCCGACATTTGTTGGAAATTTTCATAAATGTTTGCCACTATCCGAGGGGGTCTGGGGGGCGAGCCCCTCCCGACACCATTTTCCGGCATAGTATGTTGCTTAAATTTCTTTTCCGGCACATGATGTAAAGTATCCAAAAAATGAATTTTTTTTCACTTGATTACCGGCATTGATAGATTTCTATCGAGCATGCCGTCATTTAGTTACGGCATTGAATGTTAGTTACCAAGCATGTCGGCACCACTTTCCGGCATGATCTTCATCAATTCCGGCATGGTCTTCATCACTTCCGGCGATGTAAGAAAAATATTTCCGACATGGTCTTCATCACTACCGGCATGGTCTTCATCACTTCCGGCATGGTCTTCATCACTTCCGACATGGTCTTCATCTATACCGGCATGGTCTTCATCACTTTCGGCATGTCTTCATCACTTCCGGCATGGTCTTCATGATTTCCGGCATGGTCTTCATCACTTCCGGCGTGGTCTTCATCACTACCAGCATAGTCTTCATCACTTCCGAATGTAAAAAAATAATATCGTTTTCAAAGTGAGGAGCCGGCTGAGAAGGAGAAGAGAATTTGAAAGGGAGTGGGGAAAATTTAGATTTGAAAGGGAGTAGGGAATATTTAGTTTCAAAGCCCTAACCCTAAAAGAGATTAATAAGAAGTGAAGATGGAAATGGGGGATATGATTTTGTTTTTTGATTTTTATTTTGAGGGAATGGTATTTTAGTATTCCCCCCCCCCAAAAAAAAAACACCCCTTAGCAGACACTATTGGTTGGGGGAAGTAATTTATATCCCCAAATTAGTTCAAGTATCCCCCAATCGCGCGTTCATAAAAAATATGTGTTTCGTATCTATTACGGTTACAAATACGATAATAAGATCTTTTAGGATCATAATAAACCCGGTAAAAAAATATGTGTACTCCGGTTTTGAGGAGGTGCACAAATTTGCATTCTCAATACTTGGTATCTATAGCAACAATGTAGTTTTATTAATTATAAAAATCATAATCTATGGACACAAGTCAAATTATAAAAATGCCAAATAGGTTATATTTGTGTACAGGTTTGATGGCAAGCGAATCATATTAACTAAGGAACTTGGTTGTTGATTTATAATTAAGGTATATGGGTTGATTTTCTGTGTATAAAGATATTTGCTTGATACAAATTTCTAAATTTGTTTATGAATTTGAGTGATTGGAAAGAAAAAAATCAACAATTCCAATATCAAATCATATCAGTGCCGTTTCGGCACGGGTTATTTCTAGAAAATGATGGGGGATAAAACCAATTCATTTTACTAAATAATGATCATCAATCCCTAGGGTTAGTACCGAAGGTTTTAAATACAAAATCAACATGTTTATGCCCTAGCAAAAGACATCTAATAGATGATAGAGTTGTAACCTCTTTTCATTATGATGTATACTTTGAGTGGGTTCCCTCATAATTAGAATCATAAATAATGATTAAATTAAATGTGATTTTCATTAAGGTCATTAGCTTTAATTATGAAATTAATTATCTCATTATTGTTTCTTTACACTATATTCTTCATCTACAAGATTACAAACAAATAAATATTAATAAATAAATAAAACACCCAAAAATCCTCAATATCAAGAATGGTAAAATTTTAATTAAATCCATAAAATTAAATTAAAACTAAGTTATTCTCCAGCTATTGAAAAAGGGTGCATAAAAACACCAACTATAGAGAAAATCCATGATGACCAATTGTCTTTTTATTTAAATAAAAACACCAACTATGATGAAAACTAAATATTTAAATAAATAAATAAAACACCCTAAAATCCTCAATATCAAGAATCATAAAATTTCAATCAAATCCATAAAATTAAATGAAAACTAAGTTATTATCGCTATTGAAAAACCGTGCATAAAAACGCCAACTATAGAGAAAATCCATGATGACCATTTTTTTTTTATTTAAATTATCTAACAAGAGGCAAATTAAATAGAAAAAATATTAAAAAATACAAATCATTTACAAAGAACAAAATCTTATAACATGCCTAGAGAGGAAACAAATAAAAGCACAAAATTATTTGGAAATTACCTCGGTTCATTCATATATATATATATATATATATGGATCAACCCTATCAATTGATAAACATGTGCAAAGAATCACAGATACATAATGGATTTTGCATGTTTTACCTCAATCACGTATCACAAATCTGATATATAAAATCGTTGAAACGCCCTCTCCAAAATTTTCAGTAGATTTGAGACAGAAAATCAAAAAATTGATCCAAAATACATTCAGTCGATCTGCACTTGTAGAGTGAAAATCAAAAGACGTAGTAGGGATTAATAAAAATTTGAGGGAAATTGTTAGTTTTGAGAAAGTCGGTAATTTTAGGGAAGGAAATAAAAGTTCTTATAAGTTTTGGCTGAATTATCATCAGAATGTTTATTTGTTTTAATATCTTTTACGTAGGATAAATGCCGACATTTTTTCACTCTAATTCTTCAAATTTTAGTTTTGGAGTGAAAGCGGATGTATGGGTACTGGCATACACATGTACATGCCATCTGACTTAATCCTAAAATTTTCTTCATTAAAAACTAATAAAAAATATGTGTAATTTGGCCTAACCAGAGGTACAATAGAGGACAATTATATTGCTGCTAGAAACAACAATTAAATTTACATTACCCATTTTTTTATATTAATTATTAAAAAACGATGTTATAGGTGATTTTTATTGGATTCAGGGTTCACCATGTTATTAGATAAATGTTACAACGCGTGCCGTTATGGATAACATTTTGAGATACAAACAGAACCCGTTATGAATTACAAAACAGAATGAGTTTTTGAGGTTGGACGGATGGATAACATTTTGAGAGACAAACGTTACAAATCTCTAGTATAACACACCGAGCCGGTATTTCGTTCTCTGAGGTTCAGGTTACTCAAAGTCATCCGACGGATGTAAGAGTTGTAACTCAGAAGGGATTTTTTTATTATGAATTTAAATTGATTGGGTTCCCTCATAATTAGGGTCACAAAATTCACTATTGATTGGATTTCTTCATTTAAATTAAATAAATTCAATGCGAATTTATTTTAAGAGTATTCTTTACGTCTTTTACGGTTATAAACATGACTCAATCTGCATTATTACTTTTTACAAAATCGATCAAGTTTCGTCAATCAAGTAGAATTGAAATAAAATACTTTTTGTATGTTGGTAAGAATTTCTCTATTGATCATATTACGCCCTACCTCATTTTGTATGTTTGTAGGAAGAAAGCAGGGATGGATCAAAAAGATATTTCTCAAGATAAATTAACACGTAAGAGATATTTACCAAGTAAACTTGATAACAAATATATACTTTTTTTGTATTTAGTAAAATGAATTGGTAAAATGCTTCCAGATGTTAAATGGATTGATGATACAATCTTGCAAATATTGTACTCCCTCTGTTTTTGGAAAAGAGATACTTTCACTTTTTCATTTTAGCCTAAAAATAAGCCAAATTAAATAAGTGAAAGTATCCCTTTTCCAGAAACGGAGGGAGTATATTAATCCAAGCTTGATCGAGCTTATGCTGTTTTGGTTTGATTCATCAAAAAGAAAATAATTTAACACGATAAAACAACTTGGTGGCAAGATTTAATTTGAGAATTACTCTTGATTCAACCGTAGTTTGAACCAAATTTAAGAATTGAAAAAGAGGGGGTATAACAACCACACCCAATAATTCGCTCGGTAATCTGAGCCTGATTGATATGAGAAATAACTTGGACGGTACCAAAGACAAATGCCCAAGTGTCAATCAAGTTATATCCAACAAACAAGGTCGGATTTATAAACTGATTGAACTACGCATAACTTTGTGATATTTCAATTATATAAAAATATAATGCGGAAAAGAAATAACACAGACACCAGAAATTTTGTTAACGAGAAAACCGCAAAAGCAGAAAAACCGCGAGACCTAGTCCAGATTTGAACACCACACTATATTAAGCTGCTACAGACACTAGCCTACTACAAGTTAACTTCAGACTGGAATGTAGTTGATCCCTAACCAAGTCTTACAACGATTAAGGTACAATCGCGTTCCTTACGCCTCTAGAACCACGTCGGATTCTGTGCACTTGATTCCCTTAGTTGATCTCACCCACAACTAAGAGTTGCTACGACCCAAAGTCGAAGACTTATAAACAAATTTGTCTCCCACAGATAAGTCTATTCTGATAGATAAATCTGTCTCCAACAGAAGTACCTACGAATTTTGTTCCGTCTTATGATAAATAAAGGTGAACAAAAACCAATTGATAATCCGGTCTTATACTCCCAAAGAGCAGCCTAGAAATATCAACCACCTCAGAATAACTTAACTATATGGTAGTAGAAGAAGTTACTGCGGAACCACAAAGTCCGAGACGAAGAACTTTGTAATTACTTTTTATATCTTACCTATCGGACATATTTCTCGAGCAAATATTAGAGAAGATAGTACTTAATATGATAGAACAAGTAAGATTAGAATACGCAACTACAGAGAAAATAGTTGGATCTGTCTTCACGAATCCCAAATGAAGTCTTCAAGTCGTTGACCTAATATGGTTTTGGAAAAACCTAGGTTAAAGGAGAATCGACTATAGAAATAACCCGTGCCGTAACAGCTCGGCATGAGACGGAATAATTTTTGGTCAGAATGATTTAAATAAATACTACAAAGTATGATTAGATTTATTTTGAGCCATGAGAACTTGTAGCTATGAAAATCTTAGATATTTGCCATCCAAATAATTATAAATTCTGTTACACTTGCAATTGATTAAAATAATAATTTATGATAAAAATGCTAGGTAAATTATTTTATGTTGCCCTGAAATAATAATTTTTAGTCGATCCCCAAAGATTGGCGGTCTTTGATACTGATTTGTGTTGTATTTAGATCTTTATGCTGAATCTATATCGGATGAGAAATACATGTAATTACATCCTTTCAGAAATTCTTCCTCGATCGCTGGCACTATCGTCATATATTCGTTATCCATATGTTCTGGTTATTCTTTTCATATATTATCCCAGGTCATCTCTATTGCATGGTTTCGGCGAAGCCAAAAATCCATTCTCTTCACGGATCATGAATATTTTCATGTACTGATGATGCATGAAGTATGATTTTCCTTCATTTTCCTCCTCAAAAGAACATCGATATTCTCTCGTCGATATCATTGTCTCGATTCCTCACGATATTTTTTAGCAGTCTCGATAAGTTTCGTTATCTGTTTGTTAGTTTTAGATTTATACTTCTCCAAAGGGTATCCAGGTCTAAATTTTGGCAGGAGAACCGTTCGTTTCGTCTCATCTTGGTTCAAGGATTCCAAGTGTTTGTATGCCTCATTGTTCATTGCAAAGTCATGGCCGTATAGTTGTCGTAGCCGCAGTTTCTTATTTGATCTCTCCTGACTTTTTTTCCTCATCCTGGACATTTGATTTGTCTGAGTTTCAACTTCTATTGCGTTCCTTAGGTTTTTCTATTAATGTGTTAATCATAAAGCATGCGTTTCTTATGCATGCATAATTTATACTACGGACGTTATTTTCTTAATTGGTAAGTATTTCAATGAAATGAATTGTGATGGTAAATTAGTGATTATAGGTGGATAATACGTGTATGTGGGGAGGATGATTAGGGGGGGGTGAGGAGTATAATCATGCGAAGAAAACTGGTAGTGGAGAGGAAGATCGGAGGAGTAAGATCGTGTTCAAGGCATTACTTTTAGCCTTAAGTCTACTCTGACCTTAATTTGTCCATAAATATTTGTCTCCGATCTACCTAAAATAGGAAAAAAAAAGTGAGTTATATGAACCCTAATTATTTAATGCACGTTCTGAATTTTAGCCTCAATTATGATGCTCCTGTTTGTAACGTTTATTGGTGGAGTATGTTCTGAAAAGGCTAGCAGCAAAAGCAAACGAGATACCAAATGAAAATTTAGAGAAATTAAAAAAATTAAATGCACAGAACCGGGTTTTGTTTCGTTCAATAATACTGAGAATGATGAAGGTATTGCTTGTAGCCTTAAATCTACTGAATCTCTTAATCTTCTCCATAACAATAACACCAAATCGGGAGTTGAAAAGCTGGAGGTAAATCATGAGAATAAAAAAAGATTTGATGATAGTGATGGGTCAGTAATTGAAGATTTAGATGTCAACGCTCAATTGTGTTTTTATGGAGGAAAAGACAATCATGATCAAGAAGATATAAATTTTTAATTTAGCAGATTCAGAGGAAAATGAAAACCACCCAAAAAGTAAAGAAGGTTTATGAAAATGTTGAGGTTCAGTGTAAGTGTAGCTTTGAAAAGGAATGCGACTCCAAGCTAGATTGTTGTCTTATTTGCAAGGCTGCAAAGAATGCAAGCTTGCGAGTCTTCATGGCTTTAAAATAATATTTCTTTTTTCACCAAAATTAAATTATGCCTACGATTGAAGTGAAAAGTTTTGGCGATTCATTATTTGGATAGTTCTCAATTGTATGTATTTATTTTTATTTTTCGATTATTTCCAACAAAAAAATAATAATGAATCAAATGAAAATGAATTTTCTGTATTCTTAACATAATGTACTTTGTTCTTTGCAGGTTGATGAAGGGCAGTTAATTTATTTCAAGACAGAAATAAGGGTTTTACATGTTGTAACCGCAAATGTTCTAATGTTATTTTTTGTAGGTTGATGAAGGTGGGCTAATTAGATTTAAAAAATATATGAGTCAATTTTAAAAATAAAATAAAATATGAGTTTTACATAGTTGGAGCATTTAAATGGTAAGGATTTTTTTGTTGGCATACAAATTTTTTTAACTGGTGAGGAACTAATTATGAGGGTTATCAATGCATATATCAATTATTCAAGGAGGTTAAGAATCTTACATCTGTCGGATGTCTTTGGCTGGGATGAGACTGAGATGGTCGGGTGAAACGTTTGTCTCTGAAAATATTATCCAACCGTCAAAGCCTCAAAAACCCTTTTTGTTTTGTAATTCTTTTTTTTTACTCGTATCTTTTTCCATTCGACTGTATTTGAATCAGCATACGTGCATATTATTATTCAAAATCATAACTAACTGTATATGAAATAAATAATTAAATTATTTTATTTTATTTTTTATGTTGGCAAAAGTTCTAACGATGTTCTTTATTTCCGGGTTGATAAAAGATGTCAAATCTGTTAAGATATCTTTTAACAAATAAATTTTTTGTATGCTTTTTATAGGATAATTATTTTTTATCAATTAAAGGTAAGGATTTTTCGTTGGCATAATAATATTTTTAATTGGTTAGGAGCTAATTATGAGGGTTTCAATGTATGTATCCATTTTTGAAGGAGGTTACAAATCTTACATGTGTCAAATGTCTTTGAATGGGATGAATTCTTTCCCTCTGCTACCGGGAACCATTATTCTGAAATCCAAGATTAAGCTGAATTAGGTTTTTTGTCCAAAATAATGTCCATACCTACACTGTAAAGTTAGCCATATAAATCATCCAAAAATAAACACTTAATTAATCATTTAAGTAATAGTATGTACGTATATTTATAAATATATATCTCACATATGCTTTAGAAAAAGAAAAAGAAAAGTCTCACTTCCCATCAGATTCACATTGCCACCACAAAATACAATCAATGCATAAATGGTATCATCATTTCATTTAATGTTTCTTTAAATATCTTGAGCTAAGTGGTTATCCACTAATTAAAGGTTAATAAATTTGAATTCATAATGAAATAGGTTACAAAAACGACAACCATCGGATGTCTTTGGCTAGGATGAGATTGGGATGGTCGGATGTAACGTTTGTCTCTCAAAATTTTATCCGACCGTCCAAGGCTCAAAAACCCAACCTATTTTGTAAATTCATGTTGATATGATGGCCCATCACAAGGAAGAAGGAGAATAGAAAACATGAAATCAACCAATCTTATAAATCTTAGGATTCCCAGTTTCTTAACGCAAAGAACAAAAAGCAGTAAAAGCGAAACACCTAAGAAATAACGTATACTGCCAATTTTACAAAAGTTTCAGAAAGCATACTTAATACTAAAAATAGTACAACGCAAAACCTATTTGTTTCGTTAATTCCAAAATCTTCAAAATTAGGGCTCTGGAATCACTAATATGCCTATTTTGATATAAATTGGAACTCAAGCGCTCAATTTTCAGGTAAAAAGAGTTCATAGAAGGTTAACAGTACCTGTGGCCCTTGTAGACACATGACTCCACAGGTGCCCATGACTCTTGTATACACATGACTTTTATCCCCAGTAGGACCATCTTTTGCTGCCCCAAAATCCAAAAGATGGTACATGTGGCCCTTGTAGATACATATACTCTTGTAGACACATGACTCCACAGGTGTCCAAGAGCAACCTTCATACGAAGATTAAATGTTCGGTTAGGTATCCTAATCGCCAGTTTATGTTTGATCCGATCCAAAATTATCTTATTATCGTGTTTGAATTAGCGTTGGCTATGAAATAACAAAATTTATATATATGTGATGTCTCGTCTTCCTTCAAATTAAATGATTTTGATGGGCAGTTATCAATGATTTTGAGCTACATACATAGTAAGTTTTATCAAAAGCAAAATCGTACCATATATTTTTTTATCAAAATCCTAATAAAACATTAAAAAAAAAAAAACATACTATAAGAGATGGTAGTCGGCTTTTTCTTTTTGGTTTAGTTTATAAAGTTTTGGATACTCCTTAAACCGGGCAAAAAATGTTAAAACTAAAAAAGAGAAAGTTGATAAGGTTGTATTTTAGTTAGGACGACAACAACAACAATTCAAAGCCCGTGCCGTAACGGCATGGGTCATATCCTAGAAAGAGCATCTTACGCAATTGCAATCTCGACAAATCAAATCTATGACAAACTGAATAAGAGTATTTCACTCTCCTAATCCAAGGATTATACTTTCATTCTCCATCCTACAGAATGTTATCCCTTGTTTTATCACTTTGTTTGAGTTGATACCCCGTGGAAGCTTAGAGAATCACCCGTTCAAAAAAGGTTCATGGTGCATTGATAGTTGCATTATTTGATACCCTGAGAGATAGAAACCTCGATTTTACCATTTCGTTGATAGTTTTGAGATATTGTGTACGCATGAGTCTACTTCCAAAAACTTTTGTGGAATCTTCGTATGAAGGTTGCTCTTGGAGCATATAAGAGACCTGCATTTCATTGCAGTGCAGAAACACAAGTCATCGATAGAGGCTTTAAAAGTTCAAACATCTTTCTTGACTTGGTATGCAACTCCTCATTCATAATGTAGATTCAGATCTCATACCTATGCTGATTAGTTTTGTGTTTTGATTCCTATAGCGACCCCTGTATTGCAATGCTAAAAGTCACTATACTAAATCTATATCTCAGGTGATGCAGATCAACTAAGGATTTTAAATCCATTCTTTGATTTTCCATCTCAAATCTACTAAATTATTTGGAAATGGCGCTTTAATGATTTCATATATCAAATTTGTGGTGGGTACGTGGTTGAGGAGAAAACATGTAAAACTCGTTATGTAACTATGATTCTTTGTACATGTTTATTAATTGGGTTTGATTCATAGGAATGTAAATGTTGGTTGTGATTCTTTACACAAACGTCTTCATATCACCAAGCTTTGATTTGTTTCTTTGTTTCTAGGTATGCTGTAGGATTTTGTTATTTATGAATGATTTGTAAATTATTTTTCTTTTTGATGCATGATTTAACAAAAAAAACTCGTTATCATGGATTTTCTCTATAATTGGTTTTTATGCACAATCCTTCGGTGGCCGGAGAATAACTTAGTTTTCATTTAATTTTGTGGATTTAATTGAAATTTTCTATTATTAATTTTGAGAAATTATTTGGTTATTCATTTATTTATTTATTTGTAGATGGAGAATACAATGAAAAAATTAGAAGAATGACATAATTAAATCCAAAAGACTTAATCATTTTTGTTTAATTGAACTTAATTCTTATTTATGACCCTAATTATGACAGAACCCAATTAATGTATATTCATAATGATTATAGGTTACAACTCTTGCATCTGTCAGATGTCTTTCGCTAAGATGAGACTGGGATGGTCGGATGCAATGTTTGTCTCTCAAAATGAATAAAAGAATCCTTAAATCATAGAATGGATTTAATTTAGTTTGTAATGTATTATAGTTATAGATTGATTTCCTTAAGATAGCTAAAAACAGATTAAAAACTATGAAAATTAGGTTAAAAGGAAGATGGTGAAAATGGGTATCAATTACCCACAACAATTAGGTTACAATGTTTAGATTTTGAACAAAGGGTACATTTTAACTTAATCATGGGTTGTATTATACATTACAAACGATTCTTTTTGTCTCAAGAGCGGTCTGGTTTGTCAGTTTTCCTCAAGTTCTGTTGGTCCTTGCAAATTTTAATAGTATTCGTGATTGGAAGATAATCGGGTTAGATGCTAAACGGTTTCCTAAATTATTAAGTGATTAAAAAAGGTATGTAAATGTTCCTTGGCGGGTTTGGAAGGCGAGATGTAAAGCTAGTATGAAAAAATTAAAATGACATCATTTTAATGTTGTACACAAGATAAAAATCCAATTAGGGTCTCTACAACAATCTCAGATTTTAATTTACACTCTTCAAAAGAATTCAGTTAACATAGCATCATGTCAGTTATAACTTAGATTGATTTACTTAATACTAATGCAGATTGTGATGTTTTTTTTTTTGTTGATGCTTCTGTGACTAACAAGTCTAGTATTGCAGGGTAACCGATCAAAGAAAAAAATATTGCGGTGGTGCAAAATCATATGTGGAACGACAAGATCTTTGGACAATTTATGCAGACTCGATAATTGAAGCACAAGCATAAGATTTGTACTCAATTGTAATTTGCAGCTAGGAAAAAATTATTTTCGTATCAGACAATCTTATCCTAGTCAATGCTATCAATGGAGCTCCTTCATCCCTGCATTGGACAAAAATTTTCCATTTAAATGACTGTAAATCGGATTAGCCTCTCTTGTAAAAACTAGGTGTGTGTTTGTAAATAGGAACTGTAATATGTAGGCGGGTGCTTTATCGAAACTACGAAGGAAAACTCATGTAAACAAGAAATATGGGCAGCTTCCTTTTGAAGTCATTTCAGAAATTTCCACCTTTCGTTGTGTAACTTTTTGGTGTTAGTAAATCAGGTTTTCCTTCATAAAGAGAAGAATAAAAAAGACAATAGGGTAGATTTTAGCAAATCTTTGATATCCAGAGGATAACAATTACAATTAGGAGACCTAAGGTTCGAATTGTTAAGTGGCTTGAGTTTGGGTTGCTCTTAATAATCAGGTCTCTTTAAACATACAAATTACTTGGCCTTTGTTGAGTCCTACTTATTCAGATTTATTTGGTCGGTAATATTCTTTAGTGCTAACAAGTTTCGAAGTCTGCTCAACGATATCAACACCTTTATGACTTTCCAACCAAAAATGATATATCCACCGGGGCTCAAAATTCCGGGAGATTACCGTGACTCACATGCATGTGGGCCCCACGAGGAGGTAAACAACTTCCTCTATAATTCTCTATGGTGGGGCCCTCGGGATTGTGAGTCACGAGATTTCTCCAGGTACCCAGCCTTGGCCAATGTAGAATCACTCCTTTCCAACCCCAATAATCATAATGAAGACTAAAACTGTTAAGCCACATCGTTGACTATTCTCTTATTCAAAGGAAGGTGTCTTCCCATTCTAGTTACATTTGTACTATTCTAAAACATGTGTGAAAATATTTTAATCAATCGAACAATGACACATTTATATGAAAAGAAGTGATAAAATAAGTAATTTCAGGGACTTCGATGCCCCTCTAATCAAGAGGACGTCTTCTAAATGATGCTGCAAGGAAACAACCATCGAAAAAGCTCTTAGCAAATGACTAATTATTACTGTAATAAAAAAAATTATTGATTTAGAAATATAGGTTTTGTGTTTTCGTGACAGTGTGTGGACAATTCACGGAGAATTATAACGATGAATGGCAGAGGCAAAATGTTGCACGTAGTCAACCTTCATCGGAGATTCATCAGTTTTTATTCCACTTGATGTCCCACCCATTGATGGCCTTGTAACTACTGGAAATCCATTAGTACACCCAAGTAAATTAGAAGACCGATCTAAGACACGATAAGTGTTTTGAAAGTAGAAAATATTTATTTATTAATCACCAAGGAATGAAAATACAAGTTCTTCAATACAAGGAAACCCTAATCTCACTCTCTAAGATAAGCTCTCCCCTATCTCCAAAATCCGATCCCTCATGCCTAGCCCAAGGACCTCTATTTATAGGGTAGTCAACCCTATGATGAGTGCCAAATATTGCATATTTATACACCTTTTTATTGGCATTTAACTCATCTTTTGTACTCAGAAATCAGATATTATCCCAGTTACGTGTTTTCTTTGTTTTCAAGAATAAGTATTTGTACTAATTAATTTTGTGTTTTTAGGTAATAAATAAAGATCGGAGAAATTGAGGAGCCAAAAGAGCAAAGAATTGGAGACAAGCGTATATGGAGTAGAAAGCCGAAGCCCACGCGCGCAACAGTTGCAACCCAACAAGGAGCAACCCATCTACAAGACATGGGCCCAAGCTACCCGTGACCCGGATCCGAGCCCGTTCCTCCTGAACCGTTGAGATCTCCATCATATGCATCCGACGCTCGCTCCATCACTCACATCATTTCTCGATGCCTCCGCTCAACACCAAATCACCCCAATCCTCCCTCGGCCGTTCAGATCTCACTCGCCACATCCAACGCTCGCTACAGCTTCCTCATCGTCAATCTGTGCGCTACTTTGCTTCACAACAAATCCACCTACACCTATACCCTATCGAGCAAATATTTTTACCCTCCATCTTCTCTTTCTTCTTCCCCCATACCTATGCAGAGCTCCACCCTCTTCCCCTTGCCCGTGCAGAGCCATCATCACCATCCCCATCTCCTTATCACTGACACCAACCCCATCAACCACCTTCTCCGCCACCCTAGGTTCATCCATCTCCATCTTTAGCTTCTTTCATAACCTAGAAGCTAGGGTTGAAGATGATTGAAACTAGGGTTTCACCAAACCCCATGCATGGTCGATTCAGAGGTCAGAGAGGCAGACAGGGGCGATTTGGGCGATTGGAGAATGGGTTTGCATTATTTTATGTTTTGAAGAGATTTAGGGTTATGTATTTTGCATGTATAAATAGAGTTGTGTGTGGGTGTGTAGAAACTTATGCCAGGCCAGCAGGAGCACCAATAGTAGTTTAATTTGTGTTTAACCATGTTCTAAGCTTAATTGCTAGGGTTTAGATGAAACCCATAATCAATTGATAAGTGTGGTTCATATTTTGATATTGTTCTTGATTGTGCTATATTGTTTAGGATAAATATAATCTTAACACTCAGCATTTTACTTTCACGTGTATGCCATGTATGCATTGTAGTTGGATAAATTCTATGTTATTTGTGTTGCAATTCATGCTTCATTGAATGCTATTGATCCTCGAGACTAGTTGTGCCCGAGAAGGCAGGTTAGTGCTTGGGAAAGATACCTTAATTGTGATTAGAATATCCATCTTAAGATAGGTTTAATCATCTAAGTAGTGAAAATTGATCTGTGATTAGTTGTCTTTGTGACAAGACAGTAATACTAGGGGTTAGTTAAGCGCCTTAGTTGATAGTAAGCCATCCATTGAGACCACTGGATGAAAGGCGGACTTGCATCTTGTCCGGGCATCCATTCTAAGGGACAAGAACATTATTGAAGGTGGTGACTTAGCTAAGATTAGGTGGTGGAGTTGACACCTAGTGCTCTCTATCATTTCAGATTTACCTTCGCTTTAGTTTCGATTCATATAACTCCAACACCTCGGTCGTATCGACACTCAAACCTTATTTGTGTTACATTTCATAGAAAACTCGGTTAAGCCAAGCCTTAGAATCAATATAAGCCACACAAGTCTCTCGTGGATCGATCATGCTTGCCACTGCCTTCAAAGGCACTATGCACTTGCAGTTTAAGACGTATGAAATACACTTTTATAGACCTACCAAGTTTTTGGCGCCGCTGCCGGGGACTTGGCGTGTGCTGTGCTGATCCTTAGCTAGCACTTCACTGAATTTTCTCCCTGTATATACTCACCTTGCATTGTCATTTTTAGCCTTGTGTTAGTGTAACTTAGTTATTTCAACCATCTTTACATATTGTTGTTACCTGCATCATTGCCTTGCCATAGTTCAGTGTAATTATCATTTGTAGTTTATCTTTGTAGCATCTTTACATCACCAATATTATCATCTGTAGCTATTTCATTCCTTAGTATAGGTTGCCTTTTTTTTTTCTCTTAGTGCACATCTTTGTAGTTTTCTTTTATCATCGTGAACAAACATTGAAGAAAAAAAAAAGAAAGCGTGAGATCATAAAGTGCATTGCGTTTAATATCTCGGTCGGCATCCGGCAATCTGTTACATTTGCCTCGGACTCGGCTCATTGTGACCTTCAATTACTCATTGCTAAACCCTCATCTAGGTTAGCTGACTCTGTAGTGGTTCTGTTAAGCAAGTCTGGGTACTAAACTTCTGTGTTGAGCAACAGGTACATGCTGTGCTACTGTATAACCAAGGAAAAGGAAAACACAAAGGAGCAGAACAATTAGTGGATTTGCCTAAACCCAGTGTTATACTGGTGGTATTGTCTTCTAACCTTGCTTAATGAATGTTGATATAGCATGCTTGTTAATGAATGCATGATAAACCATACTGTTTGAATTGCTCGTAATATCCGCTTAAACCTTGTTTGAGACTTGAGCATAGTCTGTGAAAACCAAGTTAAGTCAGCTGAGTGACTTGATCCCACAGATCTTGTGAGCCACCTCCACCTTGCTAGTCCCCTGAAGCTACAAGTGTTGAGTCACAACTTGGAAAGCCAAGTTAGCTATAGATGCAAACCTGTAAGCCTGCCACATGCTAGCTGAGAAGTCATCACTGTGCATGGTGAAAGTAAGCTCGAGTATCAAAGTGTTTGCGCCTGTTTTGCCTTTGCTAGGTATTGCTCACACTTTTAAACCTTGCTCTGTGAGCTCTGTGACCATAACTTCAATCCGCCCGAGCTCCACACTGAAGTCGTTGAGCCTACTTGTTGTCGGACCTTAGCAACTGAGCTTGTGAGACATCTGCCCTGTACTCTTATGCATGTTTAACCTTGTGCTAAACCTTGCATATGTGAGACCCTGTTGACTCTATCACCCATTGGTTAATCTGTGCATCTGAGCATTTGTAAACCTGTAATCTGTGGTGCATAAAATTGTGATCATTGAAGTCATCTGACCCTGTTGCTGTGAGTTTGAGCTACAAATTGGATAACCCCTGAGCTGTGAGTTTGACATCAACTCAGACTGTTGACATCAACTAAGTGAGTTGATGCCACAAACTCTGCTGAGCCAACTACCTCCCTGTGTGACCTGAGCAGAGTCTGTATTGTTCATGAGCTGATTCATTTGCCACATCTGTAAAGTCCATACTTACATTGAGCTAATATGATAACCTGCTAATGCTGTGAAGTTTATACACTCTGCTAATATCTGCACTTCTGTGATTTTGATCTCTAATAACCGAGGTCAATCGACCCGATTGACATGAACTGTCATGCAACAATTTTCGCAATGTATGTGTGAACCGTGATGTTTAAGTGAGTGTTGAATAGCTGAAATAGTGATCATAATTAGTTGTTTTTCAAATACACACCCTAGCACATGCTTCACCATTGAGTGAGCACATCCCATACCTGTGCACCTCACAAAATTTCTTTGCCAATCAGGTAATCGCCAACTTTAGCCGAGTTGTCTTGGGCTAATTGAATCCAAAGCTGTGTTGTGTCAAATCTTGTGTGAGTTTGTGATTGCTCTGGGCTGTGCTGTGTCTTTTGTTCTGTGAATTTGCTTTGCTCTGTGCACATATCTAAGATGTGATGTGTACTAGTTTTACTCAAGCTGTGTACTTGCTCAGCTGTGCTGTGCAAAACCAACCAGCACATTACTTGTGCTATGTTGTGACTTACCCTGAGCTTAAACCTGACCTGCACAAGCTGTGCTGTGTCAATTTTGAGAGTCTGTGCAGCAACTTTGTGCATAAGCTCTTCTTGGTGCATCTTACTTTCCTTATGCTTTGCCAACGTGCATTCCGCCAACCTCGAGCCGCTTGAACCGCAATCATTTGCACCTAAACAGAAAGTCCAACCTTTGGGCGTGCATTTTTCATACAACCTTGACCCACATAAGCCACACTTTCTGGGGGCTGTGCACAAAACTTTCATCCCACACCCACTAGGCTTTGCAAACAACCTGGGCTCTGCATATAACTGAAACCCAATTCCACCGGCTAATCAACCCAAACACGGGCCGCAAACAACTAATCCCAATAAACCAAACAGAAGCCCACTTAAACCAAAGAAGCCCACAAAACCAAACAACTAATCCCAACAAAACCAAACATAAACCCACATAAACCAAACTGAGCCCACACCAGCTGGGCTTTCCATAACCTTTGGGCTGTGCATTTGCATAACTTGGGCTTGCATCTGGACTTAGTATACTTGATGTGTGCTAGGCTATAGTGTTTCTTTTTGAGCCCAAATTGAGTTGCTAGATCATGTCAGGATTTTGGTCTGCAACTGGGGATGGAAACAAATCCATTAGAGAGCTTGCTTACGGGCATACCTCACAGTATGACCTCCCCTTTGATCCATGAAGATTTTAGGGAATATTATGAGCCTTCTGGGGCCTGACCCTGAATACTCATACCTAACCATTATGACCACATGTATCATCAACCACCATGGGAGGATGAACAATTCTATACTCCCCAACTCCTTGTATGCAAGTCACTAATGGATAAGCTCATAGAGGAAAACAATGATATACTTGGATGGAAAATGCATGATCATCCCTTCTCTAGTGAACCATGTGCACAAACATATAATGATCACTCATATGAAACATGCATACCCACTATTGAAGACTCTCCTTCCATTAAACAATGTCACATGTTCTTAAAGATGAACCTGATTCATTTAGAAAAAGAAGAATGGAGGGAAGTTCATGATATGATGATTGTTGTCCCTAATAAAGAAAATTTTGAAAATAGTGTTTCTATTCCTACTCATGCAACTAACACTGAATATGAACCTCATCTAGAGGTAAATGAGTACACTAGAAATGCTACAAGTTTGAATAGGGAAATGCATTTTTGTTATGATGATGATGATGATGATTATGATATGTTAGAAGAGCATGTGCATGCTTTGAAAATATGATGGAATCTTTGGGTTGAGAGGACGTTAGGCGTCTCTTCTCGTGAACCCTATGAATGATACTTCTTCTAACATTCATCCATGTGATGTTAACTCGAGTTTGGGTTTGTGAAATTCTTGGTGAAAGTGAGCATGTTACACAACTTGTTTGTGACTTAAGTAAGGATGAATCTTCTCGTTGACACTAATGTTCTTTTGGATCATGATATTATTTTTGTGTACGCTCCCTGCCCATGTCACAATATGTTGCCTCCTCGATGATTATGACATGGAGATTGATGAATTGTTCTATGCAGGTGAGCATGATTTACCTTCTTCGACCTTAGGAAAGTGTGTGATGGTGCAAATGATCATATACATGAAAACAACTTAGATGTACCTAATCTCTCTCCTAAGGCCTGATTGAAACTCTTCCACCAAACCTAGGTGTAGTTTGTAACAAAATTGCAAAACCAACTTTTTACGAAAATGCCTAATTTAGGCCAGAGCTTTGTGCTTCCCAAGTCCTCTTGGACTATTTTGCATCAAAGTATAACACTTTTAAGGAGCCACAGTTGGAATGCGTATATCTGCCTATTCTTAGCAAAACTCATTTTGAGTTAGACCTTTTGCATGATGTACCTTTAAAATTGCAAGATTTTGTGCTAAAGAACACATCTGTTGACAAGTTTAGGTTTGGGGGTAACTTGTTCACGTATGCAATCCTTCCTGCACTCTCATGTTATATCTGTGTAAGGTTGTTGATGTTTGTACATATTGTCTTTTGGGTTGATCCTCAACTCTTTAGATTGTTGGTGTATGGTGAATTTTCATTGTATATAATCCAGTAGGACTTGCTAAATTTTCTTTTCTTGAATCGGGTGAGTCTTCTTATGCATATATTGTGCTAATCCGATATGATCTCCACTGAGAATGTTGGATTCTAGCCTTGACTAATGAAGCTCTAACCTTGCTCCCGCCGACATCCGGTAATCTCTTCCCTTTTCTCTACTCAACATAGTTCTCATGGTATGTGACTGTTTAAATTTTTTCTATCTGTCGACACATTAAGGACAATGTTTGATTTAGGTTTGGGGGTGCATTTGCATTTGCATATAGAGTTTTTAGTCCTTCATTTTTAAAAAAAAAAAAAAAAAAATTAAAACTCTTTTGTAAATACTTGCATAAAAAACCTTCAACTTTTAGAAATTTTAGAGTCACTAGCATGCTTCTAGCTATGTTTACATAGAGAGTCTGACCGAAATAACAGAAATTGGAAGTACTGGAAAACGCAATCGGGTTTCTTAGTTGATTAGAGCATTAAAGTTGGATTTAACCATACAGGAGGGCGAATTAGGTGCTGTTTAGATATTCGGTAGTAGAATTGTGATCACCCATAGTGGAGACTACCCATTTTACATCAAGTGAGGCACCAACCTTCATTTTCTGCAACTTTCTAGAAAAATTTTGTTAGAGTGTGTCACCGTCGTCAATTAGGGTAGGAATGGTGAGCTACCCAACTTCGCACCACTTTCAAAGACTACTTTTGATCTCTTGAGTGCTAATTTTGTCAATCATGAGGGTGACGTTTAAAGATGAAAACTTCTTCTAAATACCGATTTGTAGTTAGCATCACTCTCTCCCTCTCAACAACATCAACGATTCATAGAAACACATCATCGTCGCAAAAGCGGAGCAATATCGGAATATTTGAAGGAAAAGTTGATATAGTCCAAGGTTTACGTGCAAAGAAAAGAAAAGAAGATGAGAATTAATGAAGTTTGTGAAAAATTGAGTTTTATTGTTTTATTATAATTCTAAAAAAAAAAAAAAAAAAAAAATTAAGTTTTTTGTAAAGTTGGAAGTTCGTCATCAGCGATTGAAGACCGAAGACCGAAGATTGAAGGCGTTTCTATGGTTCCTATGAGAGTATGATGTTAATTGCCGATCGGGTGAAAAGGTAAGTGAGTACTCCCATCCTTGCTAATGGTTGATTTCCTTTCTTAGAGATCATCGAAAAAAGATTCTTTTTGTCCACACTTCAGAGTCTCCGAAATTATTTCGGAAGGTTATCCTTCTTACCTACAACGTGTGCGGGATTCTCTCTTTATTCCTGCCCGCACACATGAGAGACTAAAAAGCGGTCTTTTTGAGTGCAATTATCATAAAACCCTATTAGTGAGGCGGAAGTCGAGGCTTATGATCACAATCGAATCCGAATTCTTTCATATGGTATGGTTATTTCTCGCTCAGCACTTAAGGATGAGAATGCGTTCTTTGGTAGTTCTAACTTCTTGTTACTAGCATGCGGAAACTCTATGTCCTCATAGCTCCTTGGATGCTTGAGACTCTTTTACACTCTCGAAGTTGGAGAAGGTTTTGTGGGTACACCTGCAAACCCTCACGAGACTACAACTCGTCCACTAGGGACACCTAGGGGTTTAAAGGCTTAGTGCATACGCTAAATGCATTCGAGAGACCTGCGACGGGGGTATAGTTAGGATTTCTTAATTTCTGTTTCACTTGAGGACAAGTAAAATTCGAGGTTTGGGGTATTTGATGAGTGCCAAATATTGCATATTTATACACCTTTTTATTGGCATTTAACTCATCTTTTGTACTCGAAATCGGATATTATCCCAGTTACCTGTTTTCTTTGTTTTCAAGAATAAGTATTTGTACTAATTAATTTTGTGTTTTTAGGTAATAAATAAAGCTCGGAGAAATTGAGGAGCCAAAAGAGCAAAGAATTGGAGACAAGCGTCTATGGAGCAGAAAGCCGAAGCCCACGCGCGCAACAGTTGCAACCCAACAAGGAGCAACCCATCTACAAGACATGGGCCCAAGCTATCCAAGACCCGCGACCCGGATCCGAGCCCGTCCACTCCAAACCGTTGAGATCTCGCCCGACCTGCATCCTACGGTCGCTCCATCACTCACATCATTTATCGATGCCTCCGCTTAACACCAAATCACCCCAATCCTCCCTCGGCCGTTCAGATCTCACTCGCCACATCCAACGCTCGCTATAGCTTCCTCATCGTCCGTCGCTGCGCCTGCTTCACAACAAATCCACCTACACCTATACCCTATCGAGCAAATCTTTTTCCCCTCCATCTTCTCTTTCTTCTTCCCCCATACCTCTGCAGAGCTCCACCCTCTTCCCCTTGCCTGTGCAGAGCCATCATCACCATCCCCATCTCCTTATCACTGACACCAACCCCATCAACCACCTTCTCCGCCACCCTAGGTTCATCCATCTCTATCTTTAGCTTCTTTCATAACCTAGAAGCTAGGGTTGAAGATGATTGAAACTAGGGTTTCACCAAACCCCATGCATGGTCGATTCAGAGGTCAGAGACAAGACAGGACAACGATTCAGAGGCGATTGGAGAATGGGTTTGCATTATTTTATGTTTTGAAGAGATTTAGGGTTATGTATTTTGCATGTATAAATAGAGTTGTGTGTGGGTGTGTAGAAACTTATGCAGGCTAGCGGAGCACCAATAGTAGTTTAATTTGTGTTTAACCATGTTCTAAGCTTAATTGCTAGGGTTTAGATGAAACCCATAATCAATTGATAAGTGTGGTTCATATTTTGATATTGTTCTTGATTGTGCTATATTGTTTAGGATAAATATAATCTTAACACTCAGCATTTTACTTTCACAGTGTATGCCATGTATGCATTGTAGTTGGATAAATTCTATGTTGACTGTGTTGCAATTCATGCTTCATTGAATGCTATTGATCCTCGACTAGTTGTGCCACTGAGAAGACGAGTTAGTGCTTGGGAAAGATACCTAATTGTGATTAGAATATCCATCTTAAGATAGGTTTAATCATCTAAGTAGTGAAAATTGATCTCGTGATTAGTTGTCTTTGTGACAAGACAAACTAATACTAGGGGTTAGTTAATCGCCTTAGTTGATAGTAAGCCATCCATTGAGACCCCGGGATAAAAGGGACTTGCATCTTGTCCGGCATCCATTCTAAGGGAAAAGAACATTATTGAAGGTGGGTGACTTAGCTAAGATTAGGTGGTGGAGTCGACACCCTAGTGCTCTCTATATGTTTACAATTTACCTTCACGCTTTAGTTTCGATTCATACAACTCCAACACCTCGTCGTGATCGACACTCAAACCTTATTTGTGTTACATTTCATAGAAACTCAGTTAAGCCAAGCCTTAGAATCAATATACGCCACACAAGTCTCGTGGATCGACTTGTGCTTCCCACTGCCTTCAAAGGCACTTGTGCACTTGCAGTTTAAGACGTAGGAAATACACTTTTATAGACCTACCACCCTAGTGGTGTACAACTCATTTTACTTCGCTACGTTCTCATGGAGGTGCTTTATACTTCGCCCAGACCATTTTCCATAAAGTTTTTACCCTTCTTTCGCTGACAACTTTCGTTTCGTGGGACATCATCTCTTTTCTTGCTCAATAATTTACTTACTTCGTGGTTACCTTTCTAGCCAAGTAACCTTACTTCGCAAATCCTTATTTCGTGGCCGATATCTTGTTGGGTACTCCAATTGATCTTTCGTAGTTCAGACTCTCCAAGTGAGTTACTTCGTCAGAAGATTTTATCTCGCACATGGCTTTTATTTCTTCAGTTAGTCAATAATGGCGACCCTGACTTGATTTGACAAGTCACTGATGAGGGTTCTCGGGGCATGGTACAAGATCTTTCGGAAGGATTCTCGCATCTTCCCTATGTCCACGTGTCGAATCGTATTTTGGTATCTATATTTTGCCTTTTCTTATTCTACTCGAACGAGGTGAAAGTGGAATAAGAACCGTCTGAAGTTAAATAACCGTCATTTCTCCCCATCAGTGCTCTCCACGTGGTTTCTTTCCTCGTATAACCGCTGATCACCGGTTCATAATCTTCGATCGTGGGTTGCCTGGTTTGACCAGGTCATCTCTATAAATACCCCTATCCTTTTGATTTCTGTTTTTTTCTTTTAACCTTTCTTCATTCTTCTCTTTTACCGTCTTCTGTTAGTTCAGGTCTTGCTTCATTCACCTTCAATGGCTCCCAAGAAAGTCCCTAGTCCTACCACATCTACGACTTATGAGGAATTCAAAGTCGACTTCGAGAATTTGGGTATCTCTCTTTCTCCGGCAATTGATTCTACTGTTTCTCCTCCGGTTACCGCAACAAAATCCATGGAACTAAACTACCGATGGATTCAGTCGGGAATTTGGACTCCTATGAAGATCTTTGATCTCAGTCGGTCAATCGCAAAACCTGGCCTTTCTTTTCCCCGTAGGATCCAAAGAACCCTCTTTTTATGAGATCCTAGCTAAGCTTCAATGAGGTGTTTATCAATTGAGTGGAAACACTATTCGTCTTGCTAATGAGTTCGTCAGAAGGTTTAATGGCGGTCCTTCCTAGATTCCACTCTTGGTGCAAGAATTTGATCCTGTGGATTATAACATTGATTCTTTCTCCGCGAATTACGTTGGTAAGGACATGACCACGAGAGCCTATCAGGAATGGGGTCAATCTTTCTCGCAAAACTTTGGCTGACCCGTCCAAGGCCCTTCTTTTGGATGTTGATCCTACTGGTATGAAGCGAAACATATATCTTCTTCTTTCTAATGACGAGGATCGGATGATGTTTCCTTTGGTAGCTGAGGGCCCTCTGATGTGGGGTTTTGACGAGAATGGTACGCTGGGTGGTCCTCTCCGGAGCATGCTCATCTCGCATTGTATGAACCGGTAGACTTCGCTGGCCTAAGATGCCCAACGAGGTCAGTTTAATTTTATTTTGGTTTCCTTGCCTTTTACTTACATCGTTCCCTAACGTACTTGTTCTTGTTTCAGTATCCGCTTCCCCCACCTTGTATGTTGAAGGATCACTCTAGGAAACCAGTCCATACACAGGTTTGCATTTCGTGGCCCCTCTTTTGGTCGTTATCCTCGCTAGTCTCTAACTTTCCAATTTGCGGGAGAGTGAGCTTCCAGCCACGGATGGCCCTACTAAGAATCTGAGGAAACGCCAACGTCTTGGGGTTCCTTCTGCCACCACCCAGGTACCACTTTCTTTCTCGGCTTTGCTTTATTCTTCTCGCGTCATTCTCTAACTTTGTGAATTTTAGGGCGATTCTTCCGTATCTCCTCCTATTCAAGAGCCCCAAACTCGTTGTCGTCGAGCTCTTGATATGAACCGTTTGACTAAGGTCAATCCCTCTGAGTCGGCTCTCCTCCAACCTGATATTCCTTATCACCAGCAACCTAGTCCTCTTCACGAAGTTATTCTTCAACGAAACCGCCTCCTGGTACTTCGATCGGCAGAGCCTTCCCTAGATAAGGGTAAACAGAGGGCTTACGAAGTAGAAGAACCTGCGTATATTCCCGACATGGAGTTCCTGAGGCATATTTTCATCTTGACTCGTTAAAAACCTTCTCTAAGGTCTGCTGCTGCCAAGTCATTGGCTTCTTTCAGCTCCGACAGTTTCTTGTCGGAAGATCAATCTTTCATTGTGAATGCTTCTCTGAACCTCTCCTTGCAACAACATGCCGCTATAATGGGTTTGGTGAGTTTAATTGGTCAAGCCCAAGCTTCCCTTCCTTTCTCTTTGTAACTTTTAGAGGGTTATTAATATATGCCTTTGATCTTTGAGGAACACAATCGTAACATGGCCCATCTCGTGGAATTGCGGTTATCTCGGGAGCAATTGGAGAAGTCAGGTGTTCATATCTCCCAGCTCAAGGATCAACTCATGGAAGAGAAAAAGATCTCATCTAACCAGGAGAAACAAATCAGCGAACTTCGCAGTAAGTTCCATTCCTTTGATTGCTCTAATGCTACTTTGTTCTTCTAAGAGAAGCACACCTGTTCTCCCATTTGATTCGTTTCTTCCTTTGCTTTAACAGGGTCAGAACAAAGGTTTAAGGATCAAATTTCTCTTGTATCTCGTGAGAAGGACGATCTCACCAAGAAGGTATCTACTCTTCAAGAGGACGTTAAATGTTTGAATGAAGATTGCGATGTCATGGAAAAGCAAGCAGCCACGATCGCCAAACGTATTCGCAGAAACTCCCAAGATGATAAGGTCAAACTATTCAATGAGTTCTGTGATTCTCGCGGCATTGCTCGTGTTCCCCTTGAGCTTGAGGTATTTTCTGATGAAGAGCCTCAACCTACTGTTAACGAGCAACCAGCTTCTACTGACGAGGATACCGAAACAGATGAGGATATCCACTCAGAAGGCGAGGCCCCCTGAATTCCTGAGGTTTATAATGTTGGGATTTCTCTTCACTAATGTTGTAACTTATCTAACTTGACTTTGGCTGGGCGCTCCCAAGCTTGGGGGGCAACACATTTTCTTTGTAAATATTTTCCTTATAAATAATGTAATTGCCTTAGCTTCGTGTTTTCATTGTGTTATTGTTGATGGTGCTACTATCTTTACTTAGTTTTCCTTATGTGCCAAGTATGTACTTGAGAAATGTCGAGTCTTGTGAGGATAACGCTCAATAACAACACAAAATATAAAAGTATATACTTGCCTCTTGTTCTTGTTGAGCATTAGTTGGCTAAGACGGAGTCATATCAGCCTGATTATCATTTATCAGCTGATCTTGGTAGTTTTGCCTTTGCTTATAAATTTACTTTCCTCGCCGGGTATTGATGAATTTTCAAAGTTGGTTTAGTAAATAGGTTCGTTGAGACTTGTGAAAGCAATAGATTTTAGACTTATAAAACTTAAAAATAAAGAAAACTTAATGCAAAATTGATTTCAAGATATTAAAAATAACCAAGACACTGATTCCACTATTACACATGAATGAATGATAGTAAATAATCCAAAACTCTAATTATCTTTTGAGTCCCTTATTTCTTAATTGACAAATAATCAGGCAAATTCTCAAATAATAATTGTATTCCCTAAGCATAGATTATCAATTGACTAAACAAAGTATAACCTATCAAATTGAATCAAAACTAATTAAAAAAACTATGCAAACAATTTAGAACTCTGCAAAAGCAGTGATTGAGTGAATTATAAATTATAAATTAGAGAAAATAAAATAATTACCAATTATTCATGCGTAAATAGCTTCCTCATTGCCTTGGTTGCGGGAGATTGAGCTCATCATCATGTTGGAAACACTCTTAGAAGTTGATTTCATTGCTCAAAGTGTTTACAAATGATGAAAATTGGAGAAATATAATGAAAACCGGGTTTGTAACAGTTATGTTTGTTACAAACCGAGCTGTTACATAGAAAGATAAAACAAGAGTGTCATTGTCACTGTAGCACAACGATTGTCTTCTACAGTCTAATGTTCTTCGAGCTCTTCAATGGCAGAAGCAACAGATTTCTCCAACTCTCGTTTCTTTGCTCTGTTGTCTCCCCAATCACCCCGCCCCCCCTCTAGACTTCCCCAGACCCTTATATATACTCGACAGGATCTAAGATTACCTCATAACTCCAAAATATCTCCCATAACTCGTAGTTAAGAAAAATATTCTCGGGTTGTTTTCTTTCCTTTCTTGCCTGCACCATGCATCTGCAGCTGTAAATTATGCGTATACTCTCTTTTCTTAACTCCACAATGCCTCTGTTGCGACTCAACATACTCCAAACACACACATAACATGTTATGAACACACAAAACCCGTGAAGAACTCGTGTCCTGTGTTTGCTTCCACATGAGATTGTAGCCAAATTTAGACAAATCCAACTCGCATACCAGTCTTGTTTAATCGAAACAGGATATCTCCAACCAATTTACACGCTTTAATCTCCCTAAAACTCGCCAAAAATCCCACCAAAAGATATGTTGTTGTCTGGCAAGCTTTCCCGCCAAAATAAAATTCAAACGATGAAGATGGGTGCGATGGATAAATTTGGGCTACACATAGACGTGGGTGCTGAGAATGAATTTGGGCTGCACATAACCTTGGGAGCCCCTTAGCCAAATATGGGGTCCGTTTAGCAAATGTCCTCTGGGGGTGCCTTTAGCAGTTTTTCGAGATGATTCTTCCAAAAACGTTTATTTCCAAAAAAAATACCTACAAACACATAAAACACCACAATAAGTATGAAATCGAGTACCAACAATACATAAAATTGAGGACAACTTAGTCACAAAAATGTGTCTATCTAATACCCCCAAACTTATTATTTGCGAGTCCTCGAGAAAATCTAATCTAGAAAAATAAAAACCTAACTCACTAGGTGTCCCTAGTGACCGAGTTAATCTCGGGAGGGTTTTGCAGGTGTGCCCACAAAACCTTTACTCAGCACCCTAACTATCTACGAGTAACCTTGGAAGGCACTAAAGAATCTCTTTGGTTGGCATACTTATTGACTACAAGAGGAAGTAACCTGATGCGAAATTCCAATTGTTGTACACGAGTTTGCACTCAAGCATACTAAAATTCATATATAAGTCACAGAGATCAACTCAGATAGTTTCTGGACATCATAACCGGAGTCAACCAATCACATGGATAGATTAAGAAGATGGATGTAGAGACAAAAACGTAGATGGTTTGACTAAGGTGAACGGTGTTTCCCATATGTGTCTGAAGGCCACTACTAGGATGAACCTATTCTAATAGACTTAGATACCGGTCTGACTAATATCAACACAGCTGGAAAATATAAGGGAACCAGCGGGTGATAATCCTAACTCTAGGTCAACACAACTAGCATATACAAGGGCACCAGTGATCGACTTTATTGAATTTATTCCGGTTGGTCTGATGGTCTGGTCTCAATTTTTTTTTTTTTTTTGGTATCTCAATTACTCTATTTCACCCTATCAATGGTAACAAATTGAATCATGTGCCCCACCAAATCACTTAAAAGAAAAGAAAAATAAAAACAGAAGGTGAAAAGGATTCAACGAGATATGGCGAAACTACCATCTTTTTTTTTTAGTTCTAACACCTGAGCTCTGTGATTTTATGAATAGAATCTTTAGATGTTTCCATCTAATCAGATTGGTTCCTCAACTCCTACAACCAAGATGTTCCCATCCACTTAGATTGGTTAGTGCCAACCTTAATAACCATAAATTTCTAGGCTCTGGAGTTTATTTATTGCAACTAAAAGCTAACAAAAAGTTTCTTCCCCACCCCCAAACTTAAATCTAACATTGTCCTCAATGTTTCTAATGAAAGATAAATAGCAAAAAGTAAAGTAACAGGAGGAATCAGTAAAGAGAGAAGTCATAAAGATAGTACATGGGTGAAGAGAGCAAGGTAGTTGATATCGCGTATCGGTATCGTATCGTTCGGGTCCTATACACCTATACAAATGATAATATCTGTTTTTACAGGCGATACATCATTTAATATAAAATTTCAAATAATTATAAAACCATAGTAAAAAATAATAAGAATCATACACATATCTCAAATTTCCAAAATACAAGGTGGTTTATTAGAGCTTCTCCAATGGTCATTGTGTGTGCTTCCTATGTGGCAACACAAATAAGACATCCTCAATCTATTTTTCATTAAAATTAGGAGAGAAAAAAATCAATCTCCTCAAAGATTGCATGTAACATCTTCTTTTAATTAGTATAGATTTTATTTTCCACAATTAAGATTTTATTAGAGATAAAGATAGTTAGTTAATACATTAAAGTCAATTCAATTAAGTAAAAGCTGACTAGGATGGTAGACAATGTCTACCCGAAGTCATCTATACATTGGTTTAAGACATCAGGGTTGGAGAATGATTTTAGAAATAATGGATGTGTATCCTAGGTGGATTTTGACATTTATCTCCACACACATGCCATTGGAGAAGCTCTTAGCCAACGTTGTGATTGTTGTCCCATTATGCAAGTAAATCTTTTTTATTATCCTTCATATTTATCTTTTATATTTCTCTGCCTTGCAATCGAAATTTGGTTTCCATCTTATATCCTACCATATAGTCATTGATTTTATATTATAAATATATTAGGATTTTTTACCTTCTCCAATTGATAGTGTACTTGTCTGTAAAGACTAGATGCATGTTTGATGAAAAAATTATTCACAAAACCGATATTATCGGTGTACAAGTAAAACCGATATATATCTCACTCTGTAAACCGATAATATCATTTCGTCTTTTGTATCACCGATATTTTCGATATCGTATAGGTATTTTCCGATATCCGATAAAAACCTGTAATATTGGCCTGTACAACCGATATTGACTACCTTGGAAGAGAGAAATCAAAAACTAATATACAACATACAATCGCCTCGATGGTCAATCAAGGGTAAACAGGGTCCTCCAGAGGGACCTCCTTAACATCACCTGTAGGAAAGGGATCTAAAAAGGGTTTCAATCTCTGACCGTTAACCTTCCTCGTGCCTTTGGTTTACGTCTCGTCGCCTCTCCTCTTCTCGTCTCATTCCGTCTTCGTTCCTCCTCTCTTCTACGTATCTCCGCCTTTGATCTTCCCATATCGTTACCTCCAATGCTCTCCTCAGGTCCCTTTCTTTCACCTGCTTTCCCTTCTTTAGAGACTCTGTCTGATCTCTGTGTTTTGAAACAGAAGGGTGAACTACAACGTCTTCTTGTTCTAATTTGTCAGAGTTAGGGTGTTCTTAAGAATTACCTTGGACTTCCTCTTGAAAATTAACACTGCTCTCCTTCCGCCCTCGCGGGAAAATCTCCTCTGTTGTGGCTCTTCTTCCCCTGACGACATCGTGTTTCCTTCCGAATCCATGGCGTCAGCCGCTGTTTCTTCGTTAAGTTGGCGATTTTGTAGCACCAATCTAGCATTTTGTCTCATCAGTCGGGCGTGTTGCTCTGCTAGATCCCCATCTCGTTCTCTTTCAAGGCGAAGTGCTTCCCTTAACTGCTCCAACGTCATGTGTTCTTCACCAATATTTTCCTCTAGCTCTTCGTTGGTCATTTCTTTTTAGACTTATAAAACTTAAAAATAAAGAAAACTTAATTCAAAATTGATTTCAAGATATTAAAAATAACCAAGACACTGATTCCACTATTACACATGAATGAATGATAGTAAATAATCCAAAACTCTAATTATCTTTTGAGTCCCTTATTTCTTAATTCACAAATAATCAGGCAAATTCTCAAATAATAATTGTATTCCCTAAGCATAGATTATCAATTGACTAAACAAAGTATAACCTATCAATCACAACTAATTAAGAAAAATATGCAAACAATTTAGAACTCTGCAAAACCAGTGATTGAGTGAATTATAAATTATAAATTAGAGAAAATAAAATAATTACCAATTATTCATGCGTAAATAGCTTCCTCATTGCCTTGGTTGCGGGAGATTGAGCTCATCATCATGTTGGAAACACGCTTAAAAGTTGATTTCATTGCTCAAAGTGTTTACAAATGATCAAAATTGGAGAAATATAATGAAAACCGGGTTTGTAACATTTATATTTGTTACAAACCGAGCTGTTATAGAGAAAGATAAAACAAAAGTGTCGTTGTCATCAGAAGACAACGATTTGTCTTCTCTGATCTAATGTTCTTCGAGCTCTCTTCAATGGCAGCATCAGCAGATTTCTCCAACTCTCGTTTCTTTGCTCTGTTGTCTCCCCAATCACCCCGTCCCCCTAGAGACTTCCCCAAACCGTTATATATACTCGACGGGATCTAAGATTACCTCATCACTCCAAAATATCTCCCATAACTCGTAGTTAAGAAAAATATTCTCGGGTTGTTTTCTTTCCTTTCTTGTCTGCGCCATGCATCTGCAGCTGTAAATTATGCGTATACTCTCTTTTCTTAACTCCACAATGCCTCTGTTGCGACTCATCATACTCCAAACACACACATAACATGTTATGAACACACATAACCCGTGAAGAACTCGTGTCCTCTGTTTGCTTCCACACGAGATTGTAGCCAAATTTAGACAAATCCAACTGGCATACCAGTCTTGTTTAATCGAAACAGGATATCTCCAACCAATTTACACGCTTTAATCTCCCTAAAACTCGCCAAAAATCCCACCAGAAGATATGTTGTTTTGTGGCAAGCTTTCCCGCCAAATTAAAATTCAAACGATGAAGATGGGTGTGATGGATAAATTTGGGCTACACATAGCCGTGGGTGCTGAGAATGAATTTGGGATGCACATAACCTTGGGAGCCCCTTAGCCAAATCTGGGATCCGTTAAGCAAATGTACTCCGGGGGTGCCTTTAGCAGTTTTTCGAGTTGATTCTTCCAAAAATGTTTATTTCCAAAAAATACCTACAAACACATAAAAAACCACAATAAGTACGAAATAGAGTACCAACAACACAGAAAATTGAGGACAACTTAGACACAAAAATGTTGCTATCAGGTATTTTCTTGCGAATTGTCTTAGGTAAAGAACCATTGTTTATTGCTCTACGAGGTCTTATTGTGCCTCCTAGTTAAGGTCTTATTTTTCCCCATCCTTTTTGAAGGATCTTAGTTCGACGAAGTATCAGAAGCTTATTACCCTTTCAAGTAATAATCCATCAACATAGCCTTAACGGTTGTTTTGAACCCCATTTCGCAACAATGCGACAGGCCAAAGCCATTCCCATGAATGTTAGCCCCATGACATTACCGTCTTTTTTGGTCACTAAGCTCCCTAATATGGAGGGTGCCATCCCTTTATACTCCCCATAATTTCCCCTTCAAGGAGGTTAACCCTAACATGCATGTTGGTCTCCTCCCATCCAGTTATTACGACATTCAGATGTTTTCGTGACTTCTTATCCCCTTCGCCGATATGGCTTTTGGTTACGAAGTCACACCCTAAGTGGGGTTTCTTTGGGATCAAGTGCATTTGTAGCCAAGACTTGCCATACGGTCATGGCCGGTAACGCTCCAGACGTCCCAGGCATACACAACTCAAACGAATACGTCGGCGCCTTAGTCATACCTCTGCACCCCCTACCGAAGGCCATCATAAAAGGGACCCTCGCGAGATAGGTCTTATCATTACCCCTAACTTCCTTTCGAGAGTTGCTCACGACATGCATTAGGTATTTGCCTCTTGCACTTTCATGCAAACTAGGGTGCATGCCGTGGATTCTCCGCCTTCTTAGGTGAAGGGTTTAAGTTTCCCTAGAAACGATTCATTTAGTGGATCTTATTTGCCTCCGAATATGAGGTCTTACCTGCTGGTGTTGTGGTTCATTTCTTTATAAATGTCTTAGAGATATGAAAATCTGTATCTTTGAATCGATTCATCAAACTTCAAAATATCATTACTATTATTTTGTAAATCGGATACATTGCCAAATGATAATTCACAAGTACATTTCATCGTCTCTATGATTGTTCCTTGATATCAACGTTCTCCTTCTAGGCGGATGTGCTCGGACTGGTACTTTTTCAATTCCTTCATCTTTACCTCGTTCCTGATCTTGAACAATGTTGAATACAAGGGGTGTCTGGTCGACAGCGCATATATGAACGATCGTACTAAATCATCTTCCGATAGCCTTCCCTTTAGTTCTCTACAAATCACATCCCATCTTGCCACAATACTTCGTAAGCTTTCATTTTCCCTTTGCTTTAATGAGAATAGTGCTGCTATTTATGATTTGCATGGCTCATTTCTTGCACATTTTTTCATCATCTCTGGCTGCTCCATCATTCCTGATTTTATTCCTTTTGCTAGGTCATTGCTTTTCGTCAATTTTCTTTCGGTTGCCATCAATTGCTGCATTCGATATTCCTTCTCTCTGAACTCTCTCCCGCTTCTTTCTACGGCTTTCTTTAGATCTTATCGCTCGTTTCGTTCCCCTCGTCCTCTTATTTCTCGCCAATTTTCATGGTGCCCTTCAGTCGCCAATTTTCTCCCAGATGCATTTTCCCCTCTTTGCATGTTGTATTCCGTTTGTTTTCTTTTTAAGTGATTGTTCATGACTAGAAGTTTTTCGTTCTTCCTTTTTAACCTTATCCGTTCTCTCACCAATTCTTCCTTCCTTCGCCTTTCTTGGTAGAGTTCTTCTTTTAGTTGCTCCATCTCCTTTTCTTCGTCACACGTCTCATTTCCCTTATCAACAGGACCAAGCAGCTCAATACTTCCTTCAGTTTCTTGTATTGATACTTTTTTGCGTTTGGGAATGTTTGCCTTGGCTCCTCCTCGCGGAGTTCGTTTTTCCTTGGCGATGGGAGTTTCTTTCTCACTTCGCGTTACTTCATTTCCTTCTGTTGTTTTCGCTTTCCTCGTTTTTCCACTCTGCTTTAGTTCAACTTGGATTTCCTTCTCCGGAGTTTTCTCACGATCCCTTTCGTTAACAACCGTCATCTTGTCTATTTCTTCTATTCCTTTTTGCGTCATAGTCTACTCCTCGCTTATCCCAATCGTGAATACCATCAACTGCTCTGCTCTTTTGTCTTCGCACGCCTTCTTCTTTTGTTCTATCTTTCTTCTCAGTTTTTCCTCATAGTTGCGAACATCCTTCTCGATACAATCTCGCGCATCCTTTAGATCTCCTTTGATCTCTCCTATTGCGCTTGGCATGGGGAACCGTATGGCTTGATGATATGTATATGCAACCCCTTTTATCCCATGTATCCAAGGTCGGACTATGAGAGCATTATAGGGTGAATCTATACTCACCACACAAACATTGACCTTCGTTTTCAATTCACCCGCGAAAATCTTTACGACTAATTCTCCCTTTGGCTTGGATGCAACCCCGTTAAAGCCATATATGTTATATGTCGAGGGTACCAGGTCGGAATCCTTGTACCCTATCGTTTTAAATGTATGATATAAAAGTATGTCGACTGAGCTCCCCATATCCACCAAGATTCTGTCTATTGCCCAGATTTTATCTTTCTTGACTTCGTCATTATTCCACTTTGAATATTTCCCAAAGTTCAAGGTTATGACCAATGGGTTCGTGTGTGAAGCTCCTCCTTCCGGTACGTCCCTTGCGGCTTCTTTTACCACTCTTCTAATGGCTTATTTTTCACTACATTGAATATCTCTCGTCCTTCGAGGTCCCTCTTATGCACTCTCTTGAGTATGTTATCATGGAAATTATGAATGTTCTTGGCCGAATGTATTATCGAATTACAATTCAACTTTTGGGTTCCTCGATCTATTTCGGTTCGGTATACTTGTTGATTGTCACGAGGTGGGGGTGGTGGTGGTGTTACATAACCTTCCAGAAAATGGGCGAGCTTCCCTTGCTCCAGTAGGCGAAGTATAATCCTTCAGATGTTTCGACAGTCGTTCGTGTGATGTCCATGAAACCGATGATACCTACAGAACTCATGACTTCTTACACTTGACGTTGGTTCTCTTCCCAAATTTGGTGGGGGCGGGATCTCCTCGGTCAACACTATAGCTTCCCATACTTTTTCCACAGTTGTATTGAGTCTAGGAAGCTTCACATCTTCAAAAGCTAGTGCATTTGGTCTTTGCTCTCCAAATCTGGGCCCTTGATTGTTTCTGTGCTGGTATCATGTTTTATAATTTCGTTGATCATAAATCCTTCGTCTTGACTCTTCGTATCTCTGTTGATCGATCCATTCCTGATCTCCACTTGATACAGCTACAAGTTTCGCCGGAACTGGAGTTGATGGTTCCCATTTCTCATATTTAGAATCATCCTCCACGACATGTACTTTCCTCGGTAATAGCCTTGAATTTCCTTCCTTCGCTGGAATTGGTGTTACTTCGCTGGCTTTCCTCTGCTTCTATTCCAATGCTATGTATTCCTCTTGGTATTCCCTTAATTCATTCATCGTCAAGGAATTTCGGATTATGAATATATGTGTGTATAAAAAATCGGTCGGAAATAAGGCATTCACGAAGGCTAAGATAAAAAAATTTCTCATCAACTCTTTCTGCCAGTTCGCTACACACCGTCCTCCATCTAGTTACCAGTCCTCGCAGGATTTCCGTTGGTCTTCGTCTTAGGTTGAACAAGGTTTCGATTCCTGGCCTCAACATGTTGTTACTTATGTATGTTGTCAGGAATATTCTGCAAATCCATCAAACCATGCCAACGCTTCTCCTGTCAAGCTTGCCGGGAAATATTTACAGAGTACCTCTTCGTTTCTTCCCTACTGCATCAATGATAGAGTATACTGTTTCAAGTGTTGCACAACACTTTCCGATCCGCTGAATATGCTTGAGAATGTAGGCAATACGCACTTCTTAGGAATGTCCGCATACATTATCTCATAGGTGAATGGAGATTTATCTGCCTCCTCTATCGCCTCGGCCAGCTTCACCATGTCTCCTCTTCGCGAATTGTTTATCAATGTCCTCATGTCTTGCAATTCGTTTAATACTTCTTGGTTCAGGTTTCCTCCATTTTCTTCGTGATGATAACCTCTCATCACACCAAGCCTTCCTTCTCCACGCCGGACTGCTTCCTCGTGCCTTTGGTTTACGTCTCGTCGCCTCTCCTCTTCTCGTCTCATTCCGTCTTCGTTCCTCCTCTCTTCTACGTATCTCCACCTTTGATCTTCCCATATCGTTACCTCCAATGCTCTCCTCAGGTCCCTTTATTCACTGCTTTCCCTTCGTCGTCTTCTTCGCTGCTTCTCTCCTTCCGTCGTCCTATGGAAAATCTCTCTGTTATGGCTCTTCTTCCCCTGACGACATCGTTTTTCCTTCCGAATCCATGGCGTCACCCGCTGTTTCTTCGTTAAGTTGGCGATTTTGTAGCACCAATCTAGCATTTTGTCTCATCAGTCGGGCGTGTTGCTCTGCTAGATCCCCATCTCGTTCTCTTTCAAGGCGAAGTGCTTCCCTTAACTGCTCCAACGTCATGTGTTCTTCACCAATATTTTCCTCTAGCTCTTCGTTGGTCATTTCTTCCTCTGCAACGGTGTCCGTGTCAGAAGTGTGTATCGAGCCTTCCCTAAAGTCATCTTCCCCGGTTGGTTTATTCCATCGTCGGTTCGCGCCCTGTCTCTCCCCTGCAACTGATGTTTCTCCCCTTTCCATTTTCCTCCTCTTTTCGCCTCCAAACGTTTGCTTCTCCTTATTGCTATTAAGTTCCTCGCTCGATCTGGAGTTCTGGCCATCAACTAGTCTCTGGTTCGATATCTCCAAACCTACTTCCACTCACGATGCAACACCCAAAGACTACTCCCTCTCCTAGATTTCTAATCTTAACTATGAATGAATTGTTTTAGATCTACAAAACTCGTTAAAATTTCTAACTTCTAAAATTTTTTAAAACAACTTCGACTCTCTGAACTATTAGACGAGGATAAATCCCGATCTAAGTCAATACAAGGAAACCTAATCTCACTCTCTAAGCTAGTGGCGTGCGTGGCAAGCTCTCCCCTCTCTCCAAAATCCGATCCCTCATGCCCTAGCCCAGGACCCTGTTTATAGGCTAGTCAACCCTAGTGGTGTACAAAAGCTGCAATGAGCATGTTAGCACTCATTTTACTTCGCTACGTTCTCGTGGAGGTGCTTTATACTTCGCCCCTAGACCATTTTCCATAAAGTTTTTTCCCCTTCTTTAGCGTTGACAACGTGTCGTTTCTTTTACGGCCGAGCATGTTGGCATGTGCGATGGCATGCGTGGCGGACATGTGCGATGGCATGCGTGGTAGATTAGGGCCATATAGGAAAAACTACATGTTTGTCTCTTTTCTTTCTCAATAATTTACTTACTTCTAAAACCTAGCCTAAAGGTTACCTTTCTAGCCAAGTAACCTTACTTCGCCCATTAAAGTTTTCCTTATTTAGGAGGCACGAGGACAACTGGCAATGGAATGGTGTGTTGAGTTGTTGGTTTTAGCAAGTGAATTGAAAATGGTGGTTAAGATGGAGTTACTCAAATTATGAAAGTAAGACAGGTCTGAAGGCTAAAGTTAGGAAGAGAAATTAGAGATTTGCGGGAATGCTTGATTACGGGGAGAAATTTGTGATAGTGTGACTAAGGGTGGGTCTTTGAGACAAGTGAGCTTTTGAAATTAGAAAATCTTGAGATGGATGGAATTACCGTGGCCATAATCACCAACGAGTTGCTTTGAGTGAAAATCACAGAGTTAAGTTCTTCATGGCTCACTCCTTTGAGGAAACCCCTAAGTCTCACGAATATTCTCTCGATATCTTGTTCGTGTGAAGGAAAGTTTAACTACTAGTACTAAAATCATTGTTTCGTGAAGAAGGATTCCTGATCTTCTCTCTCTTATTGCTTTCATCTTTATTTCGATTTTAATTACTTTCTTTATTTTTATTTTGCTACACCCCCCCAACTAATTTCTAGCGCCAGTGCGAAAGTTGGTTTTATTTGGAAATCCGCATTATTGCCATGGTAGCTTAGTTTACACTCTGTTGCCAGTAAATTAGAAGACCGCTTTGGTTTTCTAAGACCACGATAAGTGTTTTGAAATTAGAAAATCTTTATTTTATTAATCACGAGGGTAAACATAAGATGTGAAAATACAAGTTCTTGATGGAAACAGGCTGCTAGTGGCGTGTGTGGAACCCTAATCTCACTCTCTTAGCTCTCCCCCTCTCTCCAAAATCCGATCATCCTCATTAGCCCAAGGACCTCTATTTATAGGCTATCCCAGCCCTGAGCATGTTGGTGCCGATGGCATGCGTGGCCGTTAAGGGCCGTGGCCTCATTTTACTTGCAGTGGCATGCGTGGTGGTGGGGCCCATGGCCTTGTGGGAAAAGCTACCCGGCGAGCATGTTGGCGTGGAGGTGCTTTATACTCGCCAATGGCATAGCCACATTGTTGGCATGTGACCATGACCATTTCCATGCAAATTGCGTCATGTTAAAACTTTCGTTTTCTATGGCATCAGAGTTTGGTTTTGGCGTCGTTGCCATGGTGCGCGGTGTGCGGCTTGGTTTTAGCGTTGTTTGTGGTGTCTCTTTTCTTTCTCAATAATTTACAATTTCATATCTTGTTGGGTAATCAATTGATCTTTCGTAGTTCGGACTCTCTAGTGAGTTACTTCGTCGAGGAAGATGTTATCTCGCACACGGCTTTATTTCGTCGGTTAGTCAATAATGGCGACCCTGACTTGATTTTACAAGTCACTGACGAGGGTTCTCGGGGCATGGTACAAGATCTTTCGGCAGGATTCTCGCATCTTCCCTATGTCCACGTGTCGAATCGTATTTTGGTATCTATAGGCCTCCCAACCAATGAGACACCGGGAAAATGCTCCACCGGAGCTACTTTTGAAACTCGTTTTAAAATTTGTTGAGAGTTATAATGTTCCTTTAATGTCATGACAATGCATCTGTTTTAGTCATGACAATATGCATCTGTTTTGTAATAGAAGTTGTATGGACAAGAGAAGTCCACATTTAACTCTTGTCTTGGGTCATATATTGACCAAGTGAAGAAAGAGAATGTAAGAAGATATCATCTTCTAAGAGTGAGAAGAACCGAATAGAGTTCCCACTTCTCCATTAACAAAATCATCGCAAACCCTTGTTTTTAATCACCCAAAACAAACAACAAAATTGGCAAGAGCTTTTAGTTTGTTGAGCTTTTAGGGAATGTTAACAGAAGTAAAAACTAAAATCTCGCGATGCCACTTGAGTAACCCAAAGACAACCATGGAAATACACATCGGATGGATGGCAAACAAAGATAAGCTCAAAACAGAAAACTTATATCTCACGTCAAAGTGCCAACTGCCAACAACCCCATCTTAGTTTATAAGTAGGTCCGGTTTGATTATGCAAACAAACCACAGAGTTGCCAGAGTCGTGAGATCATCACAGTGACTCGATGGCTAAGTACATTATACCTGTTATCGACGTAGAAGTCCTAGTTTCTAGAGAATCAGTATTGGCAGATTCTGAATTAGAGAAACTTCATTCTGCTTGCCAAGACTGGGGCTTCTTTCAGGTACTGGCTTTTGAGTTCCAGCAACACATATGCATGATTTACTCATTTGATTACGTATGTTTTGTTTTGTCTCTAGGTGGTAAACCATGGAATTAGCTCTCTACTGATTGACAAGCTAAAGTCGGAAATACACAACTTTTTTCATCTTCCATTAGAGGAGAAAATGAAGCTGGGGCAGGAACCAGGAGATGTGGATGGATTTCGGCAACACCTTGTGGTTTCAGATGACCAGAAAACTGATTGTTCGGACTTTTTTTTCATAACAGCTCAACCAACTCACCTAAGAAATCCTCAATTCTTTGCCAGGATACCATTACTACTAAGGTATATATTCCCGTTGTAGTCGAACTTTTGCATTTTGGCATACTCGTGTCACGTTTGAGGAACTCCATTAATCTTGAGTTGTCTTTGTGCAGAGAGGCGTTGGAAGCGTACTCCTCGGGGTCGAAAACCCTGACCATGATTCTACTAGGAAAAATGGCTAAAGCTCTAAAGATGGATGCTGATGAGATGGAAGAGTTATTCACTGATTGTTTGCAAAGAATGAAAATGAACTACTATCCTCCTTGTCCTAAGCCACAGCAGGTCTTAGGTTTATTACCACATACAGATGCGGGTGCTTTGTCGATTGTCCTTCAGCTCAATGAAACTGAAGGCCTTCAGATTCGTAAAGATGGAAAATGGGTTCCTGTGAAACCCATCCCTGGTGCACTTTTAGTCAATATCGGAGACATGATTGAGGTAACCCAATATTGTGGCAGGCAAAAATATCCCCCTTGAGTCGATTGTGATAGTTTACTGCTTTCAATTTAGATATCTGAAAGAGCTAAATATAACAGTGGTACTGGTTTGGCAGATTCTGAGCAATGGTGCCTATCGAAGTATGGAGCACAGGGTAATTATAAATCCAACAATGGAGAGGCTTTCTATTGCCACATTTCATTCAATGAATCCAGATGCAGAATTTGGCCCTGCACTTAGCTTGATCGATCCTCCACATAAACCAGCACTATTCCGAAGAGAAACTGTGGAGAATTACTTTCGGAACTTATTTGCTCCGAAACTTAATGGGAAGACCAGTAACCTGGATTTCATGAAGATTGAAAATGGGCGAGGCGATCAGTCCAGTTGATTGTTATGATATGATTTTGGTGTTTAATAATTTCTAGAAATGTGCATATGCATGCATGTACATCTACTTTTACCTTTTTAATTTCAAGCTCGCTAGCTTCTATCATAAATAAGAGAAATAAGTTGATGAGTTCTTCATTACCTATACTGATGATCTTAATTATCAATATATGTTTGAGTCTCTGACCTACAGTTGAACAAACAACGTTGACTTAAAAATTGCATCCAAACAGGTCATTCCGGGGTTTCAATGAACAACATTCTCACATCGATACCACATATTGGACCACAAATTGACACTTGTAAGATTTTTTTTTTTTTTTTTCCTTCTGTTATTAATAACCACCTTAATGGCGGTTGTTGGAAATTAGAACGTCGAAGTCATCTCCCCATACGTAAGCCATAGAATTTATTCCACCCAACATAGAATTGCACAATGGTTAACTCAATTATAACGAGAAGTGAACAAATGTTTTAAATTAACACTTACTCGGCGCAATCATGCATGGTGGTTCCTCTTGGACAACATTCAAATTAACACTTGATTTAGCACGATTGGTTTTCGTAAAAGATACTTGTTGGTTCTTAACACACATGCCACAAACTCACCCTTTGTGCGCGTAATCTCTAAAGTCCTTGAACATTTTTACCGTAAAATTTCACCTCTTTGATCCACACAGATCTCCATTCTTAACTTGCCTGAAATGCGAGTTAAACGTGTGAAAATATTACAACTCCCTTACAGCGAAGGTCGAACAAATGCAAACGGGCTTACTCTACCATCTAGTGATGTTGACCCTGTGTCGGTTAACCAATTTGTTTCCGTGCTACAATATTAGCCATGTATTTTGGGTGTTGGCATTAAAGTCGAGAACCCGAAATGTATCCGAATCCTTCCATATTTGAACACTATTTAACATAATGAACCTTCACGTTTTAATCGCATCTCCTCAACACTACATTCCTAACTCTTTCTGTTAGAGCATTTTGTGTGTAAGTAATTGATCATCTTTCTTGTCATTCTCTTGTGTTCCATCTTATCCCTGAGCTTGTTTATTGCAATGACTTAATTTAGTCATGTAAAAACTACTTGTTGAGTGAATCATAAATAAAGGTTTTGTGTTTTCGTGACAGTGTTCAAGGAGAATGACGACGATGAATAATGCTGGAGAAAAAATGCTGCACATAGTTATGTATCCTTGGTTTGCAATGGGTCATCTAACAGCTTTCCTTCACACTTCCAACAAACTTGCAGCAAAAGGACATCGAGTTTCTTTCTTAATACCCACAAAAACACAATCCAAACTCAACTCGTTCAACCTTCATCCGGCACTCATCAGTTTCATTCCACTAGATGTCCCACCCATTGACGGCCTCCCATCTGATGCAGAAACCACCGCAGACGTCCCTTTCCCCTTGCATACTCACCTCATGACAGCCATGGATCGTACTGAGGCCACCGTTGAATCCATCTTACTTGACCTTAAACCTGACTTAATCTTCTTTGATTTTACTCACTGGATCCCAGCCCTCGCTCATCGGCTTGGTATTAAGTCTATCCATTACTGCACCATCAGTCCAGCTAGTATAGCTTACACAATGTCCCCAGAAAGAGACCAGGGATCAAAACTGAACCTGGAATACCCCCCTCCAGGCTTCCCACCCTCGGCAGTGAAGCTCCGATCATACGAAGTTCCGGCAATTGCCTCCTTTGAGAAGAATGAATTTGGTAGCGGTGTCTCGTTCCACAACCGAATGATGGCATCATTAACCAAATGTGACGTCATGGCTTTCAAGGCTTGTAAGGAGATGGAAGGACCCTTCTGTGACTATCTGGAGAGACAATTCAGAAAACCCATTCTTCTATCTGGACCTGTAATTCCCGAGACACCCACTTCCACTTTAGATGAGAAATGGGACAAATGGCTAAGTGGATTCAACAAAGGATCAGTTGTCTACTGTGCATTTGGAAGTCAATCTAACTTGAATAAACATCAGTTCCTGGAAGTGGTTTTGGCTCTGGAACGTACTGGCTTACCATTTTTAGCTGCACTGAAACCACCAGCCGGATATAATTCTGTCGAGGAAGTGCTTCCAGAAGAATTTATAGATAGAGTGAAAGGGAGAGGAGTTGTGGAGGGGGGATGGGTTCAGCAGAAACTGATACTGAGTCACCCTTCCATCGGGTGTTTTGTGACCCATTGTGGATCAGGCTCTACAACAGAGGCATTAGTACAAGACTGTCAGATAGTATTGTTGCCAGAGTTTGGTGACCAGATAGTGAATGCGAGGTTGATGGCAGGGGATTTAAAAGTCGGAGTTGAGGTTGAGAGAAGAGACGAAGATGGTTGGTTTACCAAAGAAAGTATATGCAATGCTGTGAAGTTAGTGATGGATGAAAACGGTGAAGTTGCTAAACAAGTGAGACTCAACCATGCTAAATGGAAAGAGTTTTTGCTACAAGATAATCTTGAATCCTCTTACAATGACGAATTCATCACCAAGCTTCAAGATCTGCTAGAGTGACTGAGCGAATACTTATAAGTGGCAACAGATGATTAATTGTTAGTTTCGTATGAGTAATATGTATTGTCTCTGGCATTGCTCATTACCAGTTAGTGCTCAACAATCTTATCAGCAGCATATGGTTCCTAATGCTGCTTATGCTGTTCCAGTTCTGGATTCTCCGCAAAGAACTGTTAGATCTGGTGGAATTCTTGGGTTTGTTATTAGTTTCGGCACTCATTTTGTCCGTTGTCCGTGCCCTTGTTTTTGTTTTCGAGAGCTCAAATGTTAATTTGATAGACTGCAATACAAATTTTAATGAAAGAAGTTAACATCTTATTACGATTTATTTCTAAGACTGAAGGGAACCTAAGACAAGACTTTGAGAGTATAATACAGACTACAGACAACAAACTACAAGTCCTCCATAAGAAGTGCAAAGACCTCATTTTCAATCTTTACCTTTTGTTCCTAGTGAATAATTCACAAACATTTACGATAAAAGAAAGCGTGCACATTCATTATCAGTCTTTACAAACTATCTCTGCCAGAGTGTTGAAATTCTTGGTAGAACTCCCATTTGGACCAACAGCATGTTTTGCAAAACCTCCTAGGGCGCCAACCTTTTCTCTGAATTTCTCCTCAGAGAAGATCATATCTAAACATTCCATCGTTCCATCCTTAGTGAATACTCCATCTTTAATCCTAGTCCCTATCCCCCAAACATCCGAAACCATACGACAGTTGATTCTCTGATCACCGAAAAATGGACGGCATATCATTGGTACACCAGCCGTTATGCTCTCCATCACTGAGTTCCATCCACAATGTGTCACAAAAACACCAATTGCATGGTGCCCAAGTACTCTTTGTTGCGGCGTCCAGGGGACAATGAATCCTTTAGTCCTCTCAAGGAATCCATTAGGCAATTGACCAACCAAATGGTCTTTCAATGACCATAAAAATGGTACACCACTTTCTTCTAATCCTTCTGCTAAGGCAGCAAGTTCATGTGGTGGTGGTGTAGTCACTGTACCAAAACTAATATAAGCTACTGAAGTTGGGTTCTGCTTGTCTAACCATGTAAGACAGCCATTGGGATCATCATGAATATGAGATGAACTTTTAGAAGTTAGTGTAAATGGACCTAATGTCAGACACTTTTGAAACTTGGATTTGAAATCTTCGATAATCGGCAAGTCTAGTTCCGCAAAGGAATTCATGGTAACTGCAGCAGCGCGCGGCAACGTTGATCCCATTTTATGCAGCATAATTGAAAATTCTGATTCCAAGCCTCCAAAAATAATACCTTCTTGCAAGTCTCTGATTCTTATAAGAGATAATCCTGGAACGAATTCAATGAGTTCATCTTCGCGTCCTTCAATACCTGTAAAACATTTTAATGTTATACAGTTGGATACTGATACCTACAACTTGATCATGTTGAAATTTGTTTTCTGCTACATAATTTGTGGATCAAAATGAATTTACATTGATGTAAAATCTTAGATGAACAGATAAATTTCCAAAGGAGATATAGAATTACCATTAACTTTTACCAACAGTATAAAAAATGCAAATATATCATGATGAGCCACATTTAGCTGGTCCTATATACAGTACTGGCTGGCTGGTCCTATATATCTTGTACTTTTATCATAAAGGCTCATTAAAGCTAAAACAAGGCAGTTCACATGAATTTTGTAATATAAACCCTTTTGCACCTATTGAGGAATTAAAACTTCTTTCAGGACATGAATTTAAGTTAGCCGTGAAATTTATTGTGAGAACTCAATAATACAAGTGAATTAACAAAATTTAGAAACAACAAAGGAAGGGGCAGAAAAGTTACCATTTGGTCCAAGAGTAATGGACTGACGGATAAGATCAGTATAAAAATGAGTGGATAAAGAACAAGGACCAGCAGTCCAGAACGAAACCATAGGAACACCCAGTTCATCAGCCATATCACTTCCAAAATGCATGAAAGAATCACATATGAAACACTTAATCATCTTCATCTCATCACCATACACCGAATGAATCCCATTTTTATAATTCTCAACCATAGATTTCAGAAAGAAAATCATCTCAGCTTTATGAGGTCCTGTAAAATCTTTTGGTATCCCATCATCAACATCATATGACTTGATATTACTTGGTATGCTATCATTTGATGATGTTCCAAAAACTGATTGATTGGATTTTGATGTTGAGAAGAATGAAAACGTTAGTGTTGGTGCTTGTATTGCTAATCTACGTACTAGATTGAATAATGGCATTGCATGTGTTCCGTATGGAAATGCCATTACTACTACATGGTTTGGCTTTTTTGGTGCCATTTTTTACTGAGAAAGAAAGAGTTGGAACTATCATCTGGACGGTGAGTGTGATGAGGAGAATTTATATGCAGAGGGGAATTAGGTGGAGGAATGGGTTAAAAGGTGGTGGGTAGAGTGAGATTTTTTTTTCTTGGTAACCACCACTACCAGCCGGTAGGACGATTGAGAATTTGAGATGGTAAAATTGATGAGTGATGTGTCTGCTGAGTGAACCGCATATTAATGTATGATGATGACGAGACTACTGAGGTTAGGTGGGGAAGATGCGTTATAACTCACACGCGTTTGCTTTTAGTACATTGTTTTTCGAAAATGCTATATGAACAGCCGGATAACAGCTATGTAACAGCTGATTTCACGTGGCAGCCGAACGTGGAGGATAGAGAAAAATTTGTTTACCCACGTCATCATAGTCAACACCAGACATACAGTTATGAAAGAATGGAAGATTTGTAAGAGAAGTAGTGTTTTTATTTTATGAAATCTTCTAGATTCTCGATCCATTCAATTATCAATTTTCTGGAGAAAGCCTAGATTATTAATGAAATCTCTAATTAATTGCTCAGATGATTTATTTTTGGGGGGAATTTACCTAAAACTATGATTGTCGACGTTATTAATTAATTTATTTTTTGGCATGATTGTCGAGCGTTCTTACCCTTAGATTTGCTTCAATCAACTCTGATCGTTTGTAAGTGTTTATACCCTAAAATTCCCGTGATAATGTTTAAGTTTGGTTTTTGATTGTATACGAAGCTAGGGTGATTTTTAGTTTTTTTTTTTTAATGATTTCTGCTTTGGGAATTTGTAACTGTTTATCTATGTTTCATCTGTGCATTCAATAAACACATAAGTTGCTCTCCATATCAAAGCAAAATCAAAAAATTTCCGTTACTGAGTCTTGAGGATTGAACATCATCGTGTTTGTTGGAAGTTGTCGGATCCTACAATGGTGGACAGTTTTAAGACTAAGAGATATTAGGGTTCTTTTCAAGATAAGATTGGATTTTGAGCTCCATGATACCATTGGATTATATATTTATGTTCTATCGTTTGTGTTATACATGTCAAAAGTGATAAAAATGGTTGATCATGAAGAGTTGGGAAGCAAGAAGAAGATGCGGGAGTGGAGAAGAGGAAGTTCTAATTAGTGCATTTTTTTTTCTTCCGATAACTCCCTTTTATTTTTTTGATGACATGGACAAAATCAAGAATGTCTCTTTCCTCCACCTTGGATTCCAAATCGGATCAGCTGTTACTCAGCTGTTATTCTGCTGTTCATGTAGCACGATTGATTCTTTTTTTTTGGTTTTGCTTTTAGTACATTCGCATGTAACCAAAATATCCGGTCTGATTTTATTATTTTCTTTCCGGAACAAAATAGAAGTACATTAGGCTAAGTCTTATGGGGTGCAAATCTAGCAGCTAGATTGGCAATCCATGTCAGCTAGCACAACCACCTAAGTCTTATGGCATTGCTAATCTAGCATGCTAGTCGCTGAACATAACAGCGTCAGGCGTTGAACAATTCATCATCCAAGGATTACGCTGCATTAATCAGCGCTTGACCAGTCAACTTGGTCAAAGCTGCGAATCATTCATCGCCAGGCGCTGCATCGTTCATCTTCAGATAAATCAATGTAAACTAACAGAAGCTCGATCTTCTTCCTTCTTCCCCATTTTATTTCATCCTCACCCAAAGCTTCCGAAAATGCATGTTGTAGAGAAAGAGTTCAGAGATTTTCTTCTCAAATCGCACGTGGGTTTGAACATCAACACGATTGGAATCAGTTGAGATTGGTTTGGAGAGAATCCGTCCACGAAATCGATTTGGGTAAGATTTTGAAATTTTAGGTTTTTATTTTTTATTTTTTTGATGATCATTGTTTTTTTTTGATGAAATTAATATGTTTAGATGATTGGTATTTGTTATTTAGATGATTTAGATGATATGTTTAGTATTATATGATTTAATTTTAATTTTTGTGATGAAATTTGTTTTTGGGGATTAATTTGATTATTTGTGATGAAAAAAAAAATAATGAAATTTTGATTATTTTTGATGAAGTTTGTATGATTCGTTTACATGATATGATGAAAATGATACTTGTAGTATTTCGGAGAGAGCAGATGACAAAATGGATAAGCTCATACAACTTCTTGAAAACGCACAAGCACAAAGGGTTGCAAAGTATGAAACAGAGGAAGAGTTCCTTAAGAAGAATATGGAAAACACTACAATCTTGGCACAAACCCAACAAAGAGAAGCGGACTTGAAGATCCTACGCCAAAATTTGAATGAAATAGAGGATTGGGAGAAACCCCTCAAGAAATGGAGGAACGAGATTTTGGTTCGTAATGACTTAGAACTAATCCCCTAAATTAAAGTAATTTATGAGTAATAATTTAAGTTATTAGAAGTTCATTTTTAAGTTTGAATTAGAAGTTAATTTAGAAGTAGAATTTTAATTTTGATGTACTTTTTTAATTTTTAGAAGTAGAATTTTAATTTCAAAAAACATTGTAACATTGTTTTGCAATGTAATGAAAGAATTTCTTAGTTTGGCGAATCTTAAAATTTTGAAACAAACAACCGTTGGAACAAATTGTCAAACTTTTCAAAATTCAAAATTTGAAAACATAGTTGTCTGGTGGTGTAACATGAGTGTGAGAAAACAAAGAATGAAATAGTTTAAAATTTAATTACTGAACTACTGATGGTGTAAAAAAGTAAAAAAAAAAAAGGTCAAGCACTGAATGGTATATCGCTAGGGTGTGGCGCGTTTCCAATCATCGCTAGCATCTGGCGCTGTATCATTCAGCGTAGATGGTTGGAATATTCTTTTTGGCGATGTTTCGTTCCGCAAAAAGGTGATTTTTTGAGCGCTAAATCATTCAACGTAACTATCTGGCTGCTACTTCACATGCTAGCAACTGGTAGGAGAGACAACTAGTGTGAACAAAAAGGCAACACTTTTTTTTTGAATTGCAACACATTTCTGCTAATCTAGCAGCTCAATCTAGCCCATAAGACTTAGCCTTAAGGGTGCCTCCATCACTAGTTTATATATATATATATATATATATATATATGTTGATAGTTTGGAACAGTGATCTTGGACTATATCCTTAACTCTTTATAAGGAGTTATTTCTGGCAATTACGGGGTTCGTATCCTACCTTCACAATAAGAGAGAGCATTAGACCATCAAACCACTTGATGGTTGGGTGGTCTTTATATTTAGATTTTTATTTTAATTTTTATGAAGCATGCATATATTAGAAAAACAACTAAATTGTTATTACACGTGGGAAGGTGACTCCCCCGGAGTCGCTTAATAGAATTTTATTAATAAAAGCCGGGTTCGCCTGGTCCCATATTGTTGTTGAGTAGTTTCCGGATTGGATACCATCTGCCGCATAGTTTTCTAGACCGTCCGCCGCTTGGTTTCCTTCCCTATAATTATGCTCAATAGCACAAAAAGGAATTTGGCTCATTCTCTGTGTAATTTCTGCAATCATTTATGAAATATACCAAGGTGCCTCCGATGGAGTTTTGATGAAGTGCATGAGATTCTTTGAGTCCGTCTAAAATAAAACTTTAGTACATCTTTTTGTAGTCGCGGTTCTAGTTGCTAGCACTTTTGCCCATGTCTCTGCTGTGAGCAGCGCGTTCGAATCTCTGGAAATGAAACCTGCTCCCGCCATACCCGGGGGGCCTCTAGATGCTCCATCTGTGTTCACTTTAATACAACATGTTGCTGGATGACACCAACCTACCTGAATGGTTGTAGTCGTCTTGGGTATGTTTGTTGTAATTATGGAAGGCAGTTCCCCCGGGAGAACTAGTGGGGAAATATTGTTCGCCCATTCAAATTCTTTTTGTTGTGCTAATGATCTTGACAGGATGTCTGTATGAGTGGATTGCTCTTGATTGAACACGAGATCATTTCTTGATGTCCATAGTGACCATAGTAGAAAACAACAAGATGTGACAGAAGATGTATTGCCTTGTGTTTGTAGTATTTGTGAAATTATTGTTTGAGGGTTTAAGGTAATTGTTTGGTTGTTACTTTGGGCTTGGTTTGTTGATATGCGGTTAGAAAGGCTGGTCCAAGCGGACATAGCCTCCGGGCAGTGGATAAGCATGTGTTGAGCTGTTTCTGGCTCGGAGTTGCATTGGGGGCAAAGGTTGGAAGTGGAGAGATTGATGTGATGTAGCATAGAAAAGTTGGCAATCCTTCGTTAATAGCATAGAAAAGTTGGCAATTCTGAATTTTGGGAGGACATGGTAAGGTCCATAAATATTTGGTTGTTGGTAGGGGTTTGGGTGTGCGAGGTTATCTTGTTGTGTTAGACAACTATACCGGATGCGGTTGTGTATTTTCTGATTTAGAGTGGGGCAGTTATTTTATACGGAATCTTTGTCGGGAGGAAGGTGTATATTTATAATGTGTTGGATGACATTAGGTTGTAGTTTGTTTAACTGATCATGTCTCCAGTATTGAGAGAAGGGGTCAATTAAATCAGCTACGTATTGTATAGGGTAGCATTGGGCAGGATCAAGGTTGTGAAAGAGGGGTATTTAATTAGCTTGGATAGGTGTATCTGAACCATTTCATATTTGGTGAAATAAATGTTATTTTAAAAAAAGGAATAAGAGAAGCCATTTGTTTCCACTGGGGGCTAGCGTTAGAAGGAATTGTAATTGTACCTTGGAATATTGGTTGACGTTGGAGGTATTCTCGTTGAACAAGACGGTACAAATGGACTATGGGTGGTCGTAAATGTTCCAGAACAAATATTTGTTGTGATTGATACTCTTTCGGATTCCGAGGACTCCTTCCGATATCGGTTTGTTTAGCTTGTTCCACCCTATTGGGTGAAGCTTTTTAACAGATGAATCATTCCCCCAGAAAAAATTTCTAACGATCCGATCAATTTGTTTGTGCACATGGGTGGGGAAAAGTTGGGTTTGCATAAGGTGATTGCAGGTCGGTGTTAAAGAGGTTTTAATGAGAACAAGTCTTTTGCGGGGTAAGGCATTTTGTCATTCATCCTTGAGCTTACGAGCCGATCGTTGGATTAGTGGTTCGAAGATGTGTTTAGAGTTTAACGTGTTTGAATTGAACTCCTAAATATATAGGTGGGATTGATGTGGTTGGCATGTCAAAGAGATGGTGTAGAGAGTCTATATTCTGCGGTTGTAGCCCAGGATGATGAATGATTATTGATTTCGATGTGTTGATTATGTGTCCTGACGATAAGCTGTATGATTGAAGTATCCTTTTTAGGTGAGTGCTACCTTCCGGGGTCACCCTGTAAGTGATAAGGTGATCGTCTTCATACATTAGATGTAGAATGGGTGGTGCCTTTTTTTGATATTCGGAGACCCTAAACCATATTTTTTGCTTCAAGATTTCCAAGGTTTGTTGACAGAATTTCCGCACAAATGATGAAAATGTAGGAAGATATGGGATCCTCCTGTCTGATTCCTCTGGTAGGTGAGATGAATCCATGTGGTGTACCATTGATGTTGACTGAGTAAGTGACTGATTTGATACATAGTATGATATATTCCACAAATATTGATGGAAAGCCCAATTTTGTAAAAGATGTTTTGATGAATCCCCAATCAAGGCTGTCATAATCTTTTTGAATATCCAACTTTAGAGCTATTTTGGGGCTTTAGTGATTGAAGATGTTTTGATGTGGTGGAATAGCTCTCTTGCAATAGCTATATTATCATGTATTGATCTTTGAGGAACGAATCCACTCTGATATGGGCTAATTAAGAATGGGAGAAGGGGGCGTAGTCGGTTGACTAGGATTTTGGATATGGTATGTAGAATCGACATTGCATAGGTGATAGGTCTAAAATGGGATGGTTTTGTTGGATTGTCGACTTTTGGGATTAAAGTTATATTTGTGTGGTTCATGATAGGATGAATATTTAAAAAACTGAAAAAACTCTGTACCATAGCTATAAGTTGACGGTGAGTGGTTTCCCAAAAAACTTTAAAAAAACTTACTGGTGTATCCATCCGATCCAGGAGCGCTTTCAGAATTGATGGAGAACAGAGCTTGCTTGATTTCTTTCACTGATACCTCCGACGAAAGCATGTCACATTGTCTTTGATGTCAATCTTGTCTTGATATCCTTAAATAGATCCTCATCTATTGTTGTATTTGGAGCCGTGTAGTGAGAAGTGAAATGATCGAGAATGATCTGGATAACTTTGATCTTTATCGTGACCCAATTGTTTTCTTTGATCTTGTAATTGCTTTATGTTGTTCTGACCCCGGTGAATGGTTGATTTGGTATGAAAGAAAGTAGTATTATTATCCCCGATTGGAGCCATTGTATTCTGGACCTTTGCTGCCAGTATGTTGCATGGCATTGGAGTAAGGTTAGGTGTTGACTTCGCAGCTCTTTTTCTTGATTTATCCAGTAATCTAGTTCCTCTTCAGTTTGAATAGCACATTGATGCTGAGCTTGCTTAATTTTTGTTGTTGATTTTCGGATTAGTTTTGGAAGATGTCCAAAAGTGTCCTTGTTCCATTCTATCAGAGTTTGTCCTGTTGTGATCAATCTTAGTTGAAGGTCTAGGACAGAATCTGCATCACTTTGTTGCGTCCATGCTGATTCGACAACTTGCTTGAGTTGTGGATGAGTTAGCCATAGATGCTCAAACTTGTAATTTTTTCGCCCCTGTCAATCTATTGATTTTGTGTGCAGTAGGATGGGGGCATGATCAGATGCAATCCTTGGGAGGTGAGTGACTCCTGCATAGGGGTTTGTTGTACGCCAATGTTGGGTTGCCATTGCTCTGTCAAGTCTTTCCATGATGTTGTCCTGACCTTGCTGGTTGTTTTTCCAAGTGAATGGATCTCCTCTAAATCCTAAATCGATGAAACCCATTTGATCCATCATTGTTAGAAACGGCTGAGTCTGACTGTATGTGATTTGTCTTCCTCCCTTTTTTTCCGATTGGTCCATGATGTCATTAAAGTCCCCTATCAGCATCCATGAGGTTGAGTTATTGATATTAGGGAAGATCGATGGAAAATCTTGCCAAAGATCAATTCTTGCATCAATGTGTGGAGGACCGTAAATGCACGTGTAAAGCCATGGTTGTGCTGGGGCTGGAGGAGTAATAAGGACATGTATGTAACTCTGGGATTGAAGTAGAAACCGAACGTTTAGGTTGTTCCACATGAGACATAGTCCTCCTCTTCGACCAATTTTGGAAACTGCGGTCAGGTTTTGAAATTGAAGGGATTGAGCAAGTATGGACATATGTCGCTCATTTGCCAAAGTTTCAGAAAGAAAAAGGATATCGGGCTTGTGGTTGATGTGAGCTCCTTTAGATGTTGAATTGTAGTTGGGTTGTTGACGCAATTCCAGGCCAAGATGTTCATTTTGGGTTTAAAATTGTTTTAGTAATTTACAATTTGGTAAGAAACAAATACAAAAAATGCGTTAGTACTTGTAAGTAAATCTAAAGGATTCTAAGGTGTAACTACAGGATTAATGAAAATGTAAGAAATTACCGCCGCTTGATTTAAAAGAACACTTAACTTTGATAAAAGAGATAATTTGTAAAAGGGTCGTATGTTTATGGTCTAATTAGGATCTGGGTCGTGGAAGATGCAATTGATGCATTTGGGTCATAGACTAGCTTTGACTGTTTTACCCAACTGCACTCCAAAAATTGTTAAACGACATTATACCTTACTTGGTTAAAATATAACAAGTGACATTTCCTCATCACGAATCTGCGATTTTATACCACTTGACTTTTTGTGTGTATTGTTTTGAATGGTTAGTTATCTGGAGACAACCGAAAACGCACAACACCCACTAGATGCATCAAGTTAAGTGGCAAAAGTAGTAAGCTATATAAGATTTGAAGATGAACCAATGATGGAGATATTTTCTCTGATTCTTACAACCTTCGTGAATAAGAAATAAACAAAATCGCAAAATACATAATCTTTCGAGAAAACCCATGAAATAAAAAGTGAGAATTCATGTATAGAAGTGGTTGTCATTTATGCAAATGCGGTAACACTCGGTTTTGTTAGTGATAGAACAGAGACAAAGTGGAGGAGAAAACAAAATTGAAAGTGAAGAAATATGGAATTGTTAGGGAAGGATTCTTATATTACTCAAGTAGTGATTTGAAAACGATAAGCAACGGTTTATCAACATTTTGTGAAATCATGAAGTGTAGTTCGAATCAAATTTGAGATGTCGATTTGGAGCATAGGAATAGAAGATGACGGAAAGGACAAAGAGATATATGCTTTCCAGATTTGAGCGGTCAACGCTTGTCAAACACTGCTTTGGTCGGTGGTGTTATGCAAAACAAAAAAATTGCTAACAATCTCCTATGAGTCTTTGATTAGTCTACGACCCAAATGCATCAACCGCATCTTCTACGACCCAGATCCTAATTAGATTATAAACATACGACCCTTTTACAAAATATCTCTTGATAAAATAATTAGGAATGTAGAGGTGTCTAACCTGAGCCAAGAATGAGATGATTCTTTCTAAAGACAAAAATGATCATCGCATAAGTTCCACCGAATACAGAGAAAAAAGCAAAATTAACATTACATAAATATGGTTATCCAATTGATGGCCCCATGCTCATCATAAACCACCGGAAATTGTTGGTAGGGTCTCTATAATTACCTTGCCTTGGTCTATGTGATTAAGAAATTATTTTGTTCTATCTGGAATTTATTTTTGCCCAAACATATTTACCTGCACAAGTACGCAACATATTTCAAGAATCTCAAATTCTCTACCATCCCATGTTTGTATTTCTCATCGTAAGCGATCGAGAAATTTAGAGATTAACATGTTTAATGCTCTTACAGCTACTTTTATGACAAAAGTTTACATGTGTTAGGTTACAATGCGTATGTAAAGACAAAACTTTACATGTGTTAGGTTACAATGAGTAGATAAAGGTTTATATAGACTTCCTAACCAGAAAATATTTGGGTATAATTTTTTTTTTCTCTTCTCTCTTCTCCTCTCTTAGAGAAAAAAAATCAAAAAACTCTTCAAGTAGCCTCCATCTCTTTGTTCAGATCTAGTCCGTTTTGGACTAGATCTGAGCAAAGAATTTGTTTTATTTTCATTAGTATTAGTTTGTAGTGTCGGATTTTAATTTTGGTTTGATTTTGATGTCATTTGACATTTTTCTTCGCCTTTGGAGCAATTATATCTTCGCTTTTGTGCGATTTTTTCTTCATCTTTATGGTGATTTTATCTCCAATTCCAAGTGACTATTTCTAGGAATTTTGGTTGGTATGTGGTTTGTTATTTTGGATTTTTCAAAAACATCAATGATTCAACTCGGCGGCGCTGCGATTTCACCTTCAATCGAAGAGACTTAGGGCATCCGGGTTCGTCTCAAAAAATGGTTAGATTAAATTACTTCTCAATTTCAGAAGAACGCGCAATTGGGGGATATCAAAACTAATTGGGGGATATGAATTACTTCCCCCAACCTTAGGTGCCCGTTAAGGGGTGTTTTTTGGGTATGAAAATACTAAAACACCCTTAGATTAATAAAAAAGACTTATGAAAAGACTGTTATACCCTCCCCACAAAATAAAAAACTTAAAATCAAAACCAAACACAAAATCATTTATCCCCCATTTGAATCCCGGCATACTCGTGTGTTAGAAGTTGGTTTTGAAAAAAAAACATTTCTTCATCTTCTTCATCGTTCTTCATCGACGAATAATCGTTAAATCAAAAATTTCTTCGTCGATAACCTAACCGAATCATAACCATGCCTCCACGGAAGAAAACAACTTCCCAATCGAACCCAAGTCAATCGAAACCAAGTCAATCGAACCCAAGAACGATTGCTCAACATAAATTGAAAAAAAGACTTGCTTTGATTGCTCAAGAGGAAGAAGACAAAGAAGCAGAGTTATCGGACGATGAACTACTAGCAAAGATGGCTTCTGTGAGAAGGTTAGTCATTTTGAACTGTTTAATTAGTGGTTCACTCGATTTGTAGCTATGGGTTTAGGTCAAAATCACGAAACCCTAAGCGCAAATTTTGAGTTTCTTAAGTTCCGGCATTCAATTTAGTATGAATACATACTTAGGTAGTTGAAACCAGGCATGCGATCTAGGATGAATACCGCAAGGTAGTTGAAACCAGGCATTCGATTTAGTATTAATATGTTACCAGTAATTAGGTACCGGCACTCAATCTAGGTTGAAGACCACGTACAGGTATTTAAATTCTAATATACGAGAAAACAATAGGGTTTATTGAGTTGTACGGGCGTGAAGCGTATGTTAGAATTTATCACGGAACTCCGCTTTGGTATCCGGGAATTGTAATATTTCTTAGGCATCATCAAGATTTTATTTTGATTGCCGGTACTTGAACCCGGCATTAATTCTTGTTATGCGGGTATGCGGTAGTAGTGTTTATTTTCCGAGGAATTTCCAAGGCTGTAGGCATCTTATACATTTATTTATGTTTGCCGGTACTTTAATCCGGCTTGGATGTTTATCATAAGCAAATGCCGGTAGTGGTGTTTAGTTATCCAGGAACATTCCTATACTATCCCGGCATCCTCGACATTTATATAAGATCTTGGAAGTGATAAACCCGGCATGAAAGTTTAGTAATCGTGTATCTTAGGAACTAGCTCGTGGCATGGTCTGTTCTTTGAAAGTTAGTGGTTATCTAATACATTAATTTCGTGCTTCTTTTGAAATAGATCTAAAGCAAAAGGAAGCCAAAGCAAATGAGGCTAACAAAGGAAGATATAAAAGTTCTGCGACTAAGAAAAAAGGAAGGATGGTCTTGATACTCCTCGGTCTCCCCGCCTCGAGGGAATACCAAAAAGCGTTTGGGTTTTGAGACAAGAGGGGATATTTGGGAGAATGGTCGTGATCGTAGTATTCATCTAATCCGTGAACCTACTGCAGCTGTTGAGGAGGAAGATGAGGAAGATGAGCAAAATGAGCAAGATGAAGAGGAAAGTGAGAAGGAAGACAATGAGATTGATCAAACTCAATTAGCAAACCAAAGCCAAGGAGTAGTTGAAGAAGGTGGTCCAAGTCAACAACTCACACAATCAAGGCGAAAGGCAAAGGCAAAGTAAAAGTTAAAGGTTCGCACCTTCCTCATGTTGATGACATGATACCCGAGCCTCGAACGTGGTAAAATTTGGGGCGCAGACTTCTTTTGATGATTGGGTTCTATTTGGCTACAAGCACTCATGGGCTCGTACTATATATCGAGACCTATGTAAGAATTTCTATCTCGTGCATATGTCTTGTACTTATGCAAAATCTCTTAATCGTATTATCTCTTAATTGTAGGATCATAAGAAGGTTGTGCGTGTTTGCAGAAACCAAGCCGGCTAATTGGGATTTGTCTCTAGAGCATGATGATGTCCAAACAATAGTAAAGGAATCGGGTCTATATCCTTTGGTTGAAAATTATGTGAAGCCGAGATATTGTCTGATCAATTGCTTCGTCGAAAGGTATCATGGTGAAACGGATACCATGCACTTTCCGTTTGGAGAGATGACCTTGATCCGGGATGATGCTCAGAACATTCTAGGCTTGGATATTCTTAGGAAAATCAATTGCGAAACGAGGTGACCTTGAGCTAGAATGGGCCGAAGTTGCACGATCTTACTCACAAGTTGTTTGGTTGGGACTACAAAGAGTCTATGGAAAGCTTCTATGTATCTAAGGTCGAGTAGGACAAAGACATTCAAACTGACCACAGCTTAAGAAGAAGTTTGAAAACACAAAGAAAAGTAGTGTGCGGGATGGATGGGACCCCGCCTTGATTCGTTATACTGACCCGCTGCGTACACATTATACATCTTGGGCACTCGGGTATTCCACGACACTAGTAGCAACAGGGTTAGTGCAAACTTCCTTGATACTTGGATCCGTTGGACGAGGTCTTTACCTATTCATGGGGCACCGTGGCAATGGCACATTTGATGGCGGAGATGAGAAGGGCCTCTAAGGCGGTTACAAACCAATTCGTTGGGAATTTCACTCTACTCCGGTACTTATGTTTTTAAACTTATGTTCTTATTTATATTGTTCACGTGTATCCTTATTATGTACTTAGAAACAAAATTTACTGACTTTAATATGTATCATTTAAAATTTGTATAGGTGTGGGCTTATGAACATTTCCCAACATTGTTCAAGAACCACCCCTTCTTGAAGTTTAATCCCGCCGTTGACCCCCAGGAGCCTAGAGCAAAGAAATACGAGTTCAACGCCCATCCGAAGCCTGGTAACAATGGTCGACTGATAGAAATGAGATTGGACGCGATGACTACCAAGGATGTTTTGTTAAGCCCCTACAAGGAGGCTAGAGATAAATCAATACACTTGGTTTTATAACGTGTCATTATACCAAGGTCCTTTGTTCCACCCAAAGGGATACATTATGGCTGATCCACGACGTGTGATGCGGCAAATTGGATACAAGCAATTACCTATTTTCATGACAGCCTCCACTGAAATGTACCATCTTGATTATTCTCGTTGCATGTCAAGTTCCACAAGGTTGAGGGTAGAGTATGATCCAACTCCCGAAGCAACACACTGGAGGGATAGGGAACCACATCGTTTGGTAGATATTACTAATTGGGAGGTTGCGACCAACGGTGATGAAGCTGACCCATCCTACATTCATGATTATTTGGAATGGTCACATCCACTTGTTGTGCGGCCTGAAGATGTCCAAGTTCCACCCCCGAAAAACCCTCCCGTTCCAACTCCTATAGCGGCACGACCTACGACGAGCCAACTTAATAGGACCGTTGGATTGCTGGTAAGTATTGTAAATTGCTTTCTCGTTTAATGTACACATAATTTTATATTAGAATATATATACTAATTATGCGTTGTATGTATGAAACTAGAGGCGTCGGCTTGGAAAGTTGAAGAAGATGTTGGGTTGCAAGTACTCGGGAGGAGAGGTGCTATCCCTTTAAGAGATGAAGGAAGTTGTGGAAAAGCTTGATAAAATTGAAGAAACCGACAGTAGTGCAAGAGATTTGTTCGAAAGGGAAACGAGGAAAAGAGTGGCCCAAAAGAAGCAAAGGACAGTGATTAGCTCTTCGGTTGTGTTTCTTTCATTTGGATGTTGGTTGTTACGTCTTGAGGAATTTCTATCTTGTTTTTGTTTGTAACTCATGGTTTACTCTTTAAAGTTTGGTTTGTTTTTGGTTTATGATTCGTGGGTTAATAACATTTAAGCACGATCGAGTTTGTTTTTGTTAGGTTGAACATGTTTAAATTTAAATTTGTAGTGATTTGTTATATTTACAAGTTCCGGCATGAAAGATTATAACGATTCTATGCCGGTCCAATCGTCTGGCATAGAAATTGTTCTATATAACCATACCGGTATATGAAGATTAAAATTTCCATGTTCTAAATAGATATACGAAGATACAGGCGTGGATTCGTTATCTAAATCCATGCCGGAATTGTATTTTTTTTTTAAATTTCATTATGGTTACAAAACCGGCACTCTAATATTGATTGATTCAATGCCGGAACTCTGACGTAATAGTTCTTCACGAACACTTTCTTAATTCATTCCTAAGTAATCCATTACATTGGATTAGAAAATTAAATTAAAACATACTAAACGACATGAAATGGATTAAATTTGGTTACATATGATCTCATAATCTATTTCCAACCCTTTTCAACAATTGCGGAGCCTTTAAATCTTTCGCGTATATCTTTGAAGACATCGTCTGGAATCTCGGTGTCGAGGACTATCTTAACCGGTTCCTCTTCTCTTTCAACATATTCCTTTCCCTTCATATAACACCAATCGCACTTTGGGTAATTCAAACACCTTAGAAACATTCTTTCATTTTCAGCATCATCAGTTTTTGCAATCCAAAACCGGCGTGTCCCATCACAGCTTCTACACTTTGAATAAATAAAAGGACAGTCCATGGCTAGATGAGACGGTGACTTGCAAATTTGACACGCGCAATGATGACTCTTGTAAAGAGAAGAATATATTAGTTATGCGTCATAGTAGTGAATATTTTAAGTGTCCATATATTGTTAGAAATGTTGAATCTACTTACTTTGCAAATAGAGGTTGATGATGAATCTCCCATTGCTTGTGAAGCGTGCTTGATTGATCTATTTTTTAACGTTCCTATTTTTTGAGGCTTACTTTCTTGAGAGAATGATTTTCGTTATTTGGTGGTTGCTTTGTTTAGAATTTTGCAAAGGATTTGGAGGTATTATATAGAAATGAAGCACCAACGGTCATATTTTTCAAAAAACTAGCTAGTTTTATTTTGAAATTAACAACTACCGGCATAATCGCAATTATACACCTAAAGCCGGTATTGTGTGTCAGCCCCGTTAAACCATGTTGTTATACCATGCGGTAGTAATTACATATTTGGCCTAATCTACGAGAAGAAATTTACTAGAAATTTAGGCGTCGTATGTCACATTAATTCAATGGGAAGTTTTGGTGATTTCAAAAACACTAGTAGATTGAGTTTTTCTCTATATAAAGGCGACCAATACTTGGACCCAACAACCCAAAACTCGTGTATTTTTATATATATCCTTGAGATTCTTAGCTTAGGCAAACCCTTTAACCTTAGAAAAATCATCTATAAATAGCTTAGTATAGTACCTATTCCCACATACAATAAATGGCATCGTTTGACTCCGAGGAAGATTTAGCAATCACCCAAGCACGGTACGCCAAAACTCGTCCTTCAACTATAGATAACAGCACGCGGGATTCCATGTGGTTGAAGATTTTTAAGCAAGTTTATTCACGATTACGGTAACAGAAAGGAAGAAGCTGCTCGACAAATCGAGCAACGACACGACATCATCTAAATCTTTGTGGTTGAGTATCTAAAAAATGAAACACCGGATCGAGCACGCTAGCCACAATAGATTGTCCCCTCAACAACTTGTAAGTATCTTTATGAATAATTGACACAATCTACTCTTTTCAATTTTTATGTAACAAACAAAGTTTGTGTGTTGTTTTTGTAGCATGAATGTGAAAACGCGTTACTTACCGAGAAAAGGGAGAAGCATTCATGTTTGAAGCCAACATGAACCATATTGTAACCAAAGTCACTTGAATACCACCATTTGGGTGAATCGGAAACAGATTCTTCTTAAGAAGATTGATAGTTTAGTGGTATTTGCTTAGGTTTTTTGGTATTTGGTTTGATTTTTAGTGTGTTTGGTTTGGTATTTCGTAGTGTTTTGTGGGTACATCTCTATGTAAACCCTCACGAGACTATAACTCGTCCGCTTGGGTCACCAAGTGGTTTGAATGCTTGATGCACGTGCTAAGTGCATTCGTGCTTCCTGCGACAAGGATTACATTTGAAATAAATTATAGTTCCGTCTTATTTTATTTTGTTAGCATAGTACAATACAATCAGAATCCCGGCATATATATTGTATATATCTATGCCGGGACAAGTGTTAAAATACTGTCTACAAAAATTAAGTTCCGGCGTTAGATAGAAAAACTTTAGTGTCCGGCTTGTACTCCGACATGGTCGTACTTCCAACAATCAATGCCGGGAAAATTACTTTCTTTGCCTAATGGACAATTTTTTTACCATACACCAGTAAAGAGCTGTGCCGGCGTGGGATCTAAGTTACTTACAATGCCGGGATACCTAAAAAAAGATCCGTTATGTCCTCATCTATTTAAAGGAATGGATACACCCATTGCAGTTGATACCTAAACAAAAACAACGTTAGCTCAAAGACATCTCTCTGATGGATTATCAATCACCAACTACCAAGTTTATTAATTCACTCGAAAAAGAAAAACGTATGAGGAACATATTGTGCAATGCGATAGGAAATCAATCATCAACCACCACCAACTCAGTTGCCCCAATACTAGAAAAAGTAAGAAGGACGGAAGAAACCACCAAGTCAATTGCCGCAATGGAAGAAGAGATAATTAAGAGGAAAATAGAAGAAAAAGAGGAAGCAAAGCTTGAACATTATCGTCGAAAACTAGGTAAGATTGAAGCGGTGGTTGAGGAAGAGGTTGAACGTCAAAAACAAGCTAAGATAGAAGCGGATGTTGAGGAAGAAACCCAGTGGATTAAAAACTACTACATAGTATCGGATTTGCTTGGGAAGATCACGCCCTTCGGATCTTTTTGGGGAGCTAGTTAGAATTTGGTTCTTCAATGAATAACTTATTGGATTGTAAGAAAGCATGATAATAGAATACATTGATCTTGTTGTACGCAATCGAACTTGCACTCATCAAATTATGTCGCAAATACAACGAGTTTCTTGCAAGATGTAGAGAACAGATATGAAGCTCGGGAAGCATATTTCACGTTGTTCAAAGAGCCTTTTAGGCATTTTGAAGCTGCACTTTTTCTTGAATCTCGTCCAGAAGCGATGTTAGTTGAAATTGGCTTGAGATGTTTCATTTTATGTGTTCGGCGTTAATTTTAGCATGTATGTGGTCTTAGGAATTCTAATTCCTTATTCTTCCCCATTATAAGCTATCGCACTAATTATCCCCCCTTGTAACCGCCACCAACTTCCTCATTCAATTCATTTGGTTCTTTATTTGACGGTTACAAGCTCCATTACTACATAAAATGGAAACGGTTCCATCTCTCTATTTTTTGGTTTTCACTTAGCATTTTACAAAGAAATTGTAGAACCCCTCAACTCCATTACCTGGTTTCATCTTCCAAACCAAACTCATTCAATTCTTCGAACCACAAGAAGATGGGTCCTCGCAAACCTCCTGAAATACCAAAACCTAATCCTCGTGGTAAATCGAAATCAGAAGCATCTATTGAACAAGATACAATTGATGATGAGAAAATAACAGAGATGATGAGGTAAGTGATGTCTTATGTTTATTGAAGCATTCTTAGTGAAATTATAGTGAAATTGAAATTGAATTAGTGAATTGAAATTGAATTCAGTGAATTTAACTTCCAATATTGAGAGGATTGAAATTCCTATTGCATGCAAGTTATTATAAAAACCCTGAAAAATCGTAATGTTCACTAGCCATCTTAGGCATTGTTTACCCTAGTTTGTTAAATCCACGAAGATAATTAGCTTAATACCGTCATGGAATTTTTTTACATACAATGAACTAATTATAGGCATGGAACTCATTTAGTATAAAATGCCGGGATAAGTCGGCAAAATCGTTATGTTCATGAATAGAATCGTTATGTTCATCGAATATGTCTGGCATGGTAGTTCGTAAAACTAATTAACAAAACAATGCCGGATTGAATGCAGGCATTATCGTTATGTTCATTTACCATCCGGAATTCTGTTTCATTATTTTTTAAAAACTCATTTTGTTAGTAGGTCAATGGCTCCAAAAATGAATAAAGGAAAGGGAAAAGCTATTGATGAAGGAGAACCCAAGTCTTCTCGATCTCGACGTAGTAGATATGATCCGGAACGTCGTAAGCTCACGATCCGGACAATCCCGGAGAGAGGGATATGCAAGCAGCGATGATGCTGCTCGGTGGGAGAATTATGTAACTCCACGATGGAGCAGGTGGGTCATCCTCACAACACAGGTTGAAAACAATGACAAAGATGAAAAGAAGCGACCAAAGCACCTCCCAAAACTATTTGACATGATTCCCGAACGCAAGTAATGGCAAACACTGAGGGTTCGTGAGAGATCCCAAACTTTTATTTGACTACAAGGACTCTTGGGCTCGTTGGATCTATTCAACTTATGTAAGACGTTTGCATATTGCTATTATATTGTTTATATATGATCAGGTTAATTGAAGTTTGTTTGGTGTCTTTTTATAGGACCACAAGAAAGCCTTCCGTGTTTGCCGCCATCAACAAATGGATATATAGGATTTGGATGGGGAGTGTCTGGAGGTTCAAGCGGTAGTTAGTAGCATCCGGGTTGTATCCGCGGTAGAATACTATGTGGCCACTGACCAAGTGACCGCAAATTGCTTCTTGGAGAGGTTTTATGCTTGGCCCGATACCATGCATTTTCCTTTTGGCGAGATGACCATTATCCACGAAGATGTCGAGAGAATATTGGGTTTAGAGATCCAGGAAAAGCCGTTAACAAAGATGATGGCGGTAAGAGCCTAGAATGGTCCAAGATATATGATCTGACTAAAAAGTTGTTTGGTTGGGATGAGGAAACGACAAAAGCAAATGTGTACGTGAAAAAGAATACCATGACAAAGACTATTAAAGTCGTTAAGCTCAAACAGTTGTTTGGGAATACGATGGGCAGGGAATTGAATGCCGAACAAATTCAACAAACTAGCGCTGCTTATTTGTTGTTCCTCTTGGGCATGGCAATATTCCCTGACTCTAATGGTAACTTGGTGCATATGAACAACTTACAATACTTGGATCCCTTGGAGGAGGTTCATGAGTACTCATGGGGCCTTGCTTTCTTGGCACATTTTTTGGCGGAGATGCGTAGATCTTCTAAGGCTACTAAATAGTCAATTTAATGGGAATTTCACTCTATTACGGAGGTAATTTGAACTAGTTATTTTGTTTTCCAATTAATTCTTTTCTTATACATACATTTCATTAGAACGGTGTTTCATTTGCGTAGGTGTGGGCTTATGAACACTTCCCAACATTGTTCAATGAGTACAAATATTTGGAGTCGTCATCGCATGGTTTGGATCCAAGGACTCCTATAGCCAAGAAATACGTTTTCGATAATAAACCGAAGCCCAATAACAGAACTCGGTTACTCACCATGAGGGAGGCTTTGGACAATATCGCTGTCCAAGATTTTGTGTTTGACCCATACAAGAAAGAAAGAGGAGTTCACTTTCCAAGGCATGACAATGTAGTGTTTTACAACGGACCATTGTTTCATCCAAAAGGATTTGTTATGCATCACCCTATCAGTGTGATGCGCCAACTAGGTACAAACGAGAAAACACTCAAGGGTGAATCGATGCCAAATTCTCTCATGTCTTACCTCAATGCGTATCGGGTGAACAACATACGGCTGGTAGTTTACAAACCAACTCCTGTAGTCGCACATTGGAATGAAAGGGAAGAACAACAAACTGGACCCAGGGCTGGTTGGGAATTTTCGGAAAATGGTTATGAGTCGGAACCAGGCTTCCTCAGAGGTCATCTGAGGTACTCACATCCTAATATTGTACGCCCGGCCAAAGAAACAGTGCCTCCACAAGCAAAAACTGTTGCAAAACCTACTTTACCCGTACTTGAAAAGACTCTCCTTTTGTTGGTACGTAATTTTGGTTCACTTCCTATCGTTTGAATGTATACCTATAAACTTATAAACTTATAACGTATTAATGGAAATATATAACAACGGCGTTCGCGGCTAGGAAAATTGGGAAAGCTGGTTTAAATGCAAGATCAAGAAAGGAGAGGTGCGACCCCGGAAGAAATGAAGACAGGTTGATGAGAAGATAGACAAAATTAAAGATCCAAATGCAAAAGACTTGTGGACGCCAAAGAAAAAGAGGGCTCACAAGAAGCCAAGGACCGAGTGATCTAAGATGTTTGTTAATGTTTCGTTTATAGTATTAGATATGTATTTGAACAATCTAAGGTCGGTTTATGTTTATGTGTGTGTCTTGCTAAACTTTGAAATCTTTGTATCATTTGTTTTCTGTTTGGAACATCTTAACTTTACATGTAGTTCGTTAAACAATCTAGTCTTTGCTAAATTTTTGAGATGTTGATTTCATCTGTTTTTGGATTAGAACATAATATATTGATGAATCTATATGAAACATTGTGTTTCTGTTTTTAAAAACCGGCATGGTGAAATTGTAACATCCATGCGGGAAATCTGCTATCTTTCCAGAATAAAGAAATTTACAATTCCGGCGTTGATACGATTTTGAATGTAGTGCCGGTACTCTATCTTTCCCTTACGAATAATTGATCTTGTTCTGATTAGGCATTATCGTGAAGTTATTTTTAATTCCGGAACTTAATCTAATATCTATGTGTACTTATGGTTAGTTGCCGGCATAAAATAGAAAAGTATTTCTAATCCGGATAAGTTCCGGCATTGCAAAGTTTGAATTAAATCATGTAAAGCACGTACATAGCTTATGGTTTAATGATTACAATGCAAACTTCCAAAAAAAACAAAAGGTGGCGTATTAGTAAAATTACATATATCGAAATTACTCCTCGTCGCTTCCACACGTATGAAATTTCCTGTCCTCCTCTTGAAGAGGTTTCTTTGATAAGGCCAACGCTTCCCAAAATTGATGATTCTCCTCATACAATGACATCCATCCTTTCGGATATTTGGATCTAGGTCCTTGTTTTTAACCATTCCACAAGCAGTGGCAATGGACAATTGTCCTTCGATTTTGGAATAACGAAATGATTGTCGTTCACGACGCCAAAACAACTCTTCTCTTCTTAAGGGATCCCTCGCATTTTTGCCACTTTGGTGTAAATGTTACTTCTAAGGTGGGCGTAAAATAATGAACAACACATCTAAATGTATCCGCCACTAGATGCCCACAGAGTGGCATACTCATCCAATATTCAGAAGGAATAAACTTCATCTCTTGCTCCGGCCCTAATACTCGAGCATACATATCATCAAACATCTCGCCTTCACCAAGCAATTGCTCATAAAAGCTCCTCTTGTTCACAAGTTGTTCGGCCATCCTTGTTCTTGCATATTTACATGGTGTCATTCCTCTACTAAGCGTAGTGTCAAAGATTCCTAATTGTTCGGTCACAGCATGATAGCCACAATTTCCATCTCCATCGACATCATCCGTATACACAATAAACTCACGAATAGCCTCAGGAAGTTGGTCTATGTAAGACTCTATCTTCGTATGGTAGTGTCTATGAGTCCTACCCGATTGCGAATCCTTATACATCGTCATATTACCAACTTTTAGCTTAATTATATCCAAACCATCCTCTGCAATCTCTACACTCCAAATGTCTTCGGTATGTGACGGGAGATTATACTTCCTTGGCCTACCCCTAACCCTTTTCTTTGGAACCTCCGATACATCGACTACGGGTGTGGCTTCGGAATGCTGACCTTGTTGTTCTTGGTAGCTCAAGGTTGGTACCTTTGGAGGCCTACCCCTTTTCTTTGGAACCTCCGATACATCTACTATTGGTTTGGCTTCGGAATGCTCACCTAGTTGTTCTTGGTAGCTCAATGTTGGTACCTTTGGCGGCCTACCCCTCTTCTTTGGAACCTCCGAATACATCGACTATGGGTGTGGCTTATTGGAATGCTCACCTTGTTGTTCTTGGTAGCTCAATGTTGGTACCTTTTTGGCCTACCCCTTTTCTTTGGAAACCTCCGATACATCGATTATGGGTGTGGCTTGAATGCTCAACTTGTTGTTCTTGCAAGCTTGCGTTGGTACCTTCGGTGGCCTCCCCTTTTCTTTGGAACCTCCGATCCATCGGTTTTTGGTGTGGATAAGGAAACCGTCGCTTGTTGTTGACTTGTTAATGGTTCCTTCCTCGGTCTACCCCTTTTAATTGGGCAAGGCGCTTAGCGAATCGGAGTTCCGAAATCTCACTTGCGGATAGATCTCGTTTCTTCGTAGCCGCGAGTTCTTCTTCACGTCGAGTCATTTATTTGAATTCTTTCCTTTGTTTTCTCCTTGAAACTTTAGTTTGTGGTCTACCTATCGGATCTCCCTTTCTGGCTCTTCACTTGGTTTGATCCATGGGCGAGTAATTAGCCTTAGTTGGCTCAAACAATACTTGTCGGCTAAGAGAGTTTCCACGTGAGTAAGCTTCGTAGAATTCCTTTGCTTCATTTGTATCCCATGGTGATTGTCAGGAGCTTCCGTAGGGGAGGGTCGAAAGATAGTTGCCTCCAAAACGTATCAATAACCTCAATAGGTATAACTTCTTTGTACTTCACAAGCATATGACGACACGGAAGACCCAATGAAGACATGTCCAGGACAAATACACACATCACCTGGTTTTCCATAATTTTTCTCATATGCCATTTCTCTCATCATATGTTTTATTGCCCAATGAGAGACGTTGAACTCTATTCCTTGGAGCAACTTAGTATATTGAAGAAACAGAGTCATCCTTTCCATTGAGCTTTCGAAAAGCCTTCTTGATCCTATCGATATCGGCCTTAAAGTATTGCTCCATTGCCTCGGTGACCGTAACCACGTTGCCTTGCCCGGACTGGATGAGATCTTTAAATCTACCATGAGCGGATTCATTTGCACTAGTTGCTTCAGTTTTGAAGTGCCTATACAGTTTGTCCATGCACGCACAAATTTTTCCTTGTACTTATCCAACAATTTATCCAGACAATATGAGACGGCGCTTGGATACACTTCAGTATATTTAGCACTAAACATGTTCAATCTCTTTTCATATATATCCTCGGTAAGAGACCAATAAACTCTATCCCAATCCTTTAGAAATTCCAACCACTTTTTATGATTTTCATCGTGTTCTTTGTCCACTCGCTCTTTAATCTTTCCTCTTTCATCTTCTTCTTCTTCGGGTGATAGTTTCTTCTTGCGAACATCTTCCTCTAGTTGAGCAATCATTATCTTCTTAATATCCGCCTTAGAGGGTTCAAACAAAGCATGACAATTTTTTGTCACGTTTTGACCTATATGATACGTACATAGGAAATTTTGTGCATCCGAAAATACATCAGATATAGCACCCATTAGTGCGTCATCTTGATCGGTTACGATGACCCTCGGAAATTGATTTTCCGGGAACAATAATTTCAATTGTCGTAATGCCCAATGATAATTGTAATCCCTATCGTTTTCCATTAAACACCAAGCCAATGTGAATGTCACCTTGTCCGATGTTTGCCCTACGATGTTGAACAACGATATGTTGTATTTGTTTGTCTTGTAATTGCAATCCATCATAAGAACACCACAACATGTATGAGCCAATTGTGAAAGCAAAGGATGCGCAATGAATATTTGAAGGGGCTTTTCGTCCGGTCCTCTTTTAATGATACGCGTGTAGTTGTGATCCTAAACTATCTTCTCAAATTCTTGCATAACGCTCCTCCCTTCCCATTCCACCCTTCTAATGGTTGCTTGGGCGCTATAAATTGTACTTAGAGAAGAAACGTTCTGATCATCCTTTTCCTTGAAGGTTACGAGAATCACTCTTGGTTTGATACATGCTTTGGTCATTATCTTTACATCCTCGAATTCACGAGGTTTTAGCTTCGCAACTATGGAGTGACCAGTTAAAATCTTTCGGATCCGGGTGGTTATGTTGGCCAAACCACACCGTACAATCCCATTCATCTACTTTGTCTCTTAAATAGAATACAAGCTTAAAGGGGTAATTATCCTTCCTAGTATGAGTTTTGTATACCCTATTAGTCTTCTTTTCATATACATAACCCTTTCTCTTATGGATATTCTTCGCCTTGTATTCACCACTTCTCTCGCAAACCATCTCAAAACGCCTATTTGAACCTTGGGTATTCCTCACCAACATACACTTATTTTTAAGAGCCGTCTCTTTTGCCCAAGCAATTGCTTCATTTGGAGATTTAATTCCTACAATAGGACAAGAATGGAAGATTATAAGGTTCATTACAAGCAATCACCACATAAAGTTCTAAAAACTTGGTGTAAAGTATTGTTTGGTAACATACCGAAGGCATCTTATAGTATTCGGACGTATCCGTACCAAGCGGTTTGGAATTTGTTGGATCAATATATGTCACAATCTAAGGAATAAATGAAAACAAAATTGAATTAGTTCAAAAATAACCTACAAAAACCATGCCGGGTACCATTTCCGGCGTGCTCGACCATAGTTCCGGCATTGAATAATAATGTTCCGGCATTTTAGAAATACACTTGAAATGAGGAGACAATTATACCACGATCACCGGCATTGTATGTTCTTGAACACAATTGCCTAGGAAGAGGCAATCCCGGCATTCTCGATAAACAAGGTACAAAAGGCAGTACAGAGCCGGCATTCTCGATATGTGAGTTTTGTAGCAGGTACCCACAATCGGCTTGGCGGTAATTAAAAAAGCATGTCGGGATCAACTCTGGCTTTCCCGATGTTTTATATACCACGCCTCGGTATTAGAGTACAAAAATCTTAAATTCTGGATGCTTTTTCGGGAAGTACTTAGGCATGGTAAGTTAGGATTGAACCATCCGGTTTGAATATTCCATGGAATATTTGTTGGTAGGTAAAAGCATAGCGAATACCGGCATGCTTAGTTGGTTTAATGACCATGCCGGAAAAGTTTTTAAAATGGGGGATATATTATCTAGGCATGGCAAAGAGTATGAATACCACGCCGGTAGCATTAGTTCCGGCGTGGTATTCATATAACGATCATGCCGGTACTAAGCTGTTTCAGAGAAAAAATGGCGGTTTCAAAAGAAAAAAATCAATTTTTCGAACCCTTAGCAGCATTACCTGTGTGTTGGGGTTGCTTGTATGTTGAACATGTTTACTTTCTTGGGTTGGTTCTTCATAAAACACTTCATGGTCACGAAAATCATGATCCAAGGGGGTTGGTTCATCATATAACTCCAATTGTGAGTTGTTATCATACACCGAAGATTGAAGATATGATTGTTGTTGTAGTTGAGCTAAAGATTCGGCTGCTGCAATTCTCTCATCACAATCATCTTCCATTTTCAAAAAAAAAAAATTCACTCAAATTTTTTTTTCTCTCCTTCTATTCCTCACTCACACAAATTAAAATAAAAACACACATTAATCTATCCCCCAAATACTTAAGATTTTCCTAATTATTATTAACCAGTAAACCTGATTAGTGAGGGCTAGATTAGTAATTAAAAAAATAATTACATAAGGGGTGACCCAGCTTTGCTATTTGATCCCTATTTTGTCATGTACCTATATCCCCCAATTAGTTTTGATATCCCCCAATTGCGCGTTCTTTCAGAAGCGTCTCTTTTTGAAGAAGACAACTATCTTAAATGGTAGGATTTTATTCCGGTTTATACCATCATTCCCCCTCCCTACAAAAATTGGATACTATTGTTGTTCATCGCTCTTTCTCTTCGCGATTTATTCGTAATTTGTATCTTTATTTGTATTTTGATTTTAATTTTCTTGTTTTACGATGTTCTTGATTATCTTGTAAACATCCATGTAACCTATATTTTTCCATGAAATAAAATGTTACATGATATCAAAAAAAAAAAAAAAAAAAAAGTTTAATCTTCTACAGAGCTAATAGCCTAAGACTAGCCTCGTGCAGAACCACAGAATTTCCATACATCATATTAGCATGACCCATGGTTTTTAAAAGCGTACAAGTCGAAGCAGATTTTTGTCGCAAATTCTGAAAACACTTCGATTCGCAACTGTGAAGCGGTCAGACTGTGAAGCGTGAGAGCCAACCCCGAGTCAACGCTTCATGACTTAATTCTTGGTCAATCAAGGTGTTTGAATAGCAAATTTTTTTGGAGGAATAAAAAGGAAGGTGTGGGGTTGGACTTTTTTTTTTTTTTTTTGAAAAAGGAGAATTTTATTTAAAGGCTCGAATAGGGCTTTCGTAATATTTCTAAAATCTCGGGTATCAAAAAAATAATTGAAAAAGGAGAGTATATTATCTGTAGAAAGCCGGTGAGTAATTAGAGGGCTAGTTTTGGGAATTTTTATCCCTGAAATTAGTTGTTTTTTTTTTGACTTTACACTTTGGATCATTCTCGGAGAACATCCATACAATGAAATTAGTTTTTTTATTGGGCAGTGCATATAAGATTTTGTCAAAAGTGTTGGCTAACAAGAATGAAGACGGTTATGCATAAGTCGGTGTCTAATTTTCATGGGCTTTTATCAAGAATAGACAAATACTTGGATGGGGTGTTAATTGCTAATGAATGCATTGATGGAAGGTTGAAATCAAAGATACCGGGATTTGGTTTGCAAGGTGGACATGGAGAAGGCCTTTGATAATGTAAAATGGAAGATTCTTTCTCGCATTTTAGAACAACATGAATTTGGTGCTAAGTGGATCAAATTTGGATCAAATGGTGTATTACATCTTCACATATCTCGTTTTTAGTCAATGGGAGTTCTACGAGATAAAATTAAGACTTCTAAGGGTTTGAGACAAGGTGATTCTATGTCTTCTTTTTCATTTCTTTTGGTGGTGGAAGTGTTGTCCAAGTTGATGGATGATGCAGTTGGAAGGAAGCAGATACATGGTTTTCAAGTTGATGAAGATGGTCTAGTGGTGTCTCATTTGTAATTTGCATATGATACATTGATATTCATTAATGCGAAGTGGAAAATGTAAGAAGACTTCTTATTATTTTAACTACTTTTGAAATGATTACGTGGTTGAAACTTAACTTGGAGAAGAGCTCTATGATCGGTATTGGTGCGGATCGGGTTATTAAGGAGCTTGCATTGGAGTTGGGGTGTAGGA